>CAUYUJ010020326.1:618445-645945 GCA_963575745.1 Prorocentrum cordatum | reverse complement strand
CCCCCATCCCTCTGGGTACCTACTGGGGGGCCTCTAAGGCCGTTCTGGCCTGCTGGCCTGGCGATGATAATGATGATGATGATGATGATGATGATGATGATGATGATGATGATGATGATGATGATGATGATGATGACGATGATGATGATGACGATTCTGATGATGATGATGATGATGATGATGATGATGATGATGACGATGCTGCTGCTGCTGATGACGACGACGACGATGATGATGATGATGACGACGATGATGATGGTGGTGGTGGGGGTGATGATGATTATGACGATGATTGTGATGATGATGGTGATGACGCCCCATCGCTGAGTGAAGGTTTAATGTCCCGCCCGCCCGACCAGCGTCTTCGGTGGTTGCGATGTATGTTCCCGAACCTTGTCGCATCACAGAGTGAAGGTTCCATCTAATGTCCCGCCGGCCCGCCCGACTGAACGCCCCTTCACTGAGTGAGTAGTGCATTCAATGTCCGGCCCGCCCGAACGGCGTCCCCGGTGGGTGTGCTATATTTTCCCCGATCCTGTCTCATCGCCGAGTGAAGGTTGCATTGAGTGTCCCGCCCGTCGCCGTCGCCGTCGCCATCGCCGTCGCCGTCGCCGTTTCCGTCGTCGTCGTCGCCGCAAGCTCAAACAACGCTCAAGCAAAGCTCACACAACGCTGAAACGAAGCTCGATCAAAGCTCCAAACAAGCTCCAACAAAGCTCAACCATAGCTCGAACATTGCTCGAACAAAGATCAAAACAACGTAATCACAGCTCAACCAGAGCTCAACCAAAGCTGAAACAAAGTTCCAACAAAGCTCCAACAACGCTCAATCAAAGCTCAAGCCAAGCTCAAACAAGTCTAAATCTCTCTCAACCAAAGCCCCAACCAAGCTCCAACAAAGCTCAAACAACGCTCAAGCAAAGCTCTAACTACTCCAACTCGCTCTACCTTTTCAGCTTGGCTGGGGATCTCCTCCTGCTTCCTCCTCCTCCCCCTCTGCCTTCTCTTCTTTCTCCTGCCTCATCCTCCTGCTTCCTCCTCCTCCTGCCTCCTCCCCCTCGTCGTCCCCCTCCGTCGAGTCCTACTGGACGGGGTTGCGTGTATATTCTTTGCCATGACGTCGCCCTGCCGCCGTGCGGGGCTCAAGCTTTTCATGGGGGGGCCCACACGAGCTACGCATCAGAGCATGCCCAACCTCCCCGTCCTCGCGGCGCACCGGGCGGGTGAGGCGGCCCTGGCCTGGTTTGCGTCTTGCCAGGCTCGCTGGTCTGCGCGGAGGTGCACTGCCCCGCGGCGCTGCCCTGCCCTGCGTGCCCGCCGTGCCCAGGATACCACGGCGACGCAGCGAGCACCTGCCCCCGCTGCCCCAGCGCGGGGCCCACGCTCGGCGGCGGTGCCGCCAGCTGGGCAGCGGCCTTGGCAGGTGCAGCGGCAGGGGCCTCCCTCTCGGCGCTCGCGGTGGGCGGCCAGGAGATCGTGCGGAGCTTCCTTTCGCTGTGCTGTCGTCGTGATCGCCATGGCACCTGCGATACCTCCGCCAGCACTGGGGCCCTGGTTGTGGCTCCGCTACCAGGACGAGGATCTGTACCATCAGCGTCGCGTTGTCCGGGTGCTGGCCTCGTCGGGGACGCAAGTGATTGACCCTGACGAGGTCATCGGGGTCTCGCCCGACGGGGATCCTGAGCGGATCGACCTCTCGGGCGCTTCGCGGGACATCGAGGCCTGGCGCTGGTCGGATGCACATCGGCCTCCGCCGCCAGGCATCCCGCGCAACCGCGTCTACCGCTTCGAGCGCGGCCCCGACGCGGCGGCCCTCGCTGCCCTCAAGGTGGCAGCGCTGACGCTCTGCAGCGACGAGTACCTCGCGCGTAAGCGGGCCGCTGGGCAGCCCGCCGTGCTGCCCCCCACCGTCAATCTGGTCGAGGCCGTGTGGCCGCCTCCCGCTGGCCCTGCTGGTGGCGTGCTGGCCGTGGGCGGAGGCCGCCCACCTGCTGGCGTGCCAGCAGCTGCGGCTGCCCCCGCTGCGGCGGCCCCGCTCGGCTGGCGCCGCTGGGGGCTGGGGCAGCGCCCCCCGCTGCTGGGGCTGTGGCCCTTGGGGCTCCCGCGGCCCCCCTGCCCGCGGGTGCGCTCGCCCCGCCGCTGGCTGCTGGCCTGCCCGCTGGGCTCGGGGCGCCCGCGGCAGCGGCTCCCGCCGCAGCCGCCGTCCCACTGGCGCTGGCAGCGCTCGTGGTGCCTCACATCGCGATGATGACGGTCGAGACCACGTCGGTGGGCCCCCGCGGGGCCGTGATCACCCCGAACGGCAGCGAGGTGATGGTCGGCGACGTGGGGCTTCACACCGCCGCTGGCGTGGGGACTGTCCTGGTCATGCAGGTGCGTTCCGACCAGATCGTGGAGTGCATGGGCCTGGAGGCCGCGGGCGACGCGCGGAACCTGTCGGTGATCTCAATCAACGGCCAGCGGACTCGTCGCCCGTGGCGCGACGTGGTCTCGACCCTGACGGAGGTGGCGTTCCCTGGCTGGGCCGTCGAGGGCCCCCCGCATCGCATTCTGGTGCTTCCGCTGGATAGACAGGCGGGGCGGGGCCCCCATGGACTATTATCGATTCTTCACCATGGTTCATCGTTTGAGCAAGGAGAGCTGGGGTGTCTCAATGCGCGGGTAAGGACTGAAGGCCTTGGAGACTCTTGGATGCTACGACTGCCTTGATTTCCCGAGCGTGGCTGGGATCGAGAGCCCGATGAGGGAGGTCCAGCTCGTGAAGTGCACGTACTCCAAGCACGACGTTTTTGCAGGCTCCTCCGATGGCGGTGGTGAGAGCGGCGGTGGCCGCGGCAAGAAGGGGCGAGGTCGAGGGCGCGGCGCTGTGTCAGGCGCCTTCGGCTATCTGGACGAGTGCAATGCGTTTCGTGGTGAGGGGGGCGCGGGCGAGGCCGTGGTCTGCCCGGCCCTCGCCGAGCGGGTTGGCAAGCAGGTGGGGGGAGACGCCAACATCCTTAAGCAGGTCCGCGAAGCCCGACAAGAACGGGGCGATGTGGGCCAGGGCTCCTGAGTCACCTGTGCTGTCCAGCGGCGCCTTCCCCAGGCGCCCGCTGGCTCTCCCCCTTTTCGGGGCTTGGCTCGCCGTGGCACGAGCGCTTCGATTTCCAGCCACTCTTCGTCTGCGGCAGCGGCCTCCCTCGTTCTCTGTCTTTTTCCCGTGTGGCTCTCGCCTCGGCGCGGCACCCGGCCCCATGGTGAGAGCCTGCCCTCGGGATTTGCCCCCCCTGCCCGTGCCGGCCTGTCCAGATCCCCCAGGGCAGTCTCTCGCAAAGTTCGTGGAAGGCTAGAGGTTCGACGTCAGTCCGCTTCTTTGGTTTCAGAGGTAGTGACAATCTGGAATGAGATGCACGGGGTTGGCGCATCTTGGGGTGGCCAGACAGCATCGGCGGCCCAGGAGTCGCGCCTCGCGCGTGTTGAAAGAACTGTCGACCGATGTGGAAAGCCACCCGAGGACCTTGCCATTGCAGGGGCCTTGAGAGAGCTCCGCATCAACACTGGCTGCTTATCTGTGGGCAGTGCCGTGGTTCCCGTCAACGAGGCCAATATCAATCGCGTCGCTTTCCCCCTTGTGGGCTGGTCGCCGACAGGTCTTTTGCAGCTGGGCGGTGCGATTGGCTCTGCCATTGTGGGCGAGCTTAACGGGCCTCGACTTCCTGATCCAGTGGACGCAGACTCCTCTTCCCCCCCCCCCCCCCCCCGCCCAGAATCTACAGCGACCCCTGCCCTCGGTCTCGTCCCAAGCTGCATGCTCGTTTTCTTCATCGTTTTAGTTCGTCCAGTGTGCTTGCGTGGAGGCGCGGGTGCGCCCCCCGCGTCGGCGTCTTCCCTGTGGCGTATAAGAACGGATATCTGATGCTCATCCTAAACGGTCGCGCGGCAGGAGAGTGTGTCGGATGGCCCCCCCCGCGTTGACCTAGCTAGTGTTTCCGTTTTCTCGGCGTTGGAGGTTGACGGTGGGGGGCCCACCTACATCGGGGAGACGGATCTAGAGAGCGCGTTCTACGGTACTCAGTTACTTGTGGATTTCTGGCAGTACTTTGGGCTTCCTCGTATCGGGGCGGTCGTCCTGGAATTGACTGCTGACAGTGATGTGGGCCTGCTGCGGGCCACTGACTGAGTCGCCCCGTGTTTTACGGCCGCCCCCATGGGGTGGAAGCGCAGGCTGTGGATCTGCCAGGGGACCATGGAGTTCCGTGCCCGCGTTAATACCTTGGCCTCTCCGCAGTTAGCTTTCGATGATGCTCGCCTCTCTGTCCGTCTGGTACGGTCGTCCTCTCAAGTGTTGCGTGTGGAGTGCGTCGACAATTTGGTTGTTTGGGGCATGTCCAAGGGTCCGACCCTAGCTGCAACTGAGTCTGTCGATCGCAGCCTCAAGGAGTCTGGCCTGCGTGCCAACGGAGCTTCGGCGTCAGCTGGAGTGGGCGTTCTCGGCTGGACTTTCGACCCCGATGTGCCGACGGTGGGCATCAGTCACCGCGTGGGATGGCGCGCTCGTTTGGGCTGCCTGGAGTTGGCGAACGTGAGCCGCGTGCCTGGAGATCTGGTTCGGGTCGTCGTGTCGCCCTTCGCGTCCCGCGCGCTGCTGCGCAGCGAGTCGCCGTCGTGCTTGCAGGCCTCCCATTCTCTTTCCGAGAGTGCTGGTCACTCCGCCCGTCCCCTCTGGGAGGCCGTGAGACGTGAGCTCCGCTGATGTGCCGCTCTGATCACGTTCTCTTTCCGCGACGTCGATGCCGCATGGTCCCCGATGGTCTATGGTACTGATGCATCGTGGTGGGAAGCTGGCGTGGCACGGGGCCCCCGTGCTACGCAGGGGGGTGCAGGAGGCGGGCCACTACTCGGAGCGTATGAGATGCTCCGCGGCCCACGAGGCCCTCCTCAAGCCGCGGGATTCGGCCGTGAAGTGCTCCGCCAGCGGCGGTGTGGCCGCATCCCCGCGGGGCTCCGAGATCCCGAAGGTCGGTGTTCGACGGTGACTGGTCTCTCGTAATGTCCCAGTAGTGGTCCCGCACGGAGGCTTAGGTTGTCTTGACCGTTAAGCACGCGTCGTTCGGAACATTTCGAATTTTGGCCACGAGCACTTCGCCCTGAATGACAGTGTGGCTTCCATTCTTGCTGTTGCGAAGGGCCGATCGTCGAGCCCTGGTATCCTCGGGTGTCGCCGTCAGATCGCTGCTCGGTTCCTACTGCTACGGGGGCTGGAGATGGGTCCCGTCCGAGCCCAGTGCAGCTGATGCCGCTTCTTGAGGCCGTGTCGGCACCTTTGGTTTCGATGCTGCGCCCAGTCGCAGCGCTCGGCCCCGACGGCCTCGGGGTCCTCCGCGATGGCTTCTGCGGCGGCGGGCGTTGCGGTGAGCCTGGCGCTGGCCCCGTGCCCGCAGGGCGCGCGCGCGGGAGCTCTCTCGCTCGCGACGGACCGCGACGGAGGCGCCAGATCTGACTGCGCCGCCCAGGTCGGGGCCGCGCCGAGAGCGGGCGCCCCGCGGCCCCGGCGCCCAGGAGCAGAGGGCGACCGAGAGGAGTCGGGCATTCCGCGCAGCGGTGGGTGCCCCGCTGGCTCCAGAGCAAGCGTCCTTCCTCGAGCTGCAGAGCATCGCCCCAAAGGCCGCCCGGGACTACTTCACGTACGTGAGCGCCTTCCACCAGTGGTGCAATGAGCGGGGCCTGGTCGAGGACTTCGGCGCGTTCCCGGCGTCGGCGCCAGTGATCGACCTCGCCCTCGTGACCTGCCTGCGCGAGAAGTCTTCTGCGGTCGAGCTCGCATATGCGCCGGCGAAGCTGATGGCGGGGCTCCGATGCTACTGGGCGTTCCCGCTGGGGGCCTCGCTCGGGCCCCCTCGCAGCGCGCGAGCGTTAACAGGATGGAAGCACATAGTGCCAGCCCAGAGCCGCCTGCCGTGCCCGTGGGTAGGCCTGCGCCTGTGCGTGCAGCGCATGATCGGCGCTGGTCAAGTCTTGGAGGCTAGCATCGCCACCCCCACGTCCTACCTGCGCCCGAGCGAGTGCCTCCGCCCGAAGGGTGCGCTCATCGCTGCCCCTGCCGTCTCTCGCGGCGGCCAGCCGTCGGTGGCGGCGGCGCCGTGGTCGATTCTCCCCCGCCCGCGGGAAGGCGCGGGCACTTCCGAGACTGGCGAGGTGGACGAGAGCTTTCTCGCGGACAACCCGCTGTTCCCGTGGCTCCCGAAGGTGCTTGAGATTCTCGAGATCAAGACCCCCGGCGACGCCGTGGTGTTCAACTTCGGCCAGGCGCAGTGGGGTCGGACCCTGAAGCCCGCGGCCACCGCCTGCAACCTGTCGGCGCTCGGCGAGTTCAGCCCCCGCCGCCTTCGCCGCGGAGGCGTCTTGCGCGATCTGTTGTTCGAGGCTCGGTCCCTTCTGGGCGCCGAGAAGAGGGGTCGCTGGGCGAGCGACCGCAATTTGGCTCGCAACGAGCGTGGCGGGCGAATCAACGAGCAGCTCGGCCTCGTGGACCTCGGCGCGCTGGCCGCAGCAGAGCAGGCCGCCTCGAACATGGGTGACGTCCTCGTGAGTGCCTCCTGCAGCTTGTGAAGTCGCACGGGTGCCCCGCCATGCTCGCGATTTTCTTTGGACCTGGGCGCTTCGCCCAAGCCTGGAGACGGTCGGTGCCAGGCAGGCATCTTGTTTTCGAGATCGATGTTCGGCGCGGGCCCGTCCGTGACATTCCTGGTGCTTCCCTGGTCAAACTTATCCAGGGGTGGATTCGGTTTGGAATCGTGGCGGCCGTCTTTTTGGGGACTCCGTGCAATTCGTTTTCCCTTGCGAGGAATCGCCCGAACGGCCCCCCGACGCTTCGGACCTTTGAACGCCTCGATGGCCTTCCAGGACTTGATGCTACATGTCAGCGGCAAGTCGATCTTGAAAACGTCCTGTGCGCTGCTACCCTGGCTATTTTTCGTGAATGCCGCCTGCGCGGCAGTCCCGTGGTCGTCGAGAACCCAGCGAGTGCGCATATTTGGAGGCAGCCTCAGATGGTTCGGAACTCCCTGATGTGACGGAGGTCGTTTTTGACGTGTGCGCTTTCGGCGCGCGGTGGGGGAAATCGAGGAGTCTCTAAGGATGTCGCATCAGCTTGGAGTCGCTGGGGTGTCGATGTTCAGGGAAAGGTGTTTGCGGCTTTTCGAAGCTCCCGCATGGGGCGCTCGAGATCAAAGGTCCGAAGGTAGTTTCAAAGCAGGCGGAGATTTATCCATATGGGCTCTGTCGTGGGCTGGTGGGTTGTTTTCGGGATGATATCTTATCAACGGTTGTCACAAGTTTTCGGCTTCATTTAAGAAGAGTCCAGAACGGTGTTCGCGCATGTCTTGGGCCAGTTTACGGTTTCGGAAGCTTGTTGGCAGCTGTTTCCTGATGGCGTTTATCTCGGTTTCATTGCCCTTCTCGGGGACGCGTTCGTGAAACAAAGATGGTTATCAGGCCCTGGCGGAAAGTAAATGCATCGGCCATGCATTCGAGTCCTATTGGACGGTGTTGCGTGTATATTCTTTGCCTTGACGTCACCCTGCCGCCGTGCGAGGCTCAAGCTTTTACGCTCCCTCCCATATCCCCTTCTGTAAAGCTGTCCGAGGCACTGGGCGATAAGCTTTTCGGAGCAGCTGTTTCCTGATGGCGCTTCTCTCGGTTTAGCTTTCCCTTTCGGGGGCGCGCTCGTGAAAAACAGATGGTTATCAAGCCCTTGTGGAAGATAGAAGCATCGGCCATGCATCCTCCTCCTCGTCATTTTCCCCCTCCTCCTCCTTCTCCCTCTTCATCCCGCCTGTTCTCCTCACGCACCTCTCCTTATGTCGATTCTCCTCGGCGCGCTCGCCGCCACTGCCATCATGCGCGCGTTCTCCGATGGCCGGATCGCGAAGCCGTTGGGGCAACCGGGCCTGCGGCCCAGGCCGTTGGTGCAACCCCGTGGGCCGCTGGGGCGCGGGGGCAAGCCGTCGGGACAACTCCGCGGGCCTCAAGCTCTCCCCCGTCCTCTCTCTTTCTCCCGCTTCGGGAAGTCTCGAACGCGCGCGCTCCGAACTTGATCGCGCTGAACATGTGCGCATAAAGCTCGCATCGTAAGCACTGAACTCACACTAGCCGAATTTGCCCGCTCCGAACTTGCAGACTGAGCGCTTGTTTTCCGTGTCCGGGTGAACTAGGCGAGCGAGTTCAGTGCGGGCGAGTCTGGTGCATGCGAGTCATGTGCGTGTGAGTGGGGTGCTTGCGCGTCCAGAGCGTACCAGTTCGTCAGCGTGCGATTTCGACTGCGTGCGAGTCAGATCCGATCGAGTCCGACTGCGTGCGAGTTCAGCTTGTACGAATTCGGCGGCCGGGGATGTACGGTGGTGTGTTGGGGCATCCCGCGAGGGTGGCAATTTTCCTGGCAAAGGTGGTCGTCTTCGGGCGTGGCGTCCGGTAGGTGATGGCGATGATTCGGCCAGGGTTAAGTTCGGGTTCAGGGTAAAGGCTGGTGTTATTACTTGGGTTTGTTATGTGTTGGGGTTCGGCGCGGCTTGTGGTTATGTTTAGGATTCGGTGTATTACCCGGAGTGGGGGTAGGTTCGAAGAGGGTTCGTTTTCTGCAGGAGATATGTGTGGGTTTGGGATACGGTTTCGGGTTACGTTAGGGCTAGATTTGGGTAGTTGTTAGGGTCCATGTCAGTGGCAGCGGCAGGGTTAGGGTCACGGTCAGTGTTAGGGTCAGGGTCAGGGGTAGTTCAGGGCCATCGTTCGGATTCGAATTTGGGTCTGGGTTTGGATGTGGTTAGGTCACGACTTGGATGATGAACATGATTCGGGGCAGTTGTGGGTTTTCAGGGTCAGGTTTAGGATAAAGGGTTAGGTCATAGGTCGGGTCCGGGTCAGTGTCAGGGTCAGGCTTGGAGGGTTAGGTTGGGGTCAGCGTTTGGATTAGGGTCTTGGTACGGTACTAGTTGTCTCGCTCACTCCCGCCTACCCTCCCATGTATAAGTAGCCCCATCGACTGAGCATAGGCACAGGCTTCAATCGGATGGACAATTATCATGAACCAGTCCAGACGCCATGTGCGCGACGTTCGCGAGGTTTGCCATGCGTACCCAGTGCGCCAGGTGGCCTCAGGGGCCCAAGCGTTCCAGGCGCGCCTGGCGTTCCAGATGCGCTAAGTGTGTCACGTGCTCCCAGTGCGCGACGCGCGCAGAGTGAGCCAGGCGGCGGCAGGTGCGCCAATTCACGTTCTGGCTGGCCAGGCTCCCTCTGGCCCTCGCCCTGAGGCGGCCTCCACACCCCGAAGCCCTAGTTTCCAGCAGCCTTCGGTCTATTAGCGTGCTTGGGCGCACGTCTCTCTCTGAACCCTGAGTCTATACGATATTAGTGGGAGCGCAGCTGCAGTGCTCCCCTTCAAATATTACCGAAGGCTTGCCACCGCTCCTTGCAGCGCGCCCACACATAGCGCAACGCACCCGCACCCTATCGGGCACGATTGCGTGGCGTCGCGCAATCGGGTCGGCTGGGCGGCTGGCGCCGCCGTCCCAGCAGGTGCAGCAGCAGCGCCAGCAGGCGCCGCTGGCCGCCTACCTTTGAGGTCGTGGTCCTGGTCGGACGAGCCCACTGTGTCATGGCGTGCGCAGGTGGCTAGTTCGACCAGGACCGCGACAAAATGAGGCAGGACGCCCCTTGCGCGGCGGGTAAGTCATTCTGTTCGGCGAACGTTTGTCGCCAGAATGGAGCAGTTGCCGTATTCAGCTGGAGATGTCATTCTGTGCCAGCCGCGTTGATTTTTTGTAACTTCCTGTGTGAGGAACCACTTGGCGCTTGGAGAGGGCGCATCCGCGCGCTTCGGTGCTGGCCCATGCCGCGTGGAAGTGCGCATGGAGGGGGGCGCCGACGCGGGCTGCGGCCCACACTGGCGGGGAACGGATCAAAGGGAAGGAGCTTTTCGACTCGATGACCACCTGTCGCGATTCGCTTCGGGTTGGCGAGCTTGCCAGGAAGGGGTGACAGAGTTAGACTTAAAGAGCGTTTCACAGGAACACCCCAGGACGACCGACCCAGAACTGCCCCCCCTCCACATACGCCTACAGGATGGGCGGATTTCTCTTGCACTTAAGTGTGCCCAGCATTCTTTGGGTCAATGCTGAGATAGCGGCTGAGGTATAAGCAGCGGGTAGAGGAGGTAGATCTGGACACGACGGGCGGGACGTACGGGCATGGCCCCCGCGATCATGCGAACGAGAGGGCGGGCACCCGCACGATGGCGCTCTCAACCAAGCGCTCGAAACAGTGAGTCGAGCACTACTCAGCAGCCACGCGCGATCACTTTCGGAAGGGGGTCGACCCAGGTGTGCCGACTTTCCGCCTCGCCCGGATCCCTCCGAACCCGCACGTGCGGGCGCTCCTGCTGCCTGCCCCTGCTGCTGCTGCCCGCTCCCCTTCCCTGCAGGAGCGGCTGCAGCAGGGGTCCACGGGCGTGCTGGGCGCCGACGCGCTCGGCCTCCTCGCTGGCCGCCTGGAGGACCCGCGTGGGCTGGGCTGTGGCGGGGGCCTCCTGGCCCGGGCGGCGGGCGTCCGAGGCGCAGGGGGCGCGAAAGCCCTGCGCGTTCGGGCCGCTCACCGGCCGCCTCAGTGCCCGCAAGGAGGCCTTCGGCGGGGGCCGCTCGGTCCAGGCAGCGTCGGCGCGGCCCCATGAGCCTGCACAAGAGCTTCCCGGACATCTGGGGTCACGCCGGAGATTTCGCTGGAGCCTTTCCAGGGACGGCGACGAGCAGCCCCTCTGCTGTCGGGGCCCTCGCAGGGCACCCATGAGCCTCCAGCGGCCCCCATCGTATCCAGAGACCTCTGGGCGTACTCAGGGACCCGCAGGGTCCTCTGTCTGCAGGGCCTTCCAGGGTGGTCCCGAAGTCGGATGGTCAGCATGGTGAGTCGCGGACCTCTACACGGGCTCCCGAGGAAGTTGCAGGGAACCTTCAGGAGCTTCCAGGGCGTCCAGAGGGCTTCGTGGGGCCTCCCCAGATGCGGTCCTGCGGCGGAGACTGCGGGCCCTTCGAGTCCCCCCTCCCAAAGCATGCCGACCGGCAGGCCATGCCTGGCTGCCAGGGGTTCCCGGAGGTGGGGCTTGCGTGGGGGGCTTGCTGTGGGAGCCCCCGGAGGTCTCCGTGGGCGGGTGGCGCAGTGGCGGGGGGACGGGGCGCCCAAGGATGGAAATCGGGTGGGGCGCCCTCCGGCCTGCGAGGACCTCCGCCTCGCCACGGGCTGCCCATCGCTGTCCATCACCGGCGACGGCTCCCAGGGCCGCGAGGCGCCTTCTGGGGGCCCAGCTTCCTCCTCCTCCTGCTCCTCCTCTTCCTCCTCCTCCTCCTCCTCCTCCTCCTTCTCGTGAAAAGATAAGCGGGTGATTTCGATATGGAGTGATTTATCTGGGGCTCGAGGCTCAAGCCTGCTGCGGTGCGCGCAAGGGATTTCTTACAGCCCCCCTCAGATCTGACTCTCATCAGATACTTTTGGAGGCAGAGCTGATAGCAAAACCAGTCCGATGAACGATGTCTCCCACCGTGTCGTTACATGAGGCTATAGCTCACTCTCGGGACAATCCGTTAATCCTCGACGCTGCAGCTTTCAACACACGCACGGTAGTTGAGATGTTCTGAAGGTAACCGACGTCAATCAAGATGTCGCGCACCGCTGTGCGTTTGCTCCGGCGACCGATAGGCGACCTTGGCCTCGCCTCAATGCCCGTGCTCGGCGATCGGCGCCGGGAGCGGGAACGAGTGCGGTCTCGAACCTTGCCTGTTGCTGACCCTTGCTTGATTGTGCTGTCTGCCACGCGGCTGGTTGCCGGAGGTAGTGTCGGAGGCCTTTGAGGCGTTGGTGAACGCTCTCGCCAAGCCTTTGCGTGATCGTACTCTGGATACTTTGGTCCAGTTCCACAGTAACGCACCGGGCATGAATGATAAATCTTCGTTGACTTGTTTGCAGCGTGACCGTGTGGACCGTGTGCACTGCTCAAATGTTGTACCAGACGATATGAAAGAGTCCCCTCGACTTTTCCTTTGCTGGTTACACTCTCGGCCGGTACTTTTGCATAGTTTTCTGTGCAGTCAGGGCATTGCTTGAAGCACCATGCTACGCGAGGTGACAGCATCGTGCGTCAGAAGCTCACGAAATTGCTGCATGAGCCCGTGCTGTGGCCACAGGGCGAACTACAGATGATGTGTGCAAGGATTGCGCCCGAAGGCTGATCAACAGATCCCTAACATTCGCGTCAACTTCTGCAGCCTCGACCTACCTAAAGATTTTGTGCCAATGTCCGACGCATTCTCTGCGGAGGCAACTTCCCCTAAGCTAATGCGTTTCGCTTGATGCAGCCGTTGGATGCGAAGAAACTTGATGTCGATATGTTTCAGCTTGCCGACCCCAATTCTCGACGCGATGGCTCTGCCAGCATTGCCATCCGACCTTACTTCTACACTGACTTCGAAACCGAGCTCCTCGATGAGACTCTGCGCGTGCAGCCCCTCTGCTGCGCGGGACGCAATGGCGTACAGCCCAGCTTCACCGGTCGATTGTGCAACCGCGCTTTGCGTTCTGTTGTAATTACCGAGAATAGCCGATCCCCAGAAAATGACACCTGCCGACGTGCTCTTTCGTGTCTCGTCGCACCTTGCCCAATCAGAGTCAACATAAACAACTACGTTGCATCCAGTGTTCTCGCGTTGCAATTAAAGCGACTCGTGTCGAGTGTTATTCAGATTGCGAAGCAGATGTTCCAATTTCCTCTCGCACTGCTTCGTCGGGGACTCGAGTCTTCTTGCCAGATCTTCGACCGAGAACTGTAAGTTCCCGCGCTCCTGGCATAAACACTGCAGCTCGCCTACAGCGCACCCGTACATGTGATCGTGTTTTTGGTCTAGGGTCCCAAACTCTTCCCCGACAGAACCCTTCACTGGAGGGGTGTCCTTTGTCCCTGCTGTACTCACAGGGGTACAATGCATCATGTTAAAAATCTCCAAAATTTTGTCTATGTATTTGTCTGTTGGGAATACCTTTTTTTTCCATCGCGTTTTTGGTACGTACGCCCGAGGTATTTCGTAGGAGCCTCGTCGTTAAATTCGAGCATGCTTCTTCAGCTCCTAGAAGAAACCTGGCACCTGCGACTCTGCGCCGACTGCAATGGGATCGTCTACGTGAATACTAACTCTCACACTTGTGTTATGGTTCCAAAGCACTTGCGGGTCTGTGCGGCGCCGTGTGTGACCCAAGTGCTGTGTCAAGACACCTGTTATGAAATCCTGGAAATTCTGTGGAGCACCCGTTCATCGCTTTATTCATCCTCCAGACCCATCCCGGATACCTGGATCGCCACGGCTCCGGGGGCCTGCAGAAAACATTATCGTCGCTTATGTCTGCGTGCATCAAGGCTACAGTACAATCCCCGACACAACCTCCAGATTATGTCCCATGACTATCGCTAGCAATATGCGCAATCCTATTGGCGTTGGGGTCGCAGCGAAAACATAATCTCGAATGCCTTTCGACTTTGAGTCTTTTTTGCGCACAATCTCGACCGAACTTCGTCTCCTTGTCTTTTATGGACCCAACATGTTTCAATCGGTTTGCTCTCTGATCTGTGTTCTGGCCACCATCTGTAGACATTAAACCAATCTAGATTCTCCATTTCTTTCGACATCCCTTTCTCGATGTCATCCTCTTTCAATCCGTCCATGAATTCTAGGTCCGAGAAGCACTCTTTGAGAAGTGCGTCGTAGGTGCATGAATTGTCCGCGGCTGTCGGTTTGGGTTCTTCGCGCACGTATAGGTTCTCGTCAATGTTGCAGATAGGTCGAAACACGGACATTGCCATCGACCCAGGCGCGTCTGGATGTTCAGCTTCCGATTTTCGCTTCAGAGCTTGTTGTTGCACTTCTGGCGACAGAGCAAGCTCCTGTAATTCCTCATTGTTGATATCGGGTTTCCGCTTTTGTGCAGGCTGTGTGTCTCGTGGTGCTGGTGGCGCGTCTCTTCCAGAATATCCATTTGCGTCGTGGTCAACTCTCCAGTGTTTTCGTTCGTATTGGGAAAGCTGCTGTTGAGGCCGTGCTTCCTGATTGTCTTCGTCCTCTTTGAGTTTCTCTGCATGTTTTAACTCCCATTCCTGTCTCCTCCGTTTGCGCGCTGCAGAGTGCGTGTTTCCGTGAGCACCTTCTTGGCGCGCTTGGCAGTTCTCCGTCTTATCACGCTCGTCCCAAAACAAATCTAACTTTCGATTTGCTTCTCTCTTGGATGCTCTTCTGGCCTGGCGGCTTGCGCATACGGCTTGTCCCGCGGCGCTGTGCTTGCCTGACCTTCGGCGCCGTGCCTCCGGTTCAAGTCCCAGGGTGCGCCGTAGATCTGCTTAATCAGAATTGTTGTGGAGGACGATCAATGGAGAGGAAGCGTGTTGCCAAATAATTTCCAGATGTCTAAAAACAGTTTCGAACATGTCTTAAAGGTATAAAAAAGGTTGGAAACGTTTTAGAACATGTTTCACGCATCTTAAACACATCTTTAATTCAATGATAGGATTGTTAGAATGTCCAGTGTTATGCCATCCACAACAGAATTGTGTTGAATCGCGCAGTTTCTTCCATGCGCCGGATGTTCCGGGACTGTATGAGTCCTCTGGGCGTTGCGATGATTTGTTCGTCGGTGCCAACCGCCTGGCCCAACCGACCTCCAGCAACCCAGTGTGGTGCCATCTTGTTCGTGATGGGTCCGTTGTAACGCGCGCTGAAACATTCCCCACATTCCACAACGAATCCATGGTACACGTTTCGCTTGCATCTTTCAAGAGACGTCTTTCCGTCTGCGTGTTTTTGGAAGCGGGAGTGGAGCCAGCCGCGCTGGCGAATCAGCCATGGGGCGTGATCATGCTCTTGTTTGTCAGTACCATGTTGTACCTCCCTTCGGGGGCCAACCTCTGGGTTCGGCGAAGACCTTCACTGGTTTGATGAAATCTCTCCACTGTCCCGTTTGACTGTTTCGATCCCACTGGTGTATGACGAAGATGCGTTTTGGGGTTGCTGTCTGATTCCCCACGCGCTCGTTTTACGGCCACTGCTCGCGCCAAATCCTTGATGGAACTTTCTAAGTCCGTGTGCAATATGATTTCTTGAGTAAGACCAGCATGCTCGAGGTGTTTGACTACATATCCGACGGCGTGCGAGTCTGTTGACCCCTTGGCAACTACTTGTCTGCGGGCGCCGTAACCGTTTGCAACATCAAATATTGACGCACACGTGATTGCAGCGGCGTCGTCGCGAGTTGTCACGAAGAAGCAATCCATCTGCACAATCGCCATTGCAGGCTCTTCCAGATGTTTGTGCAGAGACTGCTTGGCGCGTCCACGCGCGCACCATTCGCGCCGATCCCTGTAAGGGATATTTGTTAAGTTCTATATGTTCTTGAACGGCTTGAAATGAACGGCTGCGGCGTTGTGTTGTGCACGAAGTACCACCTGCAAATGATCCAAGAGTGTATGCATCTGTCCTTCCCTGTTTCCACGCCCCCTCACTCGTCTTCTCCTCTCTCTCTCGCCTGTCCAAAGCTTGTCTTCGGCTGCAGACGGGCGGCCCCGCGCCGGCCGCGTGGCCTGCGGTCCTGTCCGGCCCGCGGCGAGGCCGGCCTCTGGTGGTGGCGCTGGGGGCGGCGGGCGCTGACGCCGGGCCTCGGGCGGCGCGCCCAGCGCGGGGGGGTGCCGCCCAAGCGGGGCCGCTCCACCCGAGAGGAGAGGGCCGCGGCAGAGCTGGGCGCTCTCGACGCGCGGCCGACCGTGGCCGCGGAGGTGCTGGTGACCAGGCTGCGCGGCGGAGTCCCGAAGCTGCTGGCCATCCGGCGCAGCCGGGACGTGGCGGGCCCCTGGGCGTTCCCCAAGGGGCGGCTCGACTTCGCGGACGGGAGCGAGCTGGGCTATGCCTTCCAGGAGCTTGCCGAGAAGGCCAGCCTGGCTGTGTCGCTGCCGACCCGTGGGTGCCAGGAGGTTGGGGTGGAAGAGTACCAGACCGAGTCTGGACCTAAGGAGGTCCACTGGTTCCACCACACCTCGGCGCCTGGCGAAGGGACCTGGGGCCGCCGCGAGCCGCGGACGGGCGAGTTCGCGAGGTTCACCGCGGAGAAGCTGGCGGGCCTGCGCTTGAAAGGCCCCTTCACGCGTTTCGCGGAGGAGGCGCTCCGCAGGGGCCCGCCGCGCCCGAGGCTGATGGCGACGTCCAAGAGCAGCGCGCTGGCCCCCGCGGCCAAGTCGCGGCCCGCCTCGGCCCTGGTGGGCCCTCGGTGGCCGCGGGGCCCGGAGTTCGTGGGCGAGCTGCTCGGGCCCCTCCCGGGGGTGGGCGTCGGCGACGTCCGCATTCGGGCCGCGCTCCAGGAGGTCGAGTCCGAGGGCTTGACCCGCGCGGAGGGCTCGGAGGCGCGTCGCCAGAGGCCGTGCGCGCTTGCGCCCAAAGGCAGTGTCCCGGCTCCGCCGGCCCGCGCGCTGGCCGCGGCGACCAAGGCGCCCGTCGCCACCCTGCGGCGCCCAGCGGCGCCTGGCGAGCGGAGGCGCACCGCGGCGGCGGCCTGGCGCGACCGCCGGAGGCGGAGTGCCCTGGTGGAGGGGCCCGCCCCGGCGGCGACCCCGAGCGTCCGCGGGCGTCGGCGGAGGCGGGGCCGCGATCGCGCTGGGCGCGACGCCGTGTCCGCCGAGGAGGTCGCACCCGCGCCACCCGTGCGTGAGGCGGCCAAGGGGGCGCCTCCCCCGCCCCGCCTGGAGGCGCGGAGGGTGTGGGGGGGGCGCCCGCAGAGGCGCGGGGGCCGCTGAGGCCAGCGGGCGAGGAGGCAGGAGTCGCGACCGCCCCTACACAGACGGCGACGACCGGAGCCCTCCCCCGCCGGCCCTGTCATGACCGAAACGGGATCGCCGGCGGAGTGGCCCCCCCTGGCTGGCGCGACAACTTGGCCCGCTCTGCGCCGCTGCCTCCGTCCGATTTTGAGAAAGATCTGTTTCCCTTGCCCATGCTGGCCAGTTTCGTTGGGGGAGGCTGGGGGCGACGGTCTCAGCGCAGGACGGGGCGGCGGGAACGAGCAGTTGAATTGGTGGACCGCGCCATGAGGGACCTGAGCCGGATGGCTTGGTACAAGGGGGCGAACGGTTCACCGAGCCCAGGCGGCGCTGCCCTGGACAAACACGCGGCCCTTCAGCATCTGTTGCTTCGTGGAGCTCTCTGGCGACATGCCGCAGCTCCAGCGGCAATGTCGAAGGCGGAGGCAGCCCTGCAGGAGCTGCTCCGGGGACGGTCCGTGTACGATGCGGACGCGGCCCCGAGGGGCCAGGGTCTCGCTGCCCGATTGCGTGCACGACTGCCGCTACATCGAGGAGATCGCGAGTGCCGAGGGCCGCTCTTATCAGGAGGAGGGCCACAAGCGAATGAGGTTGGAGCTGGAGACCGTGGATTACGATAGCATGCCGAGGTTGTGCATGGACCCGGCGCTGAAGAGGTACCCGAAGTCCTACAGGTCGCTGGTGCGCGAGCTGACAGTGAGAGGGCTTCTGAGAGTGACGACTCGGCCAGCCGAGTCCGCGGGCATCTTTCTCGCGGCAAAATCGAGCGGCGCCCTGCGGATGATAGTGGGCGCCCGCAGGAGTGGCGGACACTTCAGGGCGCCTCCCGGCGTGGGGCTTTGGAGCAGCGAGGGGTTCGGCAAAATCGAGGTGGAACTGCCGGGCGGCTTGCTGCCTACCTCGAACCAGGGCCGCGAGCTGCTGGGCGCATTCGCCGTCTTCGTGGCCGCCGCCGACGTGACGGACTGCATCTACCGCGTTAGAGTGCGCGAGAGCCTGGCCTGCTTCTTTTGCTTCCAGGATTCCAGGCCGCCCCGGCGCGCGTTTTGGATTTGCTGGAGGTCGCTGGCCTCATCGGGAGCGTGGGGCCCAGCGAGGAGGCGCGGCCTTGCGTGGCCGTGCTGCCCACGGGCTTCGCCTGGTCGCTCTTCCTGGCCAAGACCGCGAACGAGGAGCGGGTTTGCCGCAGCTTGACCCCGCGGGATCTGCGGGGGGCCGCGCCCGCTCGCTGAGGTGACTACCTGATTCAGGAGCAGTCCGAGGCCTTCGTTCTCGACGCCAGGAGCGCGGCGTTGGCGGGGCCCGCGCGCGCGTGGACAACCTGGGCGCCCTCGCGGACAGCCGCGCACTTGGCGAGCAGATGGTGTCCGAGTGGGGCGAGCTATTCGAGCTGGTGGGCCCTGCAGACGCACGGCGGGCTCGGCGAGGCTCTGGGTGCTGAGCTGGGCGGGAAGAGGCTCCGCTCGGGCATCGCGTCCAGTCGGTGCTGGAAGCCAGAGCGCGGCCTGTCAGGGCTGTTGGCCCGTGGCCGGTGCCGCGGAAGAGCACTTGGAAAGATAATGGAATCTTTCCGTTTTCCACGCTGTCTAGCGTTTCATCTTGTCGCGCTATCTTGAAGTGTTTCCCCTTTGGGGTGAGGTCGTCGAGAGCTCGAAGCTTTCCGAGGGGCTTTGCTCTTGTTGGGCCGTGACTGGTGGCTGCCGTGGAACCCATGTGTCCTTGAAGCCGACGCGTGTCTGGCGGGGCTGGCCATCGCCTGGTGTTTTTGAGCCCCGCGGAGGTCGCAAACGTCGGCCGAGGTAGTGAACGTTCCCGCTTTCGCAGGACTTGGCCCGCGCTCAGCTCGCGCCTCCGCCCTCGCCTCCGCCCGCCTCTTCCGCGACGACGGCGGCGAATGGGGGAGTCAGCTGCTGGGGCGGGCGGCCGGGCGGCTTAAACCGCGTCGAGCTTGAGCTTGCAGACGACTGGGGGGTCGCGGTGGATTTTCTGGAGGCCCCCTAGTCCCCCCTTCAAAAATCGGCTTGGAAAGCCGTCCGGAAAAGGAGTTTGGGGAGTTGAAGAGGGGGTTTTAATGTGGGATGCCTACGTTCTGGTGGAGGCCATCCAGCGTCTTTCGAGATCCCGTTTGGGGTGCTGTGTGAGGCAGCTGTTATTGTGCGACGACATGGCCGCAGTGTTAGCGCCCCCTCTGTCCCGTCGCCGCGATTTCAAACTTCTTGTGCGGATGCGGCGTTTTAACGCGTATGCCCTTGCTCTTGGGATCGCACCGCCCTTTCGCTGGATTCCTTCGGAGTTCAACCAGAGCGATGCCAGGAGTCGATCACTCTGACCTTTCCTTTCAATGATTAACCGATGTCTTGGATCATCGGAGTGGTGTAGGTCAGTCCTGCCCCGCTCCGCTCCGTAGCTGTCTCGGCTCCAAAGAGCCGTTTGCCCCGCTCGCACCAATCGCCGAGTCATGGGCCGCCCTGGGCGCGAGCTGTCGGAGCGGCAGCTGCCGGGGTCCGCGCGGCCCCGTCGAGGACAGCGCCGAGGACGAGCTCGGCGACTCGGAGCCCGCCTGCGGCCCCCTCGGCGCGAGGAAGGCCGCGCGCCCAGCGCCCGCCGCGGGCGGCCGCAGCGGGCCGCAGACCGCCTCACTCGCGACCGCCCCCTTGCTAGCAGTTGGCGCTGGACCGCGGCATGGCCGGCCCCGCTGGAGGCGCCGCGGAGGCCGGCGCGGGCCCGGCCGGCGCCTGGCCCCGCGGAATGCCACGGCCATCGTGCAGGGCGAAGACCCGCTGCCATTGCCCCCGGGCCTGCCGCCCCGGCCGCTGCCCTCGCCCGTCGTCGAGGGGCGCGGCCGCGGCGATGCGGGCGGCGGCGGGGCGGGCGTCGCCAGCTGCCCCTTCGGAGGGAGAGGCGGTCTCCATCCCTTGCCCAGGGAGCTGTTGCTGCTTGTCAAGCCCGCGGGGCTCGCGCGACGGGGCAGCCCCGCCGTTTCGGGGCTCATTTTGCGCCGCCGCAGTGAGGTCGACGCGGCGCTCTAGAAGCTGGGGCGCAGTGGCGGCCAAGCGCGGGCAGTAGTGCTGTCTCCCAGTGCTCCAGAGGCCGCGCCAGAAAGCTTGGGGTGGCTCGGCCGGGTCATCGGCCTCGGGGAAGGACTGGGGTTGCCGCGGACGGCTCGCATGCTGGCTGAGCGCCTGGCGTCGACCCGCGAGCGGGCCTCGGAGCCGACGGGTGGCCGCCCGCCGCGCGAGCGGCGGAGGGCGGGCCCTCGGCGCGGAAGCAGGAGCAGCCCCGCTGGTGCAGCCCCACTGCGTGGCCCTGAGCCTGGAACGACGAACGCCGCAGCGCCAGCTCGCGGGCCGGGCGGGCCCCGCCCCGCCTGCCGCGGGGGTCGAACTGGGCACCTCAAGGCCTGGCGCTTCCTGGAGCTGTGGGGCCAGTGCGTCGCCGACCTGTTTGCTGGAAGTCGCTGTATCTCAAAAGCTACCGAGGCGCTGGGCTTCAGAGCCCGCAGTTGGGACGTGCCCCATGATCCTGTCGGGCAGAATTTGCTGGATCGCAAGGTTGCAGGCGCTGTTGGGGCCGACTGCCGCCGCGGGCAAATTTTAGCCGCGTCGCTCGCGCCCTCGCGCCAGACATTTTCAATGGCGCGCGATAGGATTTTAAGATAGGTTCAGCGAGGCGCCCTGGGGACTCCTCAGCTGATGTCGAAACAATTCGGATAGGAAATCAGCTCGCTCGCGCGGCCCTCTCGCTGCTTGTATTCTTTTTGCAACGCAATCTTCCAGCTGTTATTGATCGCCCACTCACATCTCGATTGTGGCGCGCGCCTGGAATAGGATCGCTCGCTCGCCTGCCCGCCGTCTCACTCGTCGAATTAGTTCCATGCCAGTTCGGAGCTAGGTCTAAACAAACACACACGATTGATGTTCTGTAACGTTGTAAAGGACGACCTGCTCAACCTCTGCAGAACGTGTCGCGGAGGGCGAGGTGCTTGCTCGCGCGCAGGCCGTGCCCGCCTTCAGCTCGAGGGAAAAGCGCGCGCCGAGCTGCAGCGTGCCCTGCCGAACTTGGGCACTGTATAGTTCGAGCCCTCACGGCCGCCGCAGTAGCTGCTTGTAGGTGCAACAAGCGCACCCACCCTGCCCATCCGTAGTACACTCTCGCGTTCGGGACATTTGGGAGGAGTGAGAGTCGTTTTCTTTCAGACTTTAACCTCGCGCCTAGACGTTGCGAGGCTTTCGCCCGAATTTCGTCAGAACTGTCCCTGCTGATCGAAGAAGTGGTCTCTATATGTTCTTGAGCGGCTTGATATGAACGGCTGTAGCGTCGTGTTGTGCGCGAATTTCAGCCTGCAGGAAATCTTAGAGTTTATACATCGGTTTTTCTTTGTCCCCACGCCCTCTCATTCGTCTTCTCGTCTCTCTCCTGTCCATGGCCGGCCTTCGGCTCCCACCCTCCGCGCCCTGGCGGAGTGAGAGTCGTTTTCTTTCAGAGTTTCACCTCGCGCCTCTCGTTGCGAGGCTTTCGTTGAAATTTCGTCAGAACTGTCCCTGCTGAGCGAACATGTGGGCTCTGCTCATCTTGTTCTTTATGCGTTGGTCCAGTGGGGATTTGGGGAGCCAGCGGCCTCTCTCCTTCGTCGACCTCCTCTCGTTCTGTCTGTGGCGCCTGTGGCCCCCTCGAGGGCCTGGACATGGTTATCGACTGAAGCTGCTGACGTTGCATCCAGGGAATGCGGTCGAATGTCTCATCCTTGTGTGGCAGGTCTGCTTTCGACGCGCCATCTCCCAGAAGTTTCCGCGCAGAGCCTTTCAACGTGTGGACGCAGGCTGACCTGCGCCCGTCCGTCATGTTCCCCATGCAAAACAACCCCCAATTTGAAACGTAGTTTCAACATATGTAGCTTCACCAATCGCATGTGTCCCTGGAGGCAGTATTTGAACTGCTGCTGGCGATTCCGTTTGCTCGAAGACTGCGATTGCGATTTTGCTCTTCCTACCTGTTGGGGTGCGCCTCCCGAGAGGCTCTGTTGAACATCTGTTGCGTATCTTTTTTGTTCGTGCGATGGTTGTTTCACTGTGCTTGTCGGTGTATCTGAACGGACAAGCAACGGGATTGTTCGTTCTGGCATGATGCCAACTTCTGGTCTCTGCAGTTTGGTCCAATCGACGCGGTTTTCCAGGAGGGTCCAAGGAAGTCTGGACCATTTGACCCAAGTGAACCGCAATGGGCATTTCTCCGCAACTTGTCATGCGACAATGTGCTAGGTAGACTTCCGATGAGCGCGCGAGTTCCCCGAGCTTCGGGCGTTGCCGCGTGAGGTTCTCCTTCGGAGGTGGTCGCCAAGATTTCCTTGTGCAATTTTGCTGGGATTGTCTTCAGGAGCTCCTCTGGCGTTTCATCCGAAGGTCTGAGAGCCGCCGACTGAGTCGATTGCTTTTCAACAATTGGCATAATGTGTGTTGGATCTGCAAACTGGCAAGCAACTCGACACAGAAAGCCCCGTTCTCTGATGATGATTTTGTTGGGTATGATAGGGCCTGTTAGCGGTGGCGATTTCGAGTCTAAAGCGAAATGTGCGCTTTTCTGTTTCGCGAGTCGTTTGATGCTGATCAAAGTTGTGCGTGCTTCTTTGAATGCGCCAAATCGCACAACCAACACCGCTGCCGCAACCTTGTCCTAGTATCGCGATCGGGACGTCCTTGTGTCGTAAACGTGTCATGTCGCGTCCTGATGCGGTTGCCCCACCCGTCCCCTGGGCAGGGATGAGAAGAATTAGAGGAGGAAATTTTACATTGCATACATGGGCAAACGTGCCAGAATCCATCAATGCCTGGAACTGCGGATTGCGATGCGATCTCTCCGATGCACTGCCCCGCTGTGCGGTGAACGTGTTCACGCCCTGCTGCCCGTCGGCCCGAGCGCGCATCAGTGCTGAGAAGCACAACGTTGCCAGCACTATACACCACATGATTTTCGACTCGACAGACAGGAAAACGGGTTACATCACCGACAAAACGTTGCCCGACCCCCCGAATTCAAGAACGCGTGACGTTATGTTGTGGATTGTCGAATCGTCGCAGGATATGTCAAACTTCTGGGGGCATCCGAAGAACTCGATCTCTTAATCCCCGCTCGGGGGGTCTGTCCGAGAGCCCGCTACTACACCCTGTGTGTGATTGGCCTCACTTGTGGGTTCAGTCTGAGAGTCCGCTGAAACAGATTCCACGAACCTAACTGGGTCAACTCTCAATTTCTGAAGCCCCGTATTCGATATCGAGTGCGTCCTTGCCTTCTGGTAGCAAGGCGCTCGCGGGTATCAATGCCGCAAACTCCTCGCGGGAGTGCTCGGGGTATGAACTTCAATCTGCATCGTCTTGTTCGACTCGTGCGTCCTGGTTCCCGTCGCCCTGCTTGTCCCAAGACAAGCCGGGGCCCCGCGAGTTCTGATCCCATGCCTGCTCGTTGGAGTGGCTTCCTTTTCCTGACCGCTGTTTCCCTGTGCCGTTGAACCGGCACTCTGATGTCCCATGGTTTTTCATCCTGCACGTGTCGCGCCATTTATTTGCGGTCGGATTCCACCCGCTCTTGCCTCCAGGGTTAGGCTGATCCTTCCATTTACCTTTATGTACGGTCATTTCGGTGCCAACCCTGAGCCTGGGTGGAGAAACCCCGTCCTCGTCAGGAGGATGGTGGGTGTCCACGGCCAAACCAAGATCCTTGGGAACTTCCTTTCGGTGTTCTTTTGGGGGATCCTTTTGGAGAGCCCTTTTGGTCACCCTTTGAGGATCCTTTCGGAGAGCCTTTTGGGGTACTTTTCGGGAAGCCTTTGGGGGTGCCTTTCGGAGAACCCTTCAAGGCATCTACTTCCATGGGCTTAGTGCCGTTATCTTTTTCTGCCATATGTTTTTTTTCCAGACACGTTTGCTTCCGACGTATTTGTGTATCTCTCGTTTGAGATCTTCGTAGGTTTCGCGCGAATGACCATTCAATTCGAAATGTGTTTTCATTGGTTCTGGGATCGTCTTCATGACCACGCTAACGATCACATCATCTGCTAGCTCGTCTGGGGAATCTATATCATCGTATTCTTTTATGAGCTACTCCATCTCCTCGAGGCGCTCAAGAACCTGTGGGATGGAGGCGCCCGCGAAACCAAAGTTCACAACTGCATTCAGAGCCCTCTCTTTCCGTATTTTTGTATTTGTGTTCACACCTGATGCACATCCTACGACACATCTCAATGCCATTACCTTTCTTTATGTTCCTGAATACGTTCGTCATCTCTCCATTCGCAACACTCTGTAGAGTGCAGGATAGCTTCGCAGAGTGCTGCTATACATCTTCTTATGTAGCTGCTAGTGTGATGGTATTCGCATGGTCTCGTGCACATTCCATGTTCTGCAGCATTACTTGGCTCACACTTCCACAATCGGATTCGAAACGATAACGCCAATCGCTCCATTCGTTTTCATATCTGGAGAAATCTTTGAGACCTCGTCCTAACAGTTTTGTGTCTATCACTGATGCCATTGTTTCTACGTCTTCCCAGAGCCCTGCTTGGGGTTGGGGATGCAATTTTCCTCCGAGGATCCCTCACCACAGCTCCGCCAACATGAACAGATAAGCGGGTGATTTCGATATGGAGTCATTTATCCTGGGCTCCAGGCTCAAGCGCGCACAAGGGATTCTTACACCTCGCCGCTCCCTGCTCCCTGCTCCCTGCTCCCTGCTGCAGCTCGACGCTCTGCCTCCTCCCTCCGCCCGCTCCTTTGTACCTCCTCCCCCCCCTTCTGTGTACGCAGCCTCCCCCTTTCCGATTGTGCATCACACTTTTTTCTTTCAGTTCTAGGTCGGCAAAGACATGTGTCCGCGGAACAGAATCAGCGCAACGGGAAGGGATGGGAGGCACCTCGCTTGCCGCCCCCCCTCTCGCTTCATCCTCCCCCCGTTCCCCCTCCCGCCTGCCGTGCTCGAGATCTCTTCAGCGTAGGTTCAGATTGTCCCTCCCCCCCCCCTCTCCTCAATCCTGGGGCCGGCCGTCCCGCCGCTCAGGGGCTGGGGCTGCTGGGCCACCGCGGGGGCGCGCTGCGCTTCGCCTGGCTGCGGGAGGCGCCCTTGGGGTGGGGGGGGCGTTTTGTTCCCGCGGGGGTGTCGCGATGACGATGGTCGTGGCTGGACAAGCAGCGCAGGGGCAGGACAGAGTGATGGGGGGCGTAGGAGCGCGCTCGGAAAGAAAGCGCTCCCCCTCTCCTCCTCCCTCTCTTCTGTCCTCCTTTCTGCCCTCCATTCTGCCCTCCTTTCTGCCCTCCTTTCTGCCCTCTTTCCCTGCATCCCTTTCTCCCTCTTCCCTCTCCTATCCTCCGTCCAGCTAGTCGTCCTCCGTTGCCTCCTGCCCTGACACGCATGCTGACAGTACATCGGCAGGGCTTCCCTTGTTTCAGACAGTGGCCTTTGGACACGAATGAGCGAGAGGCTACCCAGCGCGCTTGCAAAGATAATCCAAGCAATCCATGCTCTCGACGCCCCTTCTGCCATCTTCATGGGAAGGACGGGGGGATGGCGGAGGGGCGATAGGTACAGGCAGAAGGGGAAGTAGGAGGGGGGAGGGGGGATGGGGGGCATAGAGGGGGAGGTGATTCGGGGCGCCATCGCGGGCCCAGGCGAGGGTGACGACGAAGGGACGTGCCTCCGAACCTGCGCCAGAGGACTGCGCCGGGCCTGGCCGGCTGGTGGAGCACCTGGCGGGGGCGATCTCCGCTGTGCTCAGGCCGCCGTCCTCTCCGCGGCGGCCCCCTCGGCGCAGCGCTGCACACCCCGTGGATGGAACATCGAGGTCCACCCCTGTGCATCGAGGTACCCTTGTATCGAGGTCTCCAAGTCGAGTGTTGAGATCCACATCTGCACGAAGAGGCCACGAGGGGACCACCAGGGGGCCAGACCACGGCGCCCCGAATCAGATTCTGAGACCCCCCCCCGAGCGAGAGGTCCACGAGAGGGGCCAAGAGGTAGCCAGCGGCCATGGTTAGCCAGCGGCAATGGTTGTGGAGGACGATCATTGGAGAGGAGACATGTTACCAAATAATTTCCAGATGTCTAAAACATGCATTAAACATGCTTTAAACATGTTAGGGAATACGATTCGAACATTTTTCTTACATTTTAGACACAGTTTACATTCAATGATAGGACTCTTAGGGTGTCTATTGTCGTGACATCCACAAGGCAATGGCCCCTCCGCCCCCCCGATCGAAACTTGGCGTTCACCTCCTGCGCGAGGAGGCCGCAGGGAAGCTACGGGCCACGGCCACCCAGGGAAGACCTTGAGATCTGCCCCAGCACGGGGAGACCGCGAAGTGGGCCACGGGCCGCGCACCTCAGGACCTGGACAAACAAAGCAAACTAATCTACACATTGTTCATTTCTAGTTCTTCGAGGGTTCTCTATTTTTTTGGGGCGCCAAGATCCTCTCATTTCTAATTCCCTACCTAGGCTCTGCCTAGAAGGGTTCTTACTCTCTTGGCTTAAAGGGCCGGGCAGTGGGAACCGGCCCGGGCGGTTCCCCCAGTATCCGCCCCGCGGTTCCCCCAGTTACGTCCCCTTAGCTTAGCGTTGCTTATCTCATCTTAGCTTAGCTTAGCTTAGCTTAGCTTCATCTTAGCTTCGCTTAGCTGTAGCTGTAGCTGTAGCTGTAGCTGTAGCTGTAGCTTAGCTTAGCTTAGCTTAACATTTCATGGCATAGCCCAGCATAGCATAGCATAGCGCAGCATAACATAGCATATCATAGCATAGCATAGCGCAGCATAGCACAGCATAGCATAGCATAGCGCAGCATAGCATAGCATACCATAGCCTAGCATAACATAGCGCAGCCTAGCGTAGCATAGCATAGCGCAGCATAGCGCAGCATAGCATAGCATAGCATAGTTCCCTACCTAGGCTCTGCCTAGAGGGTTCTTACTCGCTGGGCTTAAAGGGGCCGGGCAGTGTTCCTCGCCCCGGGCGGTTCCCCCAGTATCCGCCCCGCGGTTCCCCCAGTTGCGCCCCCTTAGTTTAGCGTTGCTTATCTCATCTTAGCTTAGCCTAGCTTAGCTTAGCTTAGCTTAGCTTAGCTTGGCTTAGCTTAGCTTAGCTTAGCCTAGCCTAGCCTAGCTTAGCTTAGCTTAGCTTAGCTTAGCTTAGCCTAGCCTAGCTTAGCTTAGCTTAGCTTCGCTTAGCTCAGCTTAGCTTAGCTTAGCTTATCGCAGCGTTAGCATAGCATATCATAGCACAGCATACCATATCATAGCATAGCATAGCGCAGCATAGCATAGCGCAGCATAGCATATCATATCATACCATAGCATAGCATAGCATAGCGCATCATAGCGTATCATACCATAGCAGAGCATATCTTAGCTTAGCATAGCACAGCGCAGCATATCATAACATAGCATATCATAGCGTGGCATAACATAGCATATCATAGCATAGCATAGCATAGCATAGCGCAGCATATCATAGCATACCATATCATAACGCATCATAGGTATATGTAGTTGTATACGTATATGTAGGTGCAGATGTAGGTGTAGATGTAGGTGTAGATGTAGATGTAGGTGTAGATGTAGATGTAGGTGTAGATGCAGATGTAGGCGTAGATGTAGGT
>CAUYUJ010020326.1:608445-613445 GCA_963575745.1 Prorocentrum cordatum | reverse complement strand
CCCTGCCACTCGAAGACCAGGGAAGTTTACCTCGAAGCACGAACCATCCCTTTCTGGACCATGAGCACACAGTCGACGGGCCATTGTACCGACTGGGCATACTCACCTTTGAGATCACGATGGGGTCGTCCAAACCATGGACTCGCGTCTGGAAACTGCCCTCTGGCAAACAACTCACCTGCTGCTTCCGACATTCTTTGGAATCTGTCAGCTGATCTCTTAAGGCCAGGCCCAAGGTGATCTCTCCTCCATCCGTCGAAGGCTTGGCAACAACATCGCCTATGATCCAACCTACCTCTGACCCTACATGCGTGATTGAGTCCAGTCAATGTTCGCCACCACACCTTTCAACGTCTGCCTTTGATGACCATGCCACGTATCCGACGAGGGCTGGCTGATAAGGGAATTGATGGGGTGCCCGAACATGTCGCCCTTCAGTCCTGGGAATCCGACTGCCTCTCCTGCTCGTTCCTGACCGTGTATCTCCTGATTCCCTCTCTGACGTGCCCAACAAAGAATTGTGGAGAGAACCTCGAGACTGACCATGAGCGCCCCATATCATCAACCAGAGCCTTGGCTTGAACATCCAACCTCCAGTCTATCCTTGCCCGGGTAGCCATGTGAGCTGCGATCGGATGCTTTACTTCGGGCCAGGGGTTGCGTGCACTCAGGGCCTCCAGACCGTCCAGGAAGCCGGCTTCGATAAGCTGCCAGGATACCTGCCGATTCCAGATGCCGCTTGCAAAGCCCTTGCCCGCTTGGGCCGTCGTGGCCTCGAGGGGGTCCTGCCCAGGAACGGGCCCAGGAGAAACCTAACCTGTCCGCTACCCTGTTGATGGTGGTGCCCCCGATCGCCTCAGCCAGGGCCAGGGGCCCTGTCCTGAACACCCTGGATGCAGCCGACCCCGTTCCCAGACGCGTGAGCTTGCTGGCCATCTTCATGGCGTCGGAGGTTCTTTGGAGCATCGTGGGGGGCCTGCGATTCTTCCCGTTGCCAGAGTCCCCTCCCAGATCCCGATCGTTGACATGATGCCATCTTGCAGCAGCTCCTTCAGGGCCTCGGGGTTGAAGGTCATGAGCCTGGTCTTGCGCCAGTTGATGGGGAGCCGGACCTTGGCCATGCGCCTGGCCACCTTGACCTGGGCCTTGACGGAGTGCCTGACCGCCGTAGATGGTCCTCCGGCGACATGCGACGTGAGGTTATCTATGAGGTTGATGCAGCGGCACGGAGGAATCAAAATGGCAATATCCCTGATCACAGCTGTCATCAACAGTTTGGAATTTCCCGTCGCACAACTGCACCCTGCCACAATGGTCCCGTTGGCCTCCGCGGGGCCGCAGATGGGGGCCCCACCTCGCATGTCGTGGGCATCTACATAGGAGGCAGGGCGCTCGCAGCAAGCCTGAGTCGAACGGGTAGTGTGCCGCCGAACTAAACAACTGTTCGTGTGCAGTATTCTCGTAGAACTTGGCAACATCGTGAACGTGGTGACCGATTTGAGTCCCTTGGCCCGCGCGTAGCTAGCACGATGTGCTGTCGTGGCTGAGTCTTTGCCCCAGAAGCAAGATGTATTGATTGGGTTTTCCCATTTGCGAACCACCCGCTGGCGGATCCTGCTCCAGATGCGTGCCAGCGTGCACATCAGGCCGATCGGGCGAGTACCGCCCGCCAATTTTGGCCAGAGCACGTTAATGATGGATAGCAGCGGCGAGACTGACGCACTGGACTCCCAGCCGTTCAAGATATCCACTGCCCTCTGAATGATCTTCTTCGGCATCTTTTCGAAGTGCGGAGGACGGAACGGGTCCCACCCCAGCGTTGTCTTGCTCGGGAAAGACGGGAGACTCCCCCAGGGAATCCTCCACTGTGATCGGCGGGAGGGCCCACTCTGCTTCCCATGTCATGGGAGGTGCTCGTCGGAGGCGGGTGTTCCTCGACGCCACGGTGCGCTACGGCGTGCCGGGCTGGAGGGTCTGCGGGCCGCCGCCGCACGGGACGGCGCCGTCGCCCGGGGCGCAGAGGCGGACAAGCACCAGCGGTACCCCGCCCAGGCGCGCGCCCTGGCGGATGGTGCCGCTGGCCCTGGAGACGGGCGGCCGTCACGGCCCGGCTGCCCGGCGCCACCTGCGGCGCCTCGCGCGCGACTGGGCGCAGCTTCTGGCCGGGGACGACGCCGCCGCGGCCGCGGCCTCGGCTGGGGCCCTCGCGCGGCGCTGGGGCGCGGAGCTGGCGGTCGCCCGGCAGGCGGCCACGCCGCACCAGCTGAAGGCCGCGCTGGGCACGGAAGCTGCCCAGCAGGGCGCCCGCGTGGCCCTGGCCGCCAGCCTGGCCGGCTGAGCGGCTTCTGGCACGTCGTGGCGCTCTACACCTTCGCCGCGGAGCTCGTCCTGAGCGCGCGTGGGCAGACTGGCGCGCCGCCTGCAGGAGGAGGGGGCGGTGGCGGAGGAAGGGCAGGAAACGAGTTGGAGGAGGAGGAGGAGGATGAGGAGGAGGAGGAAAAGGAAAGGAAAAGGAGGAGGAGGAAGCTGGTCTTTTGGCAATCCGTCCCTCGACACTGTTGCACTGATCGTTTCTGTGGACCGCCCAGCCGCCCGCGACTGATGACGAGTATCGGCCGCATATTCGCCCGCCAAATTGCGACACGACGGAGGCGGGGGAAACGACAACGTTGGCGTATGTGCGTGGGGGGCCTCTTGGGGGTCTCTTGGGAGCCTCGTGGGGGCATCCTGGGGGCCTCTTGGGGCACCCTTGGGAGGCTTGGGAGCGCTCGTGGGGCCATTTCGGAGGAGATCGATCAAAGACGGGGGGGTCCTTAATTAGCGTTGCCCCCCGAAGAGGCCAACATGGGGCCCAAACCGCAGTAAAACAATTGTTTTTGGCTTCTTCGCCGAGGCCGTTTTGGACATTCCGACCGCTCGCAGAACGCCCCGTCCAGGTCCAGGGGAGGGGGTACGGGGAGGGGTCAAGACTCCCTCCCCGCGCCGCAAGCCGTCTCGCTCACTCCCACCCGCCCTCCCAACACATACGTAGCACCCGAGCCTGGCCCAAGCCGCAGCATATTCAGCAGTCGTTTATTAATGGGCAGTTACTAGGGGCAAATCCACCGCCGCCGCCGCCGCCGCCGCCTCCGCCGCCGCCGCCGCGCCCGCCGCCGCCGCCGCCGCGCCGCCGCCGCCGCCGCCGCCGCCGCGCCGCCCGTCGCCGCCGTCCGCCGCCGCCGCCGCCGCCGCCGCGCCGCGCGCCGCGCGCCGCCGCCGCCGGCGTCGCCCCCGCTGCCGAATCGCCGCCGTTGCAGCCGCTGCTGCCGCCACGGCAGCCGCCGCCGCCGCCACCGCCGCCGCCGCCGCCGCCGCCGCCCCCGCCGCCGCCGCCGCGACCGCCGCCACCGCCGCAGCCGCCGCAGCCGTTGCCCACGCCGCAGCCGCCGCAGCCGCCGCCGCCGCCGCCAAGTGTACTCTGTATTGTTTTTTGACAGGGGGGGTGGGGGGAGGCCGCGTTAGGTTCGCTGCGCATGCGCCGAATTTGGAGGCAGAGTGTGCTTTGTATTGTTTTTAAACAGGAATGGTGTGGGGGGCCCTCATTGTCCCTGGTGGCTCCGAGTCGCCAGGTTGAGGGGGTGTATAATAATAGGGACGGTGATAAACCCTTCCCCGAAGGGGAAGAATGGGGTGGAAAAAGAAACACCCTAAACCACCTACGCCCTAAAAGGGCTGGTGGGATTCGTTTCGCCATTCCCTCCTCCTCACGGTCACTATGATTTACCCGTGGCACCAATGTCTTCCAGGCCTTCATTCTTTTTTCTGCGTCCATCAAGTGGGTCGCCGCTAACTGGAGTACCAAACGTGTTTTGGGAAACGCTTGGTTTATTGTACGTTTTGTGTGTTCGAGCCGTTTCGGGCTTGTTCTTGTCATGGGCTCGGGCGCATTGATATATACCCGGCCAGTGACATGCCACTACTTCATAGCGCGGCTGTCAATCTGGGACTGCTTGCCCGCCACCGAACCAGATGCGGAGAGAATATGGGTGCGCATTGTTTTCAAATTATGGTTGACGAGGTCCGCCTTGGCATGGGTCATTCAGTCCTGCCCTTTAAGAGCGCTGAGTGTTCGGGCAGAATGTGCCTCGTGTGTGATACGCCCCTGAGAACCACAACGTGTAGGCCCAAGCGTGTCAAGGCATGTCTGTTAATTTCGCATTTCAGGGGGCCCTTTTTTTAGTGTGCATTGGCGTCCCAACACGGTTTGCTTGGCCACCATCACGCCCGATTGCCAAATTTCCGGCGTCGTCCAAACCATTGTGGCTCAAGAAACATCGGTTTTGAAACTGTTCTATTTAGATCGCTGATTTACATTCCTGACGCTTTGTGTCTCCTAACCAGCCCATCCAGCAGCGATGCCCAAGCGAGTTGCCTTGGCCAGGGACATGTCTTCGGAGTAATCAGCGATACAAAGAGGGGAGGCAGCCGTCAAGCCCTAGCTCAACATCCGCCTTGTCAGACCCAGGAGTCAGCCATACATGCCGTTTCTGAATTTTCGATACGGACGCCTATTGGCAGCTTATCTGGGCGCTCCTGGGACCCTCCTGGGGCAATCTGGGAAGTCGCTGGGGCTCTCGGGACCCTCTTGGGGCTCTCTTGGGGCTCTCTTCGGGCCCTCTTGGGGGCTGTGTGGGCTCTCTTGGGGCCATCTTGGGATTTATCGATCAAACAGGGGGAGGGTTTCTGATTACGCCCTCTCGTCAGAGACTGGCACATCGCCTCTTGGGGCTCTCTTCGGAGCTGTTGAAGCCGTCGTGGAGCCGTCTCGGACCCATCTTGGGACCCTTCTTGGCCGTCTTGGAGTTACCTCGAACTCTCGAAGCCAGTCGCGAAAAGGCGACGTCCTTGGGAGGCTCCGTTGCCACGTGGACCGGTCTTTGGACGATATTGGGGCCTCGTGAAGGCATGCTGGAGGCTAACTAGATAGCCATGTTGGACCAGCTTGCGCCATACTGGAGGCC
>CAUYUJ010020326.1:503445-603445 GCA_963575745.1 Prorocentrum cordatum | reverse complement strand
TGTTCGAACAATAAAATCGGTATTCGAAAGCGGATGCAATCAGGGGTAGCAGAGGGGGAAGAGCCAGCGCTGCCCCTCCACTTCCTCTTCCTCCAACTTGTATTGTCTACGTAATTCAACTCTCCCACTTGTCATGCCATGACCTTTCAGCAAGACAGGCTGCAGCCAGTCACTTCAGCCCCTCGTGACGTCATTCCTTCCTCCGTGCTCTGCTCTCTCCGCTCCCCTGACTTTTCCCGCCCAGGCCCAGGCCTTGTCTTCTCTGGCCGTTTCGCCCTGCATCGCGCATCCATTTTTGTTTTCCGACTCTGCCACTGGTTGTCCTGCTGCTGCTGCTGGCCTTTCTGCTGCTGCTTCCGCTGCGGTTGTTGCTTTGGGCTCTTGCTCTGCTGCTGCTCCTGCTGCCGTTGCTGCCGCTGCTGCTTCTGCTCCTTCTCTCCGTCCTCGCCTGGCACCCTCCCCCTCACCCTTTGTGGCGGGCGGGGGAGGGGGAGGCAGGCGAAAAATAGGGGGAGGAAGCGGATGATGGTGACGACGACAACGATGATGAGGAGAGACAAATTCTGATGGAGCGTACGGCGGGCGATTCCGAGAGAGGAGAAGAAAGACAAGAACAAGAAAAAGGAGAAGAAGAAGTCCAATGTTGACGTCGTGGCCGACGCCAGGCGCAGGAAGAAGAGGACGGCCCTGTGCCGCTTTCATTACGCCTGGCCGCGATGTATAGCTGTCTGCCCTTGGCAGGCGCTCCTGGTTGTTGCCGTCCTGGGAGAGCGGGGACTTCTCCTCGCAGCAGTGGGTAGACGAGACTTAAATCGGGGGCTCTGTGGCCTGGCTTGGCCCGAGGCTCGGCCTCAGAGCCGAATCAGCAGGCGCCTGCGAGGATACAATCGCTCTCTGTTTAGGATGCGCGCGTGACCGTGAGTGGGGTCGACGACGCAGCGCCGGCCGCGTGGTAGAAGATCCCATGGGCAGGGAGGAGAAACTGGAGGACAGTGAGGAGGAGAGGAACATCAGACGGATCACTACAAGCGGGGTGGGGCAGGAGGATTCAGGGTGCGGAAGAGCGACAGATAATGGAGGGGAGGGATGCCGGTGAGGAGGGGGATGAGCACGAGCAGCGGTAGCAGCAGCGGTCAGCAGTAAGTGCAGCATCAACAGTATGATAAATCATCGTACCAGCAGCAGTATAGCAGGACCATGCGCAACAGTTGCAACAGTTGCAGTTCCGTGCGCCGAGTTCTAAGTGCTTCGCGCATCCCCACCAGGCCATCCGTCATGGATTCATCGGCGAGTTGCCTCGATTATGGAAGTGTGGATGCCTGCAACGTCAGACAGGATGTGCAACTGCCCTATCTCCTTCTCGTTTCGGTAACTTCTTCTATTGACTGGTATGCCTTCCATGGAGGCGAGGCGAAGGCCCACATGGTTGACTCCTCAGTTCTTCATGACTCCTCAATTCTTCATAACCTCGGAGAGGTACGATCAGGAGTCAGCAATGACGGTTTTCGTTGATTTGGGCTCTTCTTTGGCTACCCCTCGGGGCCTCGCGTAGCGCTTCTGTGGCCCTTGCGGTGCTTTTTGACAGGCTCTTTGAAAGGCTCTTGGGGCCCTCTCGGGGCCATTTTGGTTATCATCTGTGTTTGAATTTGGGTTGTATTTGATTGCTGTTTCTGTTCTCCCACTTTCGGAGCGAGATGGCGAGAAACTCAGGCTAATGAAAGACCTTCGAGGTCGAGCGGATTTTGGCCTCCCTGGCGGGGATCCCTGGGATGCTTCGTGGCCCCGCGGAGTCATCTTAGGGCATATTATCGCCTCTTGAAGGCGTGTTAGACGCTGTTGGCCCAATTGGGCCATCTGCCCCATCTTGGAGGCCATCTTGGAGGCCATCTGGACACGCTGACATCTCGCGCTCCCCCCGTCCAGACTGAGAGAAAAAGAAAGAAGGACATGTACCTGCCCTGACCAGAGGGGACGGAGGGGACATGGAAGAGCTGGTTCGCTAAGCCACATCTGCCCAGAAGGCTGGTGGGGTGGTGGTAGTTTCGAATGCTGTGCCGATGTGAGCAATCTCGCTGTCCCGAGCAACGTTTCCAACGACATGAAAGAAATAAACAAGCTCCTTGTTTATCATCTGTCGCAAATGTGCGCATACATCTAGTGTTGTACATAATCTGGTACCGGCGTGGCCCCCATACATAGGTCCATTGCAGTATTGGATCATTGGGAGGTGAGGTCGAAGTGCAACGGAGTCGGGACATCGATTTCGATTTTGTTTCATGTGTGCGTGACGTGCGTGCGGGCGATGCGAAGTTGCGCGAGAGCGAGAGAGATCCTGCCTTTCCCAGTGGTGGTTTACATCAGATTCCTTTTCGCGCTCTGCGCGCGCCCGTGCCCCCCGGTTGTCCTGGGGTTGTCCTGGCGGTTGTCCCGTGGTTGTTCGGAGGTTGTCCAGCGGTTGTTCTATTTGTAGTCCTCATGGTTGTTTCGGCGGTTGTCCCAGCGGTTGTCCCAGCAGTTGCCCTGGTGGTTATCCTGGCAGCTGTCCCGTGGTTGTCACGCGGTTGTCACGTGGTTGTCCCGTGGTTGTCCCGTGGTTGTCCAGTGGCTTCTCGTGGTTAAGGTATTCTGGGGCCTCCTTGGTGCGTGCTTAGTTTGGCTCGGAAAGGCTGGAAAGCGAAACCCAGAGAGACATCTCATGCGTTTCCAATGGCAGTGGATGTCGGGGTCGCCGCCTGCGGCCTCTGGGCTCCTCTTCTTGGGTCCCTTGTACGCCTCGTGTGACCTGTGGGGGCTCGTTGGGGCCGCTAGCGTCATCTTGGAAGGCCCGTTGGGCTCTCTTGGCGACGTCCCGGCGTCCCCTTGGGGCAACTTAGCCGCCTGGAGCCGTTTTGCTCTGCTGGTCCTTCTCGCCTCCCTCCCCCACAAGCGGCGTGTGGAGTTTCATGCGCCTCCCACCTACACCCAAGTGGTCGGGAATCCCTTGAATCGTGGATGCGGGACCCCCGAGAGATGTACGATGGCCCACAGGCTCAATCTTTCCTTGGTACTTTGGGGCTTCGTCGCCCTGGTATGGGCAGCACTATAGTCGTTCAACGTCACATACCCTGTAGACACCATGTTTGCCAGCGTAGACACCATGTTTGCCAGCGTAGACCCCAAGCAATGAGATGTTGCATTGTAGATGTGTAAGCAATGTAATGTGATCTATGATGTGTGACGTTTGTGATGTGAGATGCAGGCGTAAGCTAGGTGGCGCAATCTGTACGCTGCAATCTATGTGGTATGAACTATGTGGTGTGAGCTATGCGGTGTGAGCTATGTGGTGCAACCTGTTTTAACTATCTGGTGTAAGCTTTGTGATGCAATCAACAGTCAAGGCAAGACTGAATTGTCGACCCCACTGCTTGCGTTAACATCCCGCCCTCCCACCCGCAACTTGCTGTGCAAAGTTCACGCGGCCGCGATTGCAGTCTCTGCTTGAAACTGTCTGGCGTATCTCTGCGGTCACGCTGGCGCGCGCACCCTCGTGCGCAGAGCGGCCAGCTGGCTTGGCACAACTGGTGGGGCTGTGATGGCGCTTGCCGATGGGGACTTCCCAGCGCGTCTCAGATGCTGCGCTGGCGCGCGGGCACTGCAGTGCGGGTCGGTGACTCGGGTGGACGCGATATCACGATGACGTCTACAACGGCGGCAACGATGATGATTGTTTTCGATGGTGGTCGCGATGGTGCCGATGACGACGGCCAGGCCAATGACGGCGCCGATGCTGGTGACGACGATGCCGATGATGATGTCCAGCGTTTCAACTCGTAACGTTGCATGCTTAAGTGATCCAATTCAGTCTCCTGGTCTTTATGCGTGAGATGCGACGCGGCAGTCATCCCGAACGACGTTACGTCAGGAGAGCCATATGCTCCACTGGTGCGGCTTGCAGGCTGGCGTATATATATATATATATATATATTTGCTATACTGCTTGGTGCTGGTTGCCAAAACTGGGAAAGAGCAAACCTTCCACCTGACCTCAAACGAGGCCGCACTTGGAGCGCTCGCTTCCGTGGGGGTTCAATCCTACGCACCCACTGATGATGGCGGCAGTAGCGGCGACTTTCGATGACGAAGTCGGCGGTGATGCGATGACGCTGGTGACGGTGATGGTCAGGACATCCGCGCTTGCAGAAGTGGGAGAAAAATTGTAGACTTTTTGTTGACGGGCTCTATGTTGGAATGCTTTCGAAGACACCCCGCTGTGGAGTGTTGGTTCGGAATATACTGGCTGCTTGGAGCGCTAGTAACAGTACAAGCTTTTTTTCTGCATCTATTTTTGAAGAGCGTGATTTTGAAGTGCTTCGAACACGTGTGGTTGATGACGGATTTCGACGCGCGGTCCACCGAAGGCTCCAGTGGCAAGGTTCGTATGGCGGCGCCGCCCCATTTTTGGTACATCCCTCACACGGTTCGTGGCCCCATAGGGAGCTCCATCCAAGGCCCCAGTGGCAGGGTTCGCATAGCGGCGCCGCCCCATTTTGGCACACCATTCACACAGTTCGTGGTACCATAGGGAGCTCCATCGAAGGCTCCAGTGGCAGGTTTCGCATGGCGGCGCCGCCCCATTTTGACACACCCTTCACACGGTTCGTGGTTGCACTGCAGTGTTTCCGCTTGCAAATGGTTGGGCTTTTCCTCAGGATATTTCCCAACCGTTCTGTGGTTTTCAGTCCTCGCTTTCAAGAGGCAGCGCCCCGCGTTCCTCCTCCTCATCTCCTCTTCCTTCCTCTCCTCCCTTCGCCCACGCGGGTCTCCGAACGTTTGTGTTCATGCTGATTCTTTCCTTCTCTCTGTGGGCTCGAATGGCTAGCTTCTGCTATCCGCATGTCAACCATTGCGGCACGCCCCTCACGAGAATCGTGGTCTCATAGGGAGCTTCACCGAATGCTCCAGTGGCAGGGTTCGCATGGCGGCCTCGGGCCATCTCGGCACACCACTCACGAGGATCGTGCCCCATATGGGGGCTCCACCGAAGACCCCAGTGGCAGGGTTCACATGGCGGCCTCGGGCGATTCTAACACACCCCTCACGAGGATCGTGGCCTCCAAGAGAGCTCCACCGAAGGCTTCAGTGGCAGGGTTCGCATGGCGGCCTCGAGCCATCTCGGCGCACCTCTCACGAGGATCGTGGCCCCATATGGGAGCCCCACCGAAGGCCCTAGTGGCAGGGTTCGCATGCCGGCTTCGGGCGATTTCGGCACACCGGTTCATGGCCCCATAGGGAGCTCCTCTGATGGCCCCAGTTGCAGGGTTCGCATGGCGGCTTCGGGCGATTTTAGCACCCCCCCCACGAGGATCGCGGGCCCATGGGGAGCTCCACCGAAGGCCCCAGTGGCAGGGTTCGCGTGACGGCCGCGGACAATTTCGGCGCACCCCTCACAAGGATCGTTGCCACGTATGGAGCTCCACCGAAGGCCCCAGTGGCAGGATTCGCATGGCGGCCTCGTGTCATTTTGGCGCATCCACCACGAGGATCGCGGCCCCACAGGGAGCTTCACCGAAGGCCCGAGTGGCAGGGTTCGCATGGCGGCCCCGGGCCATTTCGGCACACCCTTCACTCGCTTCGTGGCCCCATAGGGAGCTCTGGTCAGTTCGGCGCACCCCACGCACGTTTCGGGGCTTCCATCCGCGTTGCCTCGTGCTCCATCCCTTTCGCGGCGCGCTACTTTTGATGAGAGGGGCATATCCTGCGATACTTCCAGCTGCATATGGTTGGGTCCTTCGCAATTATTTTTTTGTTGGTGCACCCCCTGGTCCCACGGCCATCTAGTCGAATTATTGGATTCCGATTGGAAGAGTAGGATCGGAGGGTGGGAGAACATCACATTTTATTCTTACTGCGGTCCTAGTGTATTTCTATCGGAAGAGGAGGATGCGAGGGGAAAGGACTCCGCAGTGCATTCTTAATATATTATCATTGTATTCCGATTGTACTTCTATGGGAGGAGAAGGAGGGAGGGAGGAGGAAGGGGAGGGCCACTCCCCATTCCCAGTTACCATCTCCCCTCCTCCCCATCCTCCCTCCCCCTCCCATTTCTCTCCTCCTCCCTTCCACATTGTTTTTCATTGCGTTGCGTTGCCTTTGTTGCGTTGCATTGCAACGCTTTGCATTGCAATGCGTTGCATTGTTTTGAACTGGATTGTGTTACGTTGCATTGCATCATCCTGTTACAACGCCTTACGTCGGATATGCATTGCGTTTGGGCTTCGTCTAGGCCTTCGGCCTAGATGGGTCCCAATGGTTGCAGGGAGAATGTTGCATTGCATTGCGTCGCATTGTGGGCGCCTTGTAAGCGTCCCGTGCTGTGGGCGGGTCTGCCGACGTCTCGCCTGGTTGGCGGTGGTGGGCGCCTAGCGGGCACGCGTAATGGCGACCACGTAGATTACGCCACATGACTTGCACCGCATAGCTCGCGCTACATAGCTTCATCCATTGTTCATAAAGCTTTCACCACACTGCTTGCATCGCAGAGCTTGCAACACGTAGCGTAACCCACGTAGCCGCATAGCGTGCACCGCATAGCGTGCACCACATAGCTGGCACCACACAAGTTGTGATACAAACTTGTACCACATAACTTACATCACATTGCTTACACCGCAAAGCTTGCATCGTAGCTTATACATCCAGAGTGCAATGACGCACTGTTTTGGGTCCACGCTGGCAAGCATGCCAGGTATTCTGGAGGCGGCTTCGTTTTTGTTGTTGTTGTTGCGAGGGTCGGCTCGAGGGGCGGGGAGGGGGTCGGTTTGCAGGGGGGGCCTGTCTAGCGGTTCACTGGCGCAATCTGGGTAGTGTGGTTTGTGAGATGCAAGTGCAGAGGCGCAGTTGTGTGTGTGTGTGTGTGGGTTGTCTAGGTGGCTGGTTGGGCTGATTGGTGGGTGGGCTGGTAGGGATTGTTGGGCTGCTTGGGCTCGCTGGTTGAGCTGGCTAGAGCAATTCGTTTCGAGTATCAATATTCCTGGCTCAGCCCCGGCCCGTATCCCACCGCACCCAGCTCTTGTCCGCCCTACCACGCCGCTGTACCCCCATTCGGCGCAGGCACCCTCCCGATACACATCAATCTTGCCAGATCAAGTATCGTCTTGAAGAGGGAAGGCGGAATGGAGGGAGCGGAGGCGCGGGAAGCGCGGGGAGTCTGGCAACTCGACCTGCCATCTGGAGGTGTGTCTGCAGGATCGCATGCACTCTTCTCATCCCTCCCCCAGGAGGGGAGCAGACGAGGACCATGAGAACGACGCCCCTCAGGCGCGGGTTCGCGGCGCTCTGGCCTGTCCACCTGGCATTCCCCCCCCCCGCCCCGTCGCCCTTTCCCCCCCGCTCCCGCTTCCCCTCCCCTCATCACTCCTCCTCTCCCCCTAATTATTTTGCGCTCGCACTCGTACTCGCAACATGGGCGCTGGGGTCAAATGTGTAACCCGCTCCTTCTCCCTCATCCTTCTCCGAAGCATTTCGGCCTTTCCGCAATTGGAGGGGCAGGGGGTGTGTTCTGGAAGTGCCACCCGTCACATGTTGTGATTGCGATTGACGCCTAGCATGGGCTACGCATATGGGGCAATTTGAAAAGCGTTGGAGAAGTCTCAGGCTTCAGCGCATTGTCAAGAGCAGCTATCCAAAGCCGTTCCCAGGCATACGCAGAAGACAATCGTACCGTATTAGTTTCGACAAGCTCTCCCCGCTCTCCAAAATCACCCGACGCCTTCCCCGAATGTCAGTTACCAGGAGCGCACAGGTTAACCCACATTGGGCATTCACATTGTGAGTGTCGGGCTGAATCAAGATTACTTTCAGTGGTGGACGCAGCTTGCACTTCTGGCTTGCGGTCAGCAACAACCTGACAGGGACAAGTACAGTGTGGCCACAGAAGGCTTCTCCCACCATGCGCTGCTCGACAGGCCTGGTTTTGTTTTTAGGGTGATCTGTCGTTCCCCCACGTTGTTTCTAAGCGGCCTGGTATCATTGGCAGGTTTGTGGGCGCGCACATTCCTTCTTGTAGTTGCTTGCGGCCTCTTTCCCCCGATGGCCCGTGTTTACGGCTTTCTACATCCACGCTGTCAAATTGATATCCCTAGTCTTGGAGCAATCCGCTTTTGCAAGTTTCTTTGGAGCGCGCCAGGGATCTCATACTCATGGTTCGTCTGCTCATGGCGTCTCTCCGTTGCCAGAGTCTCCCTCGCTCACGGTGCTTATCTGAGGAAGAAAGTGGGGGACGGGGGGAGAAATGTTGAGAGGGGAGACAGGAGGAGGAGACAGAGGAGGAGGAGCAGGAGGAGGAGGAGGAGGACGAGGATAAACACACTTTCCTCTTCGTTTCCCTGTGCAAAATTATTCTTCCTCCTATTCCTTTTCCTTCTCCTCGCTATCTTCATCGTAATTACAATTCTGGTCTTCCTTCTCTTCTTCCTGAACATCGTTGCCATGCGCCGCGGCAGAGCTTGCGAGCGCGAAGCGCGCGCGTGGTTCTACAGCCTCGGGAGAGTGTCCTTCAACGCCAGTCCACGGGACAACGTTGGCTTGCAGTCAGTCGCTTGTCAGTGAGGGCGAGGCGCTGTGGGCTTGCACCGCATAGCTTTCACTATAGCACTGCGTAGCTTGCACCGCTCAGCCTGCGCCAAAAACTTGCATCGCACAACTGGTGCCACACTGCTTGTACCGCATAGCTTGCACCGCGTGACATGCACCCGCTTTTTACCGGGCGGCGCTGCGCTCAGTGCTTTTCGCGGCCGCTGCCGCCGCCGCCGCCGCCGCCGCCGCCGTCGTCGTCGTCGTCGTCGTCAACGTCGTCGTCGTCGTCGTCGTCGTCGTCGTCGTCGTCGTCGTCGTCGTCGTCGTCGTCGTTGTTCGTCGTCGTCGTCGTCGTCGTCGGCGTCGTCGTCGTCGTCGTCGTCGTCGCCCTGGTTGGGGCTCCTCGTCGCTGCGGTCGCACTCGGCTTCGGCCGGCGCTCGGGGGCGCCTTGTGGATGCCCCTCGCAGCGAATCACAGCACACCTGGCAACTTGCGAGGATGTCTCAAGCGAATCTTCGCACAAACCAGGTCAATGCATCGGCGTCACCCCAACATACTTCTACTATATGTGCGTCGCCCCCCCAGGGGCGACGCGCGCACCGAGAAATCTTATAGTATATGCGTTGTGGCGGGCGCTTTCTGGCCACACCGCTCGGGAAACGATATACTACAAGATGGGTATACTATATGTTCAGGTCGGACGCGCGCCTCCAAGGAGGACATATAGTATTAGTATGTCCCTCTGCGTCCCAATGCAGGCAAATCGTCAGGACGTCTTAGGCAAACCGTGCCCAAAGCAGGCCCAGCAGGGCAAGCGAAGTCCTGAGGACGTATTCGGCAGAACCGCGAACGTACCAGGCTAAGCAAACAAATCTGCGAGGATGTTTCAGGCGAAATCGCACCGAAACCAGACCAAATCAGGCAAATTGCGAGGACGGGTCAGGCGAAACCGCAACAACTCCAGGCTAAAACAAACATTACGAGGATGTCTCAGGCGAAACCGCGCCTAATCCAGGCCACACCAGGCCATTTTCGAGGATGTCTCAGCCGATACCGCGCCCAATCCAGACCAAACCAGGCAACTTGCGAGGATGTCTCAGGCGAACCTTGCCCCAAACCAGGTGACGCTAGGGCTCAGACAAGGTAGAGCCTGATGATGTCTCAGGCGGGGCGCCCGGCCGGCCAGACCAGGCCAGGGGCCAAATGGGGCAAATTCAGAGGATGTCCTGAGCGAAATACCCCAGACCAGGCTCCATCCATTCCCTATGCTAGAATGTCTCAAACGTTGAACGAAAAGAATGTATGGCCCGAGGGAGTCCCACCGTAGTTCGAATTTCATAAGATGGTGAGTGGTGTGCAACAGCGTGCATGTGGCCGGGGCGCAACGGCATGCATTTGCCTTCCCGTTGCTGTCTGGGCCGCGCTGCGGCGTTTTGGAACATCCCGAAATTGTATCTGTATATGTATATAATTGTTTGTATGTGTATACATATGTACACATGTACACGTACATGCATCTATATGTTTGTATATATTTGCATATACGCGCAATTGTACACATATCTATATATATATATATATATATATATTATATATATATATATATATATATTCGTTTCCAGTCTGTACACCACTGCAAGTGCATGTGTGCATTTACATGCGTATACACATGTTTACGGTTGTGTACAGTCTACGTGCACACATACAATTCTAGACGCTTCGCGTATCCCCACCAGCCCGTCCAGAAACGACGCCCAGGCGAGTAGAGGGTCGTCCTGAGGGGCTTTTCAGCGTCTTGGGTGCCTCGGGGGGGCCTCTGTGGGCCGTTCGGGATCTTCTTTGGGGCCTCCTGGGGGCCTCTTGGGGCCTCTTGGGGCCATCTTGGGGCCTTTGGGGGCCTCCTGGGCGCTTCTTGGGGCCATCTTTGCCCCTTGGGTGCCTCTGGGGGGTCTCTTGGGGCCTCTTGGGGGTCTCTTGGGGGCCTCCTGGGGGCCTCTTGGGGGGCCTCTTGGGGCCATCTTGGGGCCATCCTGCGGCCTCTTGGGGCATCCTGGGGGCCTCTTGCGGCCATCGTGGAGGAAATCGATCAAAGAAGTGGGGTTCCCTGATTACAGCACCCCCCCCCAGGAGCTCCACAAATCGCTTCCTGGACCCCTCTTGGATCGCTCTTGGAGCGCTCGTGGCCGCTCTTGGAGCCATCCTGAGGCTCTCTTGGGCCCCTCTTGGAGCTATCTTGAGCCACCTCGGAGCCATCTTGACGCGTCGGATGTGCATCGCAAGCGAAAAAGTGAGAATACCAAAAACATTGTTTTTCCGTAGGGTTTTGAAGCATTTTGGCCTCTTGGATGCATCCTAACGATGCTCTTGTGGGCACTTGGAACCGTCTTGGTGAGTTCTTGGAGCGTCTTGGAACATCATGGGGACCATATTGAGGCATCTTGCGCTATCTTGAGCCATCTTGGAGGTCATCTTGAGCTCCCTGAGGCCCTCTTGGAGCCGTCTTGGGCCATCTTGGGCGCTCCAACGCGCCGCGGAACCCCCTGTCCAGGTCAGCGGGGAGGGGGTAGGGGGAGGGGTAAACCCCTCCCCGAAGGGGAAGAAGGAGGGGTGGAAGAGGAAACGCTCTAAACCACCGACGCCCAGAGGGCTGGTGGGATTTTAGAGCGAGGCCGACTCGCAGCTCTCAGTCTGTTTCAAGACGGATTAGCATGTGTCGGGACCATCGTCTTGTCATCCCCGTGCTGCGACATGCCACCAGCGCAGCCGCAATGGCACGCGAACAGTCACAAATGGATCTGGATCTAAAAGCGATCAGCGGGCCTAAGGCCGCGTTGATAACTGACGGATTCTTCACTCTTGACCATTCTGATGGACACGAATACTTTCACCATGACGACCCTTTGATCAAAATATGATTGTTAGGGAGAGAAGTTCGAGAAATCGCTGCCCATTACATAAAAGAACACACGGGAAAAAATCCTACTAACCCCGGTAGGGTTACCCTGGCCAGAACGGCTGAATACGTGATCCCAGAGATCATCCAGACCATAGTAGATGACAATTGGTTAGTACCAGTGCAACAAATGCAACTGGGCCTTCGGCCCATAAGGATTTTCGCAATTGTTCGTGAGATAATCAGCTATTTCACATCGGAAGATCACTTTATTGATTACCCGGGGCGAATCATTCGTCCCGAAATGGTGAGCACAGAAGAAATTGATTCAAAGAAACGGACCGACGAATATGCTTTGGACTGCCGCATTAGTGCGGCTGTTAAAACGGACGATATCATAGAGAGATGGGCCCACAAGATGGGCATGAGAGTACAAAACGACGTCCGTTGCCACGGTGCTCTGATACAGGGCGCCACTTCTTAGCTACAGGATAAGTATCCGGACCCTGGTACTGGACTCCAGGACAAAGATTATGGACCTTTCCGCACTGCATGCGGAATATATGGCGTGCCGTGACGACCAGGGAGATAAACCCACAACATCCCAACATGGGGGATCGGTCGGAATCACGACGCACGCGCGATGCTGCCATGGATGCTGCCGCAGGCGCTGCCATGGATGCTGCCGCAGGCGCTGCCATGGATGCTGTCGCTGGCGCTGCCAGGGACGCTACCGCAGACGCTGCAATGGATGCTGTCGTCGGCGCGATGATGGATGCTGCCGCAGATGCAGCCGCGGATGCTGCCAGCAGCGATGCAGGCAACAACTACGAGTACGACCCTTCCAGGTCCTACCCGCGCTACGTGGACGGAACCCTCGTCGGGTACTACATTCACCGTAACAGGGTCACGTGGCTTACCGACGCTGTGTGGTACACGCTGAATTACTGGCACCAGCTATCAAAATGGGAGCACGACTTCCACTTTCCGCCGAGAGGGACGGCACCGATGAGCGACATTGAAAGGGAAAGAGGGCGGTCTCGCACGCCTCGTGGCGTAGAGGTACAGACCGGAGGATCGGCGTCGTCAAACCCGCCGCCTCCGGCGCCGCCCAGACGGGAGAACGAGCACAACCCGTGGGATAACCTGAGCTGAGTTTAGCCCGCGTGACTCAGTCGCGGCAGGCGCATGCAAAACAGTTTACCCACGCGCGAAATGCGTGTTGGGCGCGGACACCTCTACTGGTCGGCTAAGCCGGTCCAGCGGAGAGAATTTATTTATCACAATGGTGGGAAACGTCGAGCCTCTTCGGCCCGTGGCCCCCTGGCAGCCACCGTTGAGCTGTAAAAGCTTTTTCGGGTTGGCTCCGGTGGTTGTACACATGTACAGGCCGGGGGTGCTGTGGCTGGATGGGCTCTACGCGGCCCGCCGCGGGGGGAGTAAATATGCTCCTCTCCGCCTCATAATAAATTAAGACATAACTTAGTTTGCATGCGTTGCACTGTCCGCTGGAACTGACAGCTGCGTTCTGCAGCTGTATGACTGCTCGAGCAAGCCAGCCTTGGCTTGCAGGAGAGAAAAGGAGCGCGCTGGGGCGCGTGGGCGGCCCGTCGTCGTCCGTCCTCGGCCGGCCTCCTCCCTTCACATTCCTGTTAGAGTAGTCTTGCTTAGCGGATACTTGTCTTATCGATGTCTCATCCCGTCCCCTCTCTCCCTGAGCAGAGTGAACATGAGATCTTAATTCATGTGTCATCTTATCCCGATTCTCAGAGGAAAGACTCATCCCTGGGGGGGCTGCGATCTGTGAAGCTGTCGCCACTTTCGAGGCCTGCTGGGGGGCCCAGCACAGTGAGGCCACATGCAGACCCAAATTAGACCTCGCCATCCCTGGGGGGCTGCGATCTGTGAAACTGTCGCCACTTTCGAGGCCTGCTGGGGGGCCCAGCACAGTGACGCGCTACGCGGATCCACAATAGAACTCCGTATCCTTGGGCCGGAGGGGCTGCGGGTCAGGAGGAGGCGGCGGAGTCGGAGGAGGAGGAGGAGGAGGAGGAGGAGGCGAATGAGGAGCAGGACGTTCGCCGCTTGCGTGGGACGTCGTCGGCGTCGTCGCCGCCGTCGTCGTCATCGTCGTCGTTGTCGTCGTTGTCGCCGTTGGCGTCGTCATCGTCGTCGGCGTCGTCATTCTCGTCACCGTCGGGTCGCCGACGTCGTCGCCGTCGCCGTCGTCGTCGTTGAGTCATCGCCACCGTCGTCGTCATCATCGTCGTAGTCATCGTCGTCGTCACCGTTGTCATCGTCTCCGTTGTCGTCGTCGTCGTCGTCGTCATCGCCGTCGTCATCCTCGTCGCCGGTGTTGTCGTCGTCGTCGTCGTCGTCGTCGTCGTCGTCGTCGTCGTCGTCGCCGTCGTCGTCGTCGTCGTCGTCGTCGTCAACGCCGTCGTCGCCCCGTGGCCGACGGGCTGCTCCCCTGGCGGCTCCGCGCCAGGGGAGCATCTCTCGGGGGCTGCGATATGAGATCCCCGCTTTCGAAGTGGCTAGGAGTGCTCAGGGATTGTAACTAATCAGCTTTATCTAGTCCTTGTCCTGTAGCCAGTGTCCTGCGAGTCTCCCGAATTCCATCTGCAGACATATGTAACCCTCGCTCCGTCATCGCCCCCGTTATAAAATGTCCTAAACTATTTGCGCCCCGCGTTTGCGCAGGGGGTACGTCGCCCGGGTAATTCAAGGTTTTTTGAACCCTCCATTTGGGGCCCCGTCCGGGGATACACGATCGTGGCGTCCACTTTCGAAATGGGTGCGTCCGAATAGCCCCCCTGGGGGTGTGTCCCCCGCCTCCCTGATGTTCTAGACGGCGTGCTTCTGCTGGGGGAGGAATCGGGGATGGGCCGGGCGAGATTTCGCCTGTGACGCCGCCTCCTCGCGCGCAGGTGGGCCCCCTGCGATCCCCTCTCAGAGGCTCGCTGCGCAGAGCCACGGGCCACGGTTGCTATGTAGCGGCGATCCGAGGGATCCAGGGGGGGGGGTGGAGGATTCTGAACAATGGACTCTGCACATGCGCTCCCAGGCACGACCAGCGACCGTGCCCAGGGCGAGAGCCGGGGCCAACGCCTGACACAGCAGGAGCCCTCGGCACGGCATGCCACCCTGCACTCGCAGGAGAGGCGCAGCAGCAGCAGCAGGCTGAGGACGCGAGAGGAATAAGAGAGCCCGCAGCCATCTTGGCTCTGGGAGCAGCCCCGGTCCCGCGGCGTCCCCAGCGCGCGGAGGGAGCCCGCCGGGCACCGCGCGCGCGGCTCTCCGCCTCGGCCGCGAAGGGGACCCGGGTCGGCGCCATGGGCGGCACGCCGCGGGTGCTGCCCCCCTCGTTCTGGCTCCCGCGCGGGGCGACGGCGTCCACGGAGGGCACGACCCCGCGCGGAGTGGACCGCGCCGCCGCGCTCGGGCCGAGCGGCACGCCGCGCTTGGCCACGGGCAGCACCCCGCGCGGGGCAGACCGCACAACGCCGCGGTCGCTGCCGCCGACCCCGCGCTCGGCGGCGTCGAGGACCCCCCGTGACACGCGCCGCACCTCCTGGCTACCGCCAGTGCCGCGCAGGTCACCCAGGTCGGAGTCGCCGGCTGGCGTGATGCGGTCGACGCCCCCCCCGGGGTGGGCGGCGGTCGCCGCCGCCTCTGCTCGGCACGACGACCATGATCCGACCGCGCCCCTCCGGAAGAGCTCCCTGAGTTCCGTGTCGCGCCAGAATTCCCTGAGCTCCGTGTCGCGCCAGAATTCTCTGACTTCCGTGCCGCGCCTCACCCTGCCGAGCGCGAGCGAGAGCGCCCGGTTGCTGCGGCAGCGTGCGGAGCAGAGGACGGCCCTGAATGTGGGCAGGGTCTCGTGGGTCTCGTGGGGCATCTTGTCCCCGCGCTCAGACAGCGCCGAGACCCCGCGGAAGGTGAAAATGGCGTGGTTGGGGGCCTGCTTGTCGGGCACCCTCCTGCTGGTGCTCTCGGGCTCCCTGCTCGCGGGCTACTACCATCTTCCAGGCTCGATGCTGAGGGGGAGGGGGGGCGGCATCAACGAGCGCAGGGCCATGGTCGTGGACGTGCAGCCCGGTCCCTCGCAGCAGGGCGAGATTGAACAGGGGAGCGCCCTCTCTGTCGTGGCCCACTTGCCCACCACGACGAGAACGGCCACAGCCTCTGGGCATGGGAGCGCGCTCCCCCTCGTGGCCAACACGTCCACCACACCAAGCACGGTTGCGACCTCCGCGACCACAACGAGCACCTCGACCTCGACCACCACAAGCTGCATGACGCCCGTCGTCGGTGAGCATTGCTACAACGAGGTCTTGAGCGCGATGTACGACGTCCGGGAGAATCCCGAAAGGTGGGCGGGTCTGAGTGAGTCGTCGTCCTTCGAACAAGTCCAGGATTTCCTGCACTCGGACGCTGGCAGAGCTAGTAGCTGCCAGCAGAGCTGCAGCTGCAGCACGGCACAGCCTGGGTCGCGCTGTTACGAGGAGGTGATGTACGCTTCCGACAAGGGCATCGAGGAACATCCAGAATGGTACGAGAACTTGATGAGAGGCTCTTCCTTCGAGGACTTCCAGGCCCACCTCTGGCGATACTGGGAGAAGGCCAGCTGCGAGAGGCCGTGCAGAGCCCCGCTGAAGAAGGGGCTCTCGGTGTTCTGCTGGACGCTCGCGCGCAGCACCAACTACGAGGCGGATCTGATGGCGAAGCAGCTGGAGCTGGGCGCGGGGATCTTCGGCTGCGACGGCTTCGCGGTGCTCAGCGAGCAGGAGTGGGCCGTCGGAGCAGGGTCTGGTGGAGAGGTGGCCGCGCTGACCTTCCAGGGCGCTGCGGTGGGCACCTCCAAGGACGGCACCGCCGGCAACGCGGCCCTGTTCATGCGTGCGTGGCAGGCGGTCCTGCGCAGGACGGCGGCCCTCAGCTTCGACTGGACTGTGAAGGTGGACTTGGCTCATCCTAAATCCGTCAGCCACGCGCAGAGGGGGTTAATTAGGGGGAGGGGGGAAGGCTTCTCAGAAGCACCCCTGCTTCTTAGAAGGTGAGGGCCTTCTCTGTAGATGTAAGGCCAGCGCCTTCTAAGAAGCAGCCTCCTTCTAAGAAGCCCTCCCCACTCCACCTACCCCCTTGTGCGTGCCGCCAAATCAGGCTGAGAACTTCTGGTTAGCGGTTAGCGTGTCGCGCTGCGGGTTGTGGGCCACCGCGCTTCGGCGCGACGCGCTGTCACTACCCCTCAGCGGGCGCGCTCCACTACTCGCAATGTGCCTACTCGCAAACGTCCTGAAAACAGACGTTTGCTTCTATGTACTGGAACGCGCTTGTCTGTCCCCAGCCTCCCAGCGTCAACGTCCCGAGTGTTTCCCCTCTTCCCGTCGTGCGAAGCGGAGCGGCACGCTACCCGCTTGGCAGGGCACGGCGTGCAGCCGGGGCTGCCGCAGTGACACGCTACCCAAACGCTCCCGACCAAGGGTTTTGCGCTTTGCGTTCTGGACTCGGCGTCTCGGCAGCCAGTGTACTGGCGCTTTCAGGTCTCGGCGAGAGAATCGAACACGCCAAAAACGCATCGCTGTTGTGTCGTTGTCAGGTCTGTTGTTTTCCATCGTCGGAGCCCGCCGCGGGCTGCCAGGCCTGTTGCGCACAGGTGTCAGACCGGTGTCAGAGCGTGGTGAGCTACCGTGTTCAGCTCTGCGCACGGGAACGGAAGCAGTGTCGGTTCCCGCCCCACCTATGGATCTCTCGACGAAGAAGAGAAAAGTAAAACATTGCATTCAGAGCGCTGAAAGACCGACGCGTGTTCTAAGCGTTTTCAGCCTGTCGAGGGACCCAATATTATAACTCTACAAACAAGTAGGGCATTTCAAAGATGAGCCAAGAAGGTGGACCCAGACTCAGTGCTCTTTGCGGACAAGCTCCGAGATCACCTGAAGGAGGCGGAGGTACGTGGAGCGAACAAAGTTAAGCAATTGAAGAACGCAGCAACCTTCATCAGGAATTGCAACGCGTACCCAGGAACAGACGGTTTCCCGGCCATGTTCGGCGCGTTGGAGGTGGTATCCAGACAGGCCGTCAAGGTGTATCAGGATGGAGCGTCGAGATGCAAGGAGGAGCTGGATTGGGAGGCGTGGGGCGAGGACCTCTTCCTCAGCCAGTGTCTTTCCCACCTGGGCGTGCCCCCGATGGATGATTTCTCCATCACCAGCGACGGCACGTGCACCAAGGTCGACGAGCACGTCGAGGTCGACTGCAGCGCCTCCTGGCCTGCCGCCTTCCACCCGTTTAAGACTGCTGACGACTGGGCGGCCTGCTGGCGCCTGGCCGCCCCATAATGCGGAGGAGCCGCCGCCCCCGAGCTGGAGACGGCCGCGCCGGCCGCTCCGGCCATGGAGGCCGAGGGCCTTTGGTCGGACTTCGTGCTCGGGGAGGGGGCGGGAGAGGAGGATAGGAGGAGGACGAAAGAGTGGTGGAGTGGCAGGAGGAGGAGGAGGAGAATCAGAAGATGAAGACGAGGAAGAGGAGGAGGAGGAGGAGTAGGAGGAGGAGGAGGAGGACGAGGGCAGCGTCTGAGAGACACTCCAGCCTACAGCCCGGAGCCCACTCTTCACCGCCCACCAAACCATCCAAACCCAACCCAAAGGCCCTAATTTGCCTCCATTCCCAGCGGGGGGGGGAGTCGGTGCACATCGAAAAAACATCCACCATGAAGCCCGTGCCCTTCCTCCCCCCCCACCCGAAATTTGGGTCTTCGGGTCTGGGGCTCCACGTCGGATCTCAGGGACCTCCGCTCTCGACCTGGTGATCCAGGGGGTCCTGGTTGGGGTGGGGGTTATTTGGGGCGGGGCTGCTGGGGAGGCCCGACGCCACCCTCCACCCCCAGCGTGGGCACCCTGGATCACCAGGTCGGGAGCGGGGGTCCTGGCTGGGAGTGGGGGTGGGTTGCGCTGTCCTCGGGGGCGGGAGCGAGGAGTGCGAGGAGCGAGGGATGATCATGCCGGGCGCGTGCGCGCGCCGCCTTTCCCTTCCCGCCCCGAGTGGCGAGCAGCTCTCCGCGCGACCCGTGCTCCCAGGGCGGCCTTTTTTGTCGGCGATCGACGCGTGATCCATCCCCCTGCTGCTGCCTCCCGCTGTGGGCGCCACGGGAAGCTGGGCATGGATCAACCACGTGGCCTCGGAGGTCAGGCATTCATGCACATCCCCGCTCTGGCTCCTGGGGTCGGGGCGCGAGCGGGGGCATGGATAAAACGTCGATCGCCTACTTGGCGCGCGGGAGTCGGATCTACGTAGCTGCGCCTGGTGGGCGTCTTCGTCCGTGCCTCGGCGTCCCAGCGCCTTCGGGCGGTTCAAGGATAGGACCCTGAGGAATGGGGCCCTACAGGCGAGGGTCTTCAAACTACAGTGATTCAGACTGGGCTCCCTTCCTATCGAAGACGCCTACGGCGAATCACCGCCGCCCCCTGCCTTTTTGGAAGCGCTTCTGTGTTCGCCGAATCGGTTTGGAAGGCCTTCGGGGAACACGTGGGCATCTTGAAGGTCATGTTGGCCGTGTGGAGGCCATTTTGACCCTTTCGGGCCTTCTTGGAGGACGTCTTGGAGGGCTCTTGGGTCGTCTTGGAGGCCACCTTGAGCGTCTTGGAGGCCTCTTGGGCCGTCTTGGGGGCCTCTTGGGGCCGTCTTGGGCCTCTTCGGCGATCTTTGGGAGCACTTGGGCCGTCTCGGGCCGTCGGAAGGCCAAACAAAAAGAAAATGCCACAATCCTTCAAAAACTTATGGAAAATAAGTGTTTTTGGCCTTCTCTGGCCTTCCTGGAGGCCTCTTGGAGGCCTCTTGGGCCGTCTTGGACCAGCTTCGAGCCAACTTCGGCCATCTCGGTGGGTTCCTGGCCCGTCTGACGCCGTTGGAAGCCGTTTGGGGGGCCCCTCTGGGCCGACTTGGGGCCCTCTTGGAATGCTCCAGGGCCGTCTTGGAGGCCATCTTGGGCGTCATAAAGGCCTCCTGGGCCGTCTTGGGGGCCTCTTGGGGGCTTCTTGGGGGCCTCTTGGGCCGTTCTGGGGCTATCTTGGAGGCCTCTTGGGCGATCTTTGGGCGATCTTTGGGGGCTCTTGGGCCGTCTCGGGCCGTCGGAAGGCTGAAAAGAAGCAAATGTCAAAATCTTGCAACAAAAACCTCAGGTAATCAGTGTTTTCAGCTTCGAGCCAACTTCGGCCATCTTGGTGGGTTCCTGGCCCGTCTGACGCCGTCGAGAGCTGTCTTGGGGGCCTCTCTGAACCGGCTTGGGGCCCTCTTGGGGCGCTTCGGGGCCGTCTTGGAGGTCATCTTGGGCGTCTTGGAGGCCTCTTGGCCCGTCTTGGAGCCCTCTTGGGGCCGTCTTGGGGGCCTCTTGGGCCGTCATGGGGCCCTCTTGGAGGCCTCGTGGGCGATCTTGGGGCGATCTTGGCGGCCTCTTGGGCCGTCTTGAGCCGTCGGAATGCCGAGAAGAGGCAAATGTCAAAATCCTTCGAAAACCTAAGGAACATCTATCATTTTGGCCTCTTCGGGCCCTCCTGGAGGACCTCTTGGAGACCTCTTGGGCCGAGTTGAGGCCTCTTGGGCCGTCTTGGGCCATCTTGAGGCTATCTTACGCCATCTTGGGTACATCTCGGGCGGTCTTGGAGGCATCTTGGGGCCATCTTAGCCGTCTTGGAGGCCATCTTGGCCGTCTTGGAAGCATCTTGGAAGCCATCTTGGGTCATCTTGGAGCCATCTGGGGCAGGAAAACCCTCGGCAACCACCTCTGGGAGATCCTTTCCGGGTGGCAGGCGGGACGAGCCGGAGGCCCAGGGGGAGTTCTTTAGGAAAAAGAGCCAAAACCAAAACCGAAAGGGTCTAGCACGCCATGCACCCCTGCGATGAATCGACAAGGGGCGGCGGATCTAAGACGCCGACGGCGAATCACCGCCGCCCCCTGCCTTTTTGGAAGCGCCTAGGTGGCCGAACGTTGAGGTTGGACCTGCCAAGCTACCGGACCATGTGTTCCCCGAATCGTTTTGGAGAGCCTTCGGGGAATACGTGGGCATTTTGAAAGTCATTTTGGCCGCCTGGAGGCTATTTTGACCCTTCGGGCCTTCTTGGAGAACGTCTTGGAGGGCTCTTGGGCCGTCTTGGAGGCCATCTTGAGCCTCTTGGTCTTGGGCCGTCTTGGGGGCCTCTGGGGGCCGTCGTGGGCCTCTTGGGCGATCTTCGGGTGCACTTGGGCCGTCTCGGGCCGTCGGAAGGCAGAAACAAATCAAATGCTACAATCCTTCAAAAACCCACGGGAAATCAATGATTCAGACTTTTTCGGCCCTTCCTGGAGGCCCTCTTGGAAGCCTCTTGGGCAGTCTTGGGCCATCTTAGGGCCATCTGGTCATTTTGGTGGGCTCCTGGCCCGTCCGACGCCGTCGGAAGCCGTTCGGGGGTCCACTCTGGGCCGACTTGGGGTCCTCTTGGAATGCTCCAGGAACCGTCTTGGAGGCTATCTTGGGCGTCATAAAGGCCTCCTGGGCCGTCTTGGGAGCCTCTTGGGCCGTTCTGGGGCCATCTTGGAGGCCTCTTGGGCGATCTTTGGGCGATCTTTGGGGGCTCTTGGGCCGTATTGGCCAAACAGAAACAAATGCCAAACCTTCAAACACAAATGAAAAGCATTGTGTTTGGCCTTGGTGGAGGCCCTCTTGGAGGCCTCTTGGGTCGTCTTGGGCCAGCTTCGAGCCAACTTCGGCCATATTGGTGGGCTCCTGGCCCGTCTGACGCCGTCGGAAGCCGTTTGGGGGGGCCTCTCTGGGCCGACTTGAGGCCCTCTTGGGGTGCGTCAGGGCCGTCTTAGAGGTCATCTTGGGCGTTTTGGACGCCTTTTGGGTCGTCTTTGTACCCTCTTGGGGCCGTCTTGGAGGCCTCTTGGGCAGTCCTGCGGCCATCTTGGAGGCCTCTTGGGCGCTGTGGGAGCGATCTTGGGGGCCTCTTGGGCCGTCTTGTGTCGTCGGAAAGCCGAAAAGGAGCAAATACGAAAATCCATCAAACACCCTAGGAAACACAATGGTTTTGGCCTCTTCGGGCCCTCCTGGAGAACCTCTCGGATGCCTCCTGGGCCGTCTTGAAGGCCTCTTGGGCACCTCTTGGGCCGTCTTGGGCCGTCTTGGGGGTTTCTTGGGCGGACTTGGAGGCATCTCCTCCTCTCTTGGGCCATCTTGGCCGTCTTGGAGGCCTCTTGGGGCTCTCTTGGGGCCGTCTTGGGGGCCTCTTGGGCCGTCATGGGGCCATCTTGGAGACCTGGAATGCCGAGAACAAGCAAATCCCAAAGTCCTTCAAAAACCTACGGAAAATCAATGGTTTGGGCCTCTGCGGCCCTTCCTGGAGGCCCTCTTGGAGGCCTTTTGGGCCGTATTGAAGGCCTCTTGGGCCGCCTTGGGCCATGTTGAGGCCATCCTGAGGCTAGCTGAGGCCGTCTTGGGTACATCGTGGGCCGTCTTGGAGGCATTTTGGGTCAATTTTAGCCGTCTGGGAGGCCATCTTGGTCCGTCTTGGAGACGTCTTGGAGACCATCCTGGGCCATCTTGGCGTCTTGGACGCCATCTTGGGCCAACTGGAGGAAACAGAGGCACGACGGACGCATTTTGAGATCCTTTCCGGGTGGCCGGCGGGACGGGCCGACGCCCCAGGGGGAGTTCTGTTGGAAAAAGAGGCAAAACCAAAAGCCATATAGTTCGGCACACCAGGGATCGAAGACGCCTACGGCGAATCACCGCCGCCCCCTGCCTTTTTGGAGACGCCTATGTGGCCGAACGTTGAGGCCAGACCTGCCAAGCTATCGGACCATGTGTTCCCCGAATCGGTTTGGAAAGTCTTCGGGGAACACGTGGGCATCTTGAAGGTCATCTTGGCCGTGCGGAGGCCATTTTGACACTTCCGGGCCTTCTTGGAGAACGTCTTGGAGGGCTCTTGGGCCGTCTTGGAGGCCATCTTGAGCGTCTTGGAGACCTCTTGGACCGTCTTGGGGGCCTCTAGGGGCCGTGTCTTGGGCCTCTTGGGCGATCTTTGGGTGCACTTGGGCCGTCTCGGGCTGTCGGAAGGCAGAAACAAATCAAATGCTACAATCCTTCAAAAACCCACGGAAAATCACATTTTTTTGCCTTTTCGGACCTTCCTGGAGGCCCTCTTGGAGACCTCTTGGGCCGTCTTGGGCCATCTTAGGGACATGTTCGGCCGTCTTGGCGGGCTCCTGGTCCGTCTGACGCCGTCGGAAGCCGTTCGGGGGGCCTCTATGGGCCGACTTGGGGCCCTCTTGGAATGCTCCAGGGCCGTCTTGGAGGCCATCTTGAGCGTCATAAAGGCTTCCTGTGCCGTCTTGGGGGCCTCTTGGGGCCGTCTTGGGCGATCTTGGGGGCCTCTTGGGCGCTCCTCCTGGGCCGTCTTGGAGGCCTCTTGGGCACCTCTTGGGCCGTCTTGGGCCGTCTTGGAGGTTTCTTGGGCGGACTGGAGGCAGATCCTCCTCTCTGGGGCGGACTTGGAGGCCATCTTGGATCAGATTGGAGGCCATCTTGGCCGTCTTGGAGGCCATCTTGGCTGTCTTCGAGGCCTCTTGGGGCCCTCTTGGGGCCGTCTTGGGGGCTTGTTGGGCCGTCTGGGGCCATCGTAGAAGCTTCGTAGGCGATCTTGGGGCGATCTTGGGGGCCTCTTGGGCCGTCTTGAGCCGTCGGAATGCCGAAAAGAGATAAATTCCAAAATTCTTCAAACTCCTAAGGAAAATCAATAATTTTGCCCTCTTCGGGCCTTCTTGGTGGACCTCTTGGAGGCATTTTGGGGCCGTATTGAAGGCCTCTTGGGCCGTCTTGGGCCATGTTGAGGCCATCCTGAGGCTAGCTGAGGCCCTCTTGGGTACATCTTGGGCCGTCTTGAAGGCACCTTGGGGCCATCTTAGCCGTCTTGGATGCCATCTTGGACCGTCTTGGAGACGTCTTGGGGACCATCCTGGGCCTTCTTGGCCGTCTTGGAGGCCTCTTGGGGCCCTCTTGGGGCCGTCTTGGGTGCCTGTTAGGCCGTCTGGGGCCATCTTGGAAGCCTCGTAGGCGATCTTGGGGCGATTTGGGAGCCTCTTGGGCCGTTTTGAGCCGTCGGAATGCCGAAAAGAGATAAATTCCAAAATTCTTCAAACTCCTAAGGAAAATCAATAATTTTGCCCTCTTCGGGCCTTCTTGGCGGACCTCTTGGAGGCCTTTTGGGCCGTATTGAAGGCCTCTTGGGCCGTCTTGGGCCATGTTGAGGCCATCCTGAGGCTAGCTGAGGCCCTCTTGGGTACATCTTGGGCCGTCTTGGAGGCATCTTGGGGCCATCTTAGCCGTCTTGGACGCAATCTTCGACCGTCTTGGAGACGTCTTGGAGACCATCCTGGGCCTTCTTGGCCGTCTTGGACGCCATCTTGGGCCAACTGGAGGAAACAGAGGCACGACGGATGCGTTTTGAGCGCCTTTCCGGGTGGCCGGCGGGACGCGCCGGAGCCCCAGGATTTTGGCATTTGCGCCTTTTCGGCTTCCCGACAGCTCAAGACGGCGCAAGAGGCCCCCAAGATCGCCCAAGAGGCCCCCAAAAAGGCCCCATGACGGCCCAAGTGGCCTCCAAGACGGCCCAAAGATGGCCCCAAGACGGCCCGAGAGGCCTCCAACACGCCCAAGATGGCTTCCAAGACGCCCAAGATGGCCTCCAAGACGGCCCCGAAGCGCCCCAAGAGGGCCCCAGGTCGGCCCAGAAAGACCCCCAAGACGGCTCCCGACGGCGTCAGACGTGCCAGGAACCCACGAAGATGGCCGAAGTTGGCTCGAACCTGGCCCAAGACGGCCCAAGAAGCCCCCAGCCTCCAGGAATGCCAGAAGAGGCCCAAAACATAGATTGTCCTTAGGTTTTTGGGGGATTTTGACATTTGCTTCTCTTCGGCCTTCCGACGGGCCGAGACGGCCCAAGAGCCCCCGAAGATCGCCGAAAGATCGCCCAAGAGGCCTCCAAGATGGCCCCAGAACGGCCCAAGAGGGCCCCAAGACGGCCCCAAGAGGCCCCCAAAACGGCCCAGGAGGCCTTTATGACGCCCAAGATGGGCCTCCAAGACGGCCCTGGAGCATTCCAAAAGGGCCCCAAGTCGGCCCAGAGAGGCCCCCCAAACGGCTTCCGACGGCGTCAGACGGACCAGGAGCCCACCAAGACGGCCGAACATGGCGCTAAGATGGCCCAAGACAGCCCAAGAGGCCTCCAAGAGGGTCTCCAGGAAGGCCCGAAAAGGCCAAAATCATTGATTTCCTTAGGTTTTTTGAAGGATTGTGGCATTTGTTTTCTTTCTGCCTTCCGACGGCCCGAGACGGCCCAAGTGCCCCCAAAGATCGCCCAAGAGGCCTCCGAGACGGCCCCAAAAGGCCCCCAAGACGGCCCAAGAGGTCTCCAAGACGCTCAAGATGGCCTCCAAGACGGCCCAAGAGCCCTCCAAGACGTCCTCCAAGAAGGTTCGAAAGGGTCAAAATGGCCTCCACACGGCCAAGATGACCTTCAAGATGCCCACGTGTTCCCCGAAGGTTTTCCAAACCCATTCGGGGAACACATGGTCCGATAGCTTGGCAGGTCTGGCCTCAACGTTCGGCCACATAGGCGCTTCCAAAAAGGCAGGCGGCGGCGGTGATTCGCCGTAGGCGTCTTCGATTCGTTTTGGAAAAAAGGACCAAAACCCAAACCGAGAGGATTTAACACGCCAGGCACCCCTGCGATGAATCGACAGGGGGCGGCGGATCGAAGACGCATACGGCGAATCACCGCCGCCCCCTGCCTTTTTGGAAGCGCCTATGTGGCCGAACGTTGAGGCCAGACCTGCCAATCCATCGGACCATGTGTTCCCCGCATCGGTTTGGAAAGCCTTCGGGGAACACGTGGGCATCTTGAAGGTCATCTTGGCCGTCTTGGAGGCCTCGTGGGCGATCTTTCGGCGATCTTTGGGGACTCTTGGGCCGTCTCGGGCCGTCGGTTGGCCGAAAAGAAGGAAATGTCAAAATCCGTCGAAAACCGTTGGGAAATCAAGGTTTTTGGCCTTTCCCTCCTTCGTGGAGGCCCTCTTGCGGGCCTCTTGGGCTGTCTTGGGCCAGCTTCGAGCCAACTTCGGCCATCTTGGTGGGTTCCTGGCACGTCTGACGCCGTCGGGAGCCGTCTTGGGGGCCTTTCTGGGCCAACGGGGGACCCTCTTGGGGCGCTTCGGGGCCGTCTTGGAGGCCGTCTTGGGGGTCTTGGAGGCCATCTTTGGCGTGTTGGAGGCCTCTTGGGCCGTCTTGGGGCCCTTTGGGGGCCAACTTGGAGGCCACTTGGGCCGTCATGGGGCCCTCTGGGGGGCCTCTTGGGCGATCTTGGGGGCCTCTTGGGCCGTCTTGAGCCGTCGGAATGTCGAGAAGAAGCAAATTCCAAAATCCTTCGAAAACCAAAGGAAATCATTTTTTTGGGCCTCTTCGGGCCCTCCTTGAGAACCTCTTGGAGGCCTCTTGGGCAGTCTGGGAGGCCTCTGGGGGGCCTCTTGGGCCGTCTTGGGCCATCTTCGACTCTCTTGGGCCGTCTTGGAGGCCGTCTTGGACCATCTTGGGCGGACTTGGAGGCCATCTTGGGCCATCTTCGCGATTTGTTTTGGATGTCCCGAGCGAAACGGCTGTTTCTTGAGCCATCTTTGAGGATTTGTTGCGGTCGTTGAGCTCGTTTCCGGGCCTTCCGCGGCCCCGGCGGGACGCGCGGGAGCCCACTGGGAGAGTTCTTTTGGAAAGAACCAAAACCGATAGGGTTCGGCACGCCGGGCGCCCCTTTGCTAAAGCAAAAGGGGGTGGCGGATCGAATGGCCTTCGGCCCATCCCGCCACCGTGCCTGGGGTGTGGGCCACAGGCCTCTAGGATGTTCGCTGGGATGTCGCGGGAGGTCTCTCGGAGCCTCGTGGGGGCCGTCTTGAGGCCTCTCGGGGGTTGTTTTGGGGCGCCTCTTTTGATGCCTTTTTGGGGCGCCTTGGGGCTTCCTTGGGGCCTCCTGGGGACTTCTTGCCTCTTGGGCCCTTCCTTGGGGCTGTCTTTGGGCCGTCTTGGGCGCCTCTCGGGCTGTCTTGGAGCCCTCTTGGGCCGTGTTGGGGCCCTCCTGGGGGCCTCTTGGGCCGTCTTGGGGCTGTCCCGGGGGCCTCTTATGCCACCCCCGGAGCGTCTTGGTGCGATTTTCGGGCGTCTCGGGGCCCTCTTGGACCGTCTTGGGAGCCTCTTGGGGCCCTCTTGGCCCGTCTTGAGGTCTTCTTGGGTCCGAAAGTCATGCGACAAGATGCCCTGGAGCCCAGGGGGCACGCGACAAGCCCAGGTAGATTTGAGAATTTGAGGTCCAGGCCCCGTGAAAAGACTCCTCAGGAGTGAGGACTGGGGCTCGAGGAATTCCGCCAAGGACCTGTGGACATGCCACCTCAGTGCCCAGCGGCACGGTGGCGGATCCTTACGGTCGTGACTTCTTGGATAGCGCGTCGCTCCGCCAGTGTTGACCCACCACGCTTCGGCGCGACACGCTATCCATATTCATCCATTCCCCAATCCACAAGCGGCAGAGCCCCTGAGCCTTTCGCCCCGCGGGGCGGAGCGACATGCCGTCCGTTTGCAGGGCATGGCGTGTCGCCGGGGCCGCCGCGGCGACACGCTACCCAAAAGTTCCTGACCCTGGACATCCCTCGGACGTGCGCCTTGCTTCTCGGAGAGGACCTCCGAGGAGCACCCTCGACCGTCGGGCCAGAGAAGCGCGCACGAGACCGAGAAGTGCACAGGGAAGGGACGTCCGAGCGACGGCGACCGCATCCTCAGGGCCCCGGGGCCCCACATTTGAGCCGCCGACTCCTCGTGGGCGCCGTCCTCCGTGCCCAGGGCTCTCGCTCGCAGCGGCGGCTGCGGCCGCCGCCACGGGTACGGCGGGGGGCGCCCGCGCGGGCGTGGCAAGGCTTGACGGCGGCCTGGCCGTGGCTCGCGCGGGCTCCACCGGAGGCCAAAGAGTGGCACAAGCATGCAGTGCCTTTTTTTAACATGCTCCGCGTGCGGATCATGTATTAAAAGATGCAGGGATTTAGTATTAAAAGCAACGATGAGTTCATGCATAAATTCATTCATACATTAATCATGTATTAAAATCCTATATGTTTAAAAATCCGATGTATTAAAAACTGCCCTGTGCGGTGAAGTGACTCGGGTAGTTCGGTCGCAGCTCATCTAGGCCTCCCAGATGGGGTCCGAGCGGGTAGGGTCGGAGGATCGCGCCGCGTCGCCGATGCATCGGTGATGCGGCCGATGCATCGGCGATGCTTCGCGATCCTCCGATCCCATCTGCCCGGACCCCATCCGGGAGGCCTCGGAATCATGGGAGCGTTGTATACCTTCGCACTTATGTCTTAAGAGTGCACTAGCGTCGATTAGCGTCTGGTAGTCGATGAGATAACACCAGTTTCGCGTCGCTGTGTGTCGATTTTGCGTCGATTAGCGTCGATTCGCCAGAGCCAACAAGATGATATGGGAGGCTCACACGAGTTGCTGCAGAAAATAGCGTGTCGCTCCGCCGGTTCTGGCCCACCACGCTTCGGTGCGACATGCCATCCGCTTGCAAGGCACAGCGTGTCGCCGGGGCCGCCGCGGCGACACGCTGAGTAAGAGTTCCCCATCTCGCAAAGGGGGGGGGGCACAGGGGGGGGGGTGAGTTCGGTCCGTTGGCGCATCGAACCGCAGGGAAACGATGCAAAACAAGGTCTCTGGCCGCCGAAGGAACCCGAGAGGCGTCGACAATCGGGGCGCGCGGGGGACATTGTTTTTCGGAAATTCTTCACGCTTCGCGTATCCCCACCAGCCCATCTCAAAACAGCAACTCTTGCGAAGCATGCCGACAGTCGTGTTTTTCAGGCGTGTTTCCGCCTGCCCCCGCATATCTCCCCTGTTCCTCCTTCCTCCCGCCTCCTTGTACATCCTCCTTGTGGTGGGAGCGGGAGAAGGACGAGGCGGAGGAGGAGGGAGAGAAAGCGGTGGGAGGCAAGAGGGATTTAGCGGAGACGACGACCACAGCGATGATCCTAACAACGACGACGCACCCGACGACGACGACGATATCGACCGCGACGACGACGACGACACAACCGCGACGACGACGACGACGACGTCGACGACGACGACGACGAAGGCGGCGGACGACGACGACGACGACGACGACGACGACGACGACGACGACGACGACTGGTGGGAGTCGTTGGGGCCCCTCGTGGTGTGAGTCGTTCGGCCCCATCGTCCTTGTGTGAGTCCTTCGGGCCCCTCTTCCTGGTGTGAGTCGTTCGGGCTCCTCGTGGTGTGAGTCGTTCGGGCCCCTCGTCCTGGTGTGAGCCGTTCGGGCTCCTCGTGGTTTGAGTCGTTCGGGCCTCTCGTCCTGGTGTGAGTCGTTCGGGCCCTTCTTCCTGGTGTGAGTCGTTCGGGCTCTTCGTGGTGTGAGTCGTTCGGGCTCTTCGTCCTGGTGTGAGTCGTTCGGGCTTCTCGTGGTGTGAGTTGTTCGGGCCCCTCGTCCTGGTGTGAGTCGTTCGGGCCCCTCCTCCTGGTGTGACTCGTTCGGGCTCCTCGTGGTGTGAGTCGTTCGGGGCCCTCGTCGTGGTGTGAGTCGTTCGGGCTCCTCGTGGTGTGAGTCGTTCGGGCGCCTCGTCCTGGTGTGAGTCGTTCGGGCCCCTCCTTCTGGTGTGAGTCGTTCGGGCTCTTCGTGGTGTGAGTCGTTCGGGCCCCTCGTCCTGGTGTGAGTCGTTCGGGCTCCTCGTGGTGTGAGGCGTTCGGGCACCTCGTCCTGGTGCGAGTCGTTCGGGCCCCTCGTAGGAGTAGTAGTAGTGGTAGTAGTAGTAGTAGTAGTAGTAGTAGTAGTAGTAGTAGTAGTAGTAGTAGTAGTAGTAGTAGTAGTAGCAGATGAAGTAGTATTAGTAGTAATATTAGTAGTAGCAGTAGCAGTAGTAGTTGTAGTAGTAGTAGTAGCAGTAGCAGTGACACTCGCAGTAGCAGTAGCAGTAGCAGTAGCCGTCGTAGTAGAATTAGTAGTGGTAGTAGTAGTAGTAGTAGTAGCAGTAGTAGCTGTTGTAGCAGTAGTAGTAGTACTAGTAGTAGCAGTAGTGGTAGTAGTAGTAGTAGTAGTAGTAGTAGTAGTAGTAGTAGTAGTAGTACTATCTCCGGACAGCAACCCCAGCGAAGCATGCCGACAGTCGTTTGGTGCAGGCGTGTGTCTGCCTGCCTTCGCATATATCCTCTGTTCCTATTTCCTTCTGCCTCCTTGTACATCCTCCTTGTGGGGGAGCGGGAGGAGGACGAGTCGGAGGAGGAGGAGGGAGTGAAGGAGTTGGGAGGCAAGACAGAGGGCGGTAGCAGCAGCAGTAGTAGTAGTAGTAGTAGTAGTAGTAGTAGTAGTAGTAGTAGTAGTAGTAGTAGTAGTAGTAGTAGTAGTAGTAGTAGTAGTAGTAGTAGTAGTAGTAGTAGTAGTAGTAGTAGTAGTAGTAGTAGTAGTAGTAGTAGTAGTAGTAGTAGTAGTAGTAGTAGTAGTAGTAGTAGTAGTAGTAGTAGTAGTAGTAGTAGTAGTAGTAGTAGTAGTAGTAGTAGTAGTAGTAGTAGTAGTAGTAGTAGTAGTAGTAGTAGTAGTAGTATAGTAGTAGTAGTAGTAGTAGTAGTAGTAGTAGTAGTAGTAGTAGTAGTAGTAGTAGTAGTAGTAGTAGTAGTAGTAGTAGGAGGAGTAGTCGTATCCAAGGCAATAGGGAGGCCTCTTGGAGGCCGTTTTGGGGCCTCTTGGGCTCTCTTTGGAGCCTCTGGGGAACGCCTGGAGGCTCTCTGGGTCGCCTCTTGGAGCGTCTTGGGGGCCTGATGAGGCCATCTTGGGGGCGATCTCGGTCGCAGATGGGGCGAGCATTTTTCAGTGTCCCCCCCCTGGGGGCGACGATCCTCGTGAGGGGTGTCGAATTTTAGCCCTCCCAGGGGTAGAATAATGACCCTCTGACCACCCGCGGAAGGCCCCCTCCAGGTCCAGGGGGAGGGGGTAGGGGGAGGGGTAAACCCCTCCCCGAAGGGGAAGAAGGGGGGTTGAGAACAGAGCGGGCTCCCTAAACCACTCACGCCCAAAGGGCTGGTGGGATTAGCAATAGCAGTAGCCGTCGTAGTATAATTAGTAGTGGTAGTAGTAGTAGTAGTAGCAGCAGAAATAGCAGTAGTGGTCGTAGAAGAAGAAGAAGAAATAGGCGTAGTAGTAGGTAGTAGTAGTAGTAGTAGTAGTAGCAGTAGGAGTAGTAGTAGTAGTAGTAGTAGTAGTAGTAGTAGTAGTAGTAGTAGTAGTAGCAGCAGTAGCAGTAGCAGTAGCGGTAGAAGTATGAGTAGTAGTAGTAGTAGTAGTAGTAGTTGTTGTTGTTGTTGTTGTTGTTGTTGTTGTTGTTGTTGTTGTTGAACATTATTACTTCTAAAGAATAATTATTGTTGGGGCCCCTGGTGCATGGCCCCCCCGCCGCGCCTAGGCCGCAGCCACATTTTCATCATTTTCGTGAGGAAGTCTCAGGCAAAACGGGTTGGTCCGGATCCGGTTGTTTTGTTACGGCCCGCTTTCCCTTGCAAAAAATAAGCTAAAGTGGACATTTCTTGTTCTAACATAACCAAACTTCAAGAATCCCTTGCAAAAAATAAGGTAAAGTGGACATTCGCGCGCGCAAGACGAAATCCTTCCAAAACCTTAGTTTTCGTAGCGATTTTAACATAAAAACATAAAAAACAATTTTTTTTTAAAAAAAAAACTTTGTCAAAATTTCATCCCGCGCGCTCTTGCGGATTCGTAAGGAAACCCAACACTTTTTAAACATTTCTGTCAAACGGGCTTTTGCGAGCAACTTTTTCGAACTTCTGCAACAACGGTTGCGCACCTGCCAGGGCCATCATCCCTGTCAAATAATACCATGCGGGACACATTCGTTTTTTCTTCGCGCGCGCACGCCGTCGTCGTCGGCCGCGGGGCCCTGAATAGTAGCCACGGTCGTCCGCATGCCACGAAGTGAAGTGTCCGAACGTCATAGGGCGGGAAGCTGGGTGTGGGTGGTGGCGAAGAGTCGTTTGGAAATTTGGTAGAGCTTGAACCGGCCCCCCCACAAAGTGGGGGTATTGCCCGCCTCCTATGAAAACCCTGGCACTGGTGAGAACGGAGTGTCCCCACGTGCTAGTAATTGTTGTTGTTGTTGTTGTTGTTGTTGTTGTTGTTGTTGTTGTTGTAGTAGGAGTCGTGGTGGTAGCGGTGGGAGTAGCGGTAGAAGTCGTAGTCGTTGTCGTTGTCGCAGTGCTTGGGGATATACTAGGGCCTTCTTGGCGATATGTGGAATCTTGGGGATATACTAGGGCCTTCTGGGCGATATGTTGGAGGTCTCGGAGCCCTTTGCGGGCTCTCCCGGGGCGCTCTTAGGGCCCTCTCGCGTGGCATCCCTTGGCGGACGCTTTATGCAGGCGCTTGCCGAGGCCGCCCTCGAGGGTGCGGGGGCGGTGCCTTTCCAAGGTGTGCGAGCCGCGCTACGAGCAGCTCTTGGGCCAACCTCTGGCACCTCTCGCGGACTACGTCGGCTTCTCCGAGGGGTCCTCGTGGTCCGCTCAGGCCGACCTGAGCGGCGGAGGGCAGTGCCCTCCCGCCACTGCAGGTTCGGCCTGCCCCGGTTCGGCCTGCCCCACCGTCTGCCTGGGGCTGGCGGTGGACCTGAGCAGCGGGGTGACCCCTTTGCTGCTCGCGTCGGTAGTGGCCCCGTTGGTGACCACTGCCGCCTGCGGTCTCTGCGGAGGCTGTTGCGTCGGGGCTGTGGTGGCCCGCTGGCGGGGGTCGTCAGGGCCCCCTTGCACGCGGGCGTCGATCGCAGTCCCTGGGGGGCTCGGTCTGGGCCCGCAGCGCGCCCTGGCCAACGGCCCAGGCGCGCAGGCGGAGGAGCGAGCGCAGGCCTTGGCACGCGGCCCAGCCGCTGCGCCTCATTTCGGCTGAGCTCGGCTGGCGGCTAGCGCGCCCCCAGCCTGCCAACGGCAATCGCGGACGACGCAGACGCATCGGCGTCGGGGTTCGCCATCCCCGACGGTCCGCTTTGGCTCGGCCTTCACCCGTTCTCGTCCCCGACAGCGTCGCGCTACGACCGATGGCGGCTGGGCGAGGGCGGGGTGCGCTACGCCGCGATCCCCGTGGCCACCTGGCCTGGGGGCATCTTGCCCGCGCTGCCTGGGTCCTTTCGTTCGGCCGAACTATTCCAGTTTGGCGGAGGCGGATGGGGTTCAGCGGGCTGGTCGGCCCCTTTCCATGGGGTAGCGTGCCCTTGCTGGGTGCGGCGTTTCGCCCGCTGAGCGCGACCGCTTCAGTCCTGGTGGTCGATTTGGAGATCTCCGAGCTGGATCTGGAGGCTTTCGCCCCTTTCGACGAGGGAGAAGTCGACGGGCATGTCCCGTTCGGATCTGTCCGTGGCCGCGCGTATTGGCCGCGCCCTACGGGGGTTGTCGGCCCGCGCGACGGCTGCGCGGCGATCCGCGGCGCTGCGCCCCTCGACGTGGAAGAGGCGCCCGATGGCTTGGAGAGGGCAGCGCCCCACAACTCCGCGGGTGAGTTCGCGGGTGGCGAGGGGGGAGACGACGCCGACGCCGAGGGCCGCCCCCTCTCCCTGTGCAAACGACGCCGCTGCCTGCGGTATTTCCCTCTCCGCCGCGGGCCCGTCTCGGCGCTCAGCCGAAACCTTGGGCGAACGAAGCCAGCCCCCGTGCGGGGGGAGCGATCGCGGCGGCTCTGGGCGAGGGTGCGCCCATGACCCGCGCAGAGGTCCAGCTGGAGATCCAGCGGCTGATGGCCGCGAGTCCGGCCCAGTCGGTGGCTCCACCTTGGGGCGTGCCCGAGCGCGCTGGGGGCGCGCGTCGAGGCGCCTCGACTGTTCGCAGATGAGGCGGCGCGCGCGTGGGCATCCCCCACGGGGGCCTGCAGGCGGTGACGGCGCAGTCACCGCCCCCCCCCACCCCCCCACCCGCAGCGCGCGTCCAGAGCCGCGCCCGTCCGCCACTTCCGCCGCCCTTGCCGCCGCCGCCGCTCCCTGCTCCTCCTCTTCCGGGGCTGGCCGCGCCCGACGGGGATCGGCGACTGCGTCGGGGTGGGGGGGTGGGGGGGCGTCGCGGAAGACGGTCCTCGCCCGAGCAGCACCTTGGAGCCCGCATTGGCATTGGCGTTGCTGCGTCTGCGGGGGCCCCTCCAGCGGTCAGGGCAGCCCGGGGCGGCGACGCGTCCCCTCCTGGGGGCACTCGGCGACCCTCTCCATCCTGCTGCTTCCTTCCCTCTCGGTGCAGCGGTCGATGGGGGGGTTGTCGGAACCTCGATGCGCGGGGTCGTGCGTCGCAGGGGATGGCAGCAAGTGCTGGTGCAGCACGGGCATGAGGTTCGATCCTTCCGGTGGGCGAACCTTGCTCGGGCTCTGGGGGCGGGGCCGTCCGCGGCCGCCCCCATGGCCATGGCCCAGTGCCCTCGCGGACGCAGTCCGCCGGGGGCCCGCCCAGCGACGCGCGAGATGCTCGCCCATTTCGCGCGACTGAGCGCGGAGCTGTGGCGCGCGTCCGACAGCGGGGGCGCAGGCAGGGTTGGGGCCCTGATCAGTTGCCAGTGCTTGTTCATCGACCAGCTGTCAGAGGTCAGAGGGCCGCGGTTACCCGCGCTTTGTTCCTGGCGGATCTGGAGGCGCCCCCTGGGCGGGCGACTCGCATCCACGCGGAGAGGGGGCCCAGTTGCCTTTCCCTCTGCTGGTGGGCCCTGCTGGCTGTCGGCTCAAGGCGGTTGAGTGAATGAGATGGCGTTCTTCCGTTCTCGCCTCGATGCCGAGCGGGCGGGGCAGGCGAAGGCCTCCCTGGCAGCCGAGTCGAACACCCCGCCGCCCGAGGCAAAGTCCCAGGAAGGGAAATCTCCTTCACGGGGCCATCCCGAGAAGGCCAGGGGGGCCCAGGGGGGGCGCATTTTGCGCGCGGTGACCGGAGGCCACGGCGAGCCGATGATCTCGGCAGCGTTGCGGCCGCCGAGCGCGTCGGGGCTGTGCGGGGCCGCGGCCGTGGGAACGTGCTGCTCCAGCGATGCTGTTACGGCCCCGCAGGGAGATGCGCCTTCCGCGGTCGCGGCCCTCGCTCTGCATCGGGCCCCCCTCGAGCCCCGACGGAAAAAATGTTTTTTCTTCGCCCCGGCGGTGCGGGGAATGGTTCGCCGGCCACCTGCGCCACTGCTAAGGTCGCGCCCTCTGTCGCTGACCTCGCTGCCTTACTGCGCTTCTTTCCGGGCGCGAACGTCGATGTCGCCCATTGGGCCGTTGCGGTGGCCCAGGTGGGGCAGGGTGCTCGGTGTTCTCTTGCCTTTGTATCCCGCTCATCCCTGCGTGCGCCGGTTGGGGCGCTCCTCCTCCTCCCGAGGAGTATTTCCCCCGCGATCACTGGCCGTGCCCTTCAGCCCCCGCCCCGGGGCCTCCCGCGGCCTCGTCGACGGGTCGTTCTCGCGAGCGCTGGCGGCTGAAGCGTGCCGCGCGCGCTAGCGCTGCGCGCTGTGACTGCGCTTGGCGGGCCAGCTCTCGGGGCGTCGCGCTCCCCGAGTCGCGCGCGCGCAGCGGTTTCCCATTGCCAGGGGGGCATGCGGAACCGCATCGAGCGGCTTTGCATGATCGCAGGTTGCCTTTCCAGCGCGGGCAGGAGCGACTTGGGGCGGGCGTTCGCGAACTTCGACGCCGCCGAGGTTTCGCTCCGTGGTCTGGTCGCCCATGTTGAAGCTTTCGTGGCCTCCTTCTCCTCCTCGCCCCTCGTGCCTGCCCCCGTGCGGGCTTGCCCGGGCAGCGCGCCGGTTGCTGGCTCGCAGCTTCTGCGGCGGTCTGGGGCTCTGCCCGCGCCGAGCCCTTCGACCTTGAGGTCAGGGCGTCCCGCGTCAAGTTTGATTTTTCGCTGACGTTTGACCCCGCCCCCTGCCTCTCCGACACTCGGGCCCGCGCCGCCAATCTGGGCCCGAGGTCGTGCGCCCTCCGCGCGGGGAGTGGCCTGAGGGGCTTCGGGGCGCTCGGGTCCACGTGGCTCGTGCGGAGCTGTGGGAGCTTCTGCGAAAGTGGGGCTCCCGCGGCCCGCTGTTTCTGACTCCCTCGTCGGGCCTCGCTCGGGACGAGGCATTCAGAGCGCCCGGGGGCGACGATTTCGCTCGTTTGATCCTCGCGGTGGTGAGCAGTCGCTGTCCGAGCATCTCCCCAGCTAGGGCTTCTTGCTTTGCCGCGTTGGCCTGGCTTCTGGCGGGTTGCTGGTTGTGTCGTGCGTTGATTTGCGCGCGTTGAATTATGCCTTTAAGGTTCCGCCGATGCGGGCCAAGCGGAATGTGTTGCGACTGCGGCTCCAGCGGGCCTCTTCAAGTCGTCCAAGGCATGGCGACCCGAGCTGGGGGGGCTCGGCTCGATGTGTGCCCTTGCGTGAACGCGCTCGCGATGGGCGACAACATGACTGTTGAGAGCGCCACTCCGCCAATGAGGGCGTGCCGTGCAGTTTTCGGGGTTCTCCGCCTCGAGGAGCAAGATGTGCATCGTGCACCTTTTCCGCGCGGCCCTTTCGTTGAGATGCTCAATGTCGACGATCGCGCGGGCTTTCAGAAGCATTCCTCGACAGGTGATGCCCCGCGGTCCGTCTCGTCGCGATCAGGTAATATTCGCCGCCTGCGACCGCGGGCATCCCAGCGTGGGCCTCATCCAGCATCCAGGTAAGCGAAACCGTGGTGCAGCCCACAAGGTCGTCGGCGCCGAGATGGAAGGTCGGATTGGCATTGTCTGCGCCCCGCTCGTTCGGACGGTGGCCCTGTGCAGGCTCGCGCTTATCCAATTGTGCCTCGGACGGTCGACGCGCGCCGTGATGGCGTCGCTTGTGGGGTGCAGGGTGCAGGTGTTCTTGTGTTGCCGGCCTCGTTTGTCGGTGTTTCCCCGCGCGTGCGCATGCCTATCTACCCTCGAGATAGGAACCGACGCGGAGTATCGGTTTCCCATCTCCGTGCGTGACGAGCTCCTCGCTTGCACGTTTCTGGCCTTCGCGGCCACAGCCGAATTCCGCGCGGGCTATGCCCCTGAGGTCCTCGGTGCGGTCGCTTCCCTCGTCTGGGGCGGCGTTGTCAGTGCGCCTGTCAGCCTTTGCCTTCTGGTCGAGCTGCGGCGCAGGTCCGAGCGCGGCGGTTGGCGCACTGCGATGCGCGATCGCCGACTGCTTGCTGCACCGAGCCGCGGGGTTTCGCTGGGGCCTGAGCTCGCCCTGCTGCGCGCAGAATTTGGTCCCCCCTCGCTGGGCCCACCTGTCGCCCCGCGCTGAATCGATGCGCTTTTACCCAGCTCTGCGTTTCCGATAGGTCTACACATGGAAGTTCCGTACGCCACGCCACATGCATATTCCTGGAGACAACAGGCTACAAAAGCTTCTGCAAGCACTGTTGCATTAGGTACCCCGATATGCGGATTCCGTTGTTGTTGGACTCTGAAGTTGCCCTGGGCGCCACCGCTCGCGGCCGGAGCAGCTCCCCCAGGCACTCCCATGTCTTCAGCATAATGTTACCCTGCATCATCGGGGGAGGCCTCTATCTTGGAGCCTGTGCGTGCCAACTGATGTGCACAGGACTGACGACCCGACTCGTAGCCGCGCGTTGCGGCCGCCCTCTCGGGGCACCCCCGCGTGGCTCATCGAAGCAGAGTCAGGCGACTTCTCCAGGTTTGACTGTGTGGCCCTGGCGGATTCCCGCGCATCTTACCCCGCTTTCTTGTGGGGTCGGCTGGTCGCGTTGTGTCTGGCTCAGAGGCCTGAGGGCAGGGCCCCCCCAGGGCCCGCCCCCCCCCCCCCCCCCCCTCCCCCTCGGGCGCGGGGATGGCCGCCCCTGCTCAGGACCCCGCGGAGCCGGATCTGTCCTCGACTCCTGAGGCCCCCCCGCGGCTGGGCTGCTTCGGCCGCTGCCGCGCTTTCGCGTGGGCCGCGCAACGCGCTGTTCGGTCGGCGCGGCCCTGCTGGCAACTGCTCCGATGGGGGCGAGAGGTTGGGGGCTGCCCCTGAAGCCTCTCCCGCGCCCTAGTCGGGGCCTTCCCGACCTTCGGGCCCCGGCGCCGTGTCGGGGGTGAGGCCTCGGAGCCGGCGGGGGAGCGGGCGAGCCGCTGGCGGGCCCTCTGCGACGCCGAGTCCAAGTTGGCGCAGGCTTGCTCGGCGACCGCAGAGCCCAGCGCCTCGGCCCCCAGCGCCACGAGCGGCCGCGCGAGCGCTGGGCCAAGGCTCGAGGCAGGGGGGCCAGTGGGGCGACCGCCAGCCGCGCCTACGTGCTGACGGCCCTCGACGAGGCGGTGACCTCCCGCGTGCTCGCGGCCGAGGATGAGCTTCGCCTGCGTCGGGCCCTTTCTGACTCGCAGGACCTCGCTCGAGGCGTTGGCACCGCGGCCTCTGCGTTGGCCGCTGCCGGCCCCGCGGAGCTCGTGCAGGTCGCCGAGCGAAGGCGCGTGGAGCTGGGCGCAATCCGCACGGCGCGAGCCGTGGTGGTCGGCTGCCATGCACTCTCCGCCGCCCGCGGGGCGAGACCCCCCGCGTTGCCTCGCGGGTCGCCCCGGCCAGCAGCATCGCCGATCGCGTGGCGATGCGGGGGCTGACAGAGGCTGCAGTGCGCGAAGCGCGCGGGCTGAGGCGCGCGGCGCCAGTCCAGATCGGCCGCGATCGCGCCGCGCGGGTCTCGCGGACCGCGCCGCGCGCGCCGGCTCCGATGCGCCTGCGTCGGGCCCCAGTCGCCGGCTGGCCGACGTGGAGGCAGCGGACCTCCGCGAGCGCGAGAGGCAGGGTAGCGACGACCCCGCTACCAGCTTCTCGCGGCGGGACCAGCGGCGGGCGCGTGTGCGCCAGGGCCTGGGCCGGGAGGCGGTGGAGGACCGCCCCAGCCGCGGGGGCCACGCGTCGGGTGCGGCTTCCGGCGCGGGCCGGCGCCGCCGCGCCCGCGAGCGGGCCTCCCAGCGGAAGGGGCAGGCCGCGCGCCCGGCGCCTCCGGAGCGCGCCCCCCCCTCCGCTCGGTCGTTGCGCCCGGCGCGCGGCGTGCCAGCGCAGGTTTGCCAGCGCCGTTGCGGTCAGCGGGTGCGGCGGCGGACCTTCGGGGCCCCGCGCGCCTCCGCGTCCGCCTCCTGGGGCCGCGCCCGGGGCGCCCCCTGGGCCTTCCGCGAGCGTGCGCGCCGCGGCTGACCTGGCCATCCGTCCCATGTTCCGTCCAGCATCGGGGGCCCCTGCTGTCCCGGGCATGGCGCTGCGGCCGCGGGCCAAGCTCGGGGCGGGCTCTCCGCCGCGTGGTCTCAGTTGCGCTCTAGGACTTCGCGGGCGGGGTCAGCGGTGGCTCTGGCCCTGCAGCAGCTCCGGTGCCCAGTCGCCAGCTTAATTCATGTCGGCTCTCCCGCTCGGCGCGCCGCTTTCGGCGGGGCGCGGGGCCGCGCGGGCGCCAGCCAGGGGCTGCGAGTCGAGCGGTGGGGGAGATAGGCTTAGCAATGCGCGAACCTCCGATTCCAAAGCGGCTCGTCGAGGCGCGAGAGCCAGGGGGGGGCCAGCGAGCGCCGCCGCCGCGGCCGCCGCCTGGCGTTCTCGGCCGTGTCCCCCTCCGCTCGACGTGGTGGCTTCGTCGAGACTGGAGCCTGCGAGAGCGCCTCCCTCGCCGCCTTGCATGCTCGACTACGGCGATGCGGTGACGGCGCCGCGGGGAGAAGGGCGCGCCGTCGGCGAGGATGCTGGTGCTTCTTCACCCACCGCGGCGGACGTTTTGTTGGCTGAGTTGCTGCTCCCTTCTCCAGCGTCAGCGCCGCCTCTCTGGGCGCGCCCCTGCAGCTGTCCGTCCGACCCTCTGTCTGCAGAGTCGACGCGGCGAGCGACGCGCTCGGGTGGCGCTTGGAGGTGGCCGGCGAGCCACTGGCCGTCGTCCGCTGGCTGCCTAACGACGACGTGTTTCAGATCACCTTGTCGCGGCTCCGCTGGATCGCGCCAGCGGGGCCTGGCGAGGCCGCCAGCCCCGCCTCGCTGCTGCAATGCCTCTGGCACGCTCTGCGACCGCGCCGCCGTGCGTTCTGCGCGGGCGGCGCGCGCCCCGTGGAGAGCCCCGACGAGCTGCTCGCAGTGGGCGCCGTCGCCCCCGTTGGCCTGGTGAGGGATGGGGCCGTCGGATCCCGCATCCAGGGAGCCATTCGGGAAGTCGGGCCCCCAAAGATCGCCTCAAGATCGCCCGAGAGGCCTCCAGGATGGCTGCAGAACGGCCAAAGAGGCCCCCCAGAGCGTCTTGGAGGCCTCTTGGGCCCCAGCCCAAGAGGCCTCCAAGACGCTCAAAATGGCTTCCAAGACGGCCTGGGGCATCCCAGTGGCTTTGGGGGAAGTCGACGTCAGACGGGCCCTGAGCCCACCAGGGCGACCCAAAATGGCCTTAAGATGGCCCAGGACGGCCCAGGAGGCCTCCAAGGAGGCCTCCAGGAAGGCCCGAAGAGGCTAACGTCTTTGATTTTCTTTCGAGAGGCCCCTAAGAGGGCCCCAAGACGGCCTCAAGAGAGCTTCGAGCAGCACAAGAGATCTCCAAGACGGCCCAAGAGAGTCCCCAGGAACCCCCCACCAGAGGATCCCTTACACGGTCGGAGAGGGCCCCAAGAGGACCCCAAGACGGCCTCAGCCCCCCATGACGGGCCAAGAGGGACTCGGGAAGGCCGAGCAGGGCCCACAGACGGGCCCGAAAACGCCCCAAAGGACTACCAAGGAATGCCCGAAAAGGTCCCAGAGACTCTCACGATGCTTCCAAAAGGCGCCCATGAGGCGTCCCAGTAGGCCCCCGTAAGCTGATGGGAGGTCTCGCGTCTACGTCCTGCAAGATGCATCTCGGGGCTCCCAGAGGCCCCACAGAAACATGCTGCGGGGCGCCAGGAAGCAACCAAGACACCCTGAACTCACGGTCGAGGTCAGGGGTGTACCGCCATGGGCGGGAGGGCGGCGAAACCCAATCGCCCTGGGGGGAGGTGATGTTATGCGAATCCTCCCACAACGGGGCACGTGAAACCGCGTCCTACTGGCGCACAATCCGTGTGATGGGTGCGTTGAGATGGGCGGAAGGACGCCGTCGTGGCCGTGGGGCTCATTGCTTCCCTCGGGGTTTCCTGGGGGTCTCCTCTCTGTCCTCTCGTCTTCGTCGTCGTCCTCGTAGTTGCGGCGCCGTTGTTGTCGCCGCCGCTGCCCCCGTCGTCTGCCACACTCCTGTCCACGATGCCGGGGGGACCAGGGCCAGGGGCCCGACGGCGCATGGGGGGCTCGGGGGCCCCAGAGGTGGCCCAGAGGCGACTCGAGGCTCTCGGGGCGCCTCTTGGGCGCCAGAGAATCACTCCCAGACGCCCGCGGTCGCCTCCAGATCGCCCGCCGCGCCCCCGAGGCGCGCCACGAAGGCTTCCAGACGACCCAACCGCGCCCCAGATCGCCACAAGGCAGCCCAAGAGGCCCCCAAGAGGTCCGCAGGACGGCTCAGGAGGGCCCCGAAGGGAAGCGTTCCAGACCGCCTAGCCACCAAGAGACGCCCCAAGAGGGTCCCAAGAAGACCCCACAGAGGTTCCCAAGAAAGGCATGTCGTCCCAATCCTTCGGGCAAGCTCGCATGTTTAACATATCCGCTCTTTTGGTCTGAACAGCGTCCGCGACGGCCCAAGAGGCCCCACGATCGCCCAGAGACGGCCCAAGAGAGCCCCAAACCGGCTCAAGAGCGCCCAACGACGGCCCACAAGGCGCCCAGAATTGCCCAAGAGGGCCCCAAGACGGCTCCAAGAGGGGCCCAAGAGGCGGAACACGAACCGACAATTCGAGCCTTCCGCCCCGCTGGCTCGGAAGAGCAATGCTTTGGCGCTGTAGCGCTGCATTTTTCCTGGCCCATAGCTCGTCGACTGGTCGATGAGAGCGGAGGAGAAGAGATGAGGAAGGGGCAGGAGGAAACAGAGAATGTTGACCTGCATCTGCATCTAAGGGGTAAATCGACCAGCAGGGCCCAGGCCACGCCAGTGGGGATAGGGATCAGTTAAACGATGCTCAGTTTGCCTCCTCCTGCTGCTCCTTGAGCCGACGGTCGGGGAGCGCGTTGTCGGCTCGCGCCCCGCGGGCTCGGAGGAGCAATGCTTTGTGGTGCAGGGTGCCGCGAGGGTCGATCCTAGCCGCAGGGGATGTTTTTTTGTTTTTTTTTGTTCTGCAGATTTGCACGTGCGGGCTCCTTGACACGAGTTTCGTTGATTGCCCCAAGTGCTCCGCAGCCACGCTCCTTCATTTACTAACAGTATGCGTTTCGGTAGTCACGACAGAGCTAATCGTGTCAGTTCATATCACAGTATGGTTCAGCATGCCATAGCATCGCTTTACATAGTACTGCCTAGCTGAGCCTAGCACCGCACGTCACGACGTAACAGTGTCTAGCATGGCATTGCATCTCATTATACATCGTGGCGTTCTATGGCGTTCCAATGCACATGAATGAATCGAACAGCACCGTACTGCTCTGCGCTACAGTAAGCAGGCATCATGCAAATATCACACCCCCGTTGTTGCTCTTACTGCCGTCCTCTTTATTTTTGCCTAACCGCTCATAACATGGCATAGCAATGCACTGCATTCCATTGCATTGTATAGCACGGATTGTCGTGTCTGTGCATACCATGTAACGTGGTAGCATCGCTCTTCATAGGGAACATCGCGTGACATGGTTCAGCGTATAATCCCATATTTTATCATAGCATTTCACAGCACAGCATGGCATGGCATGCAATGCGCACTGTAAAGTATATCATGTTATTGCATTGCATACAGCATAGTGAGATTGCGCTTTGTAGCGTAGCACGGTGTACCGTGGCATTCCATAGCATAGTGCAGCCTGGCGCTGTAGCGCTGCATTTTCCCTGACCCATAGCTTGGCGACAGATCACCGGTCGACCGGTCGATGAGAGCGGAGAAGAAGGAATGAGGAAAGGGCAGGAGGAAACAGAGAATGTTGACCTGCATCTGCATCTAAGGGGTAAATCGACCAGCAGGACCCAGGCCATGCCAGTGGGGATAGGGATCAGTTAAACGATGCTCAGTTTGCCTCCTCCTGCTGCTCCTTGAGCCGACGGTCGGGGAGCGCGTTGTCGGCTCGCGCCCCGCGGGCTCGGAGGAGCAATGCTTTGTGGTGCAGGGTGCCGCGAGGGTGTATCCTAGCCGCAGGGGAAAAATACGGCTGTTTTTTCAGCAGATTTGCACGTGCGGGCTCCTTGACACGAGTTTCATTGATTGCCCCAAGTGCTCCGCAGCCACGCTCCTTCATTTACTAACAGTATGCGTTTCGGTAGTCACGACAGAGCTAATCGTGTCAGTTCATATCACAGTATGGTTCAGCATGCCATAGCATCGCTTTACATAGTACTGTCTAGCTGAGCCTAGCACTGCACGTCACGACGTAACAGTGTCTAGCATGGCATTGCATCTCATTATACATCGTGGCGTTCTATGACTTTCCAATGCGCATAAATTAATCGAACAGCACCGTACTGCTCAGCGCTGCAGTAAACAGACACCATGCAAACATTACACCCCCGTTGTTGCTCTTACTGCCGTCCTCTTTATCTTTGCTTAGCAGCTCATACCATAGCATAGCATAGCATAGCATTGCATTGCATTGCATTGCATTGCGTTGTATGGCACGGTATGTCGTGTCTGTGCAAACCATGTAACGTGGTAGCATCGCTCTTTATAGGAAACATCGGAGGTTTGGGGGTGAGATCGCAGTGGAACGGAGACCCCCAACCGTGAAATCGTTTCGTTTCGTTCGTGTCGTGCCTGCGGGCGAGACGAAGCTGCGTGGGCGCGCGAGAGGAATGCACCCGCCGTTGCTGTGGCGAGGTCAAGACAAATGATTCTCCCCCGCCCGCCCGTCTGGTGGTGGCTCGCGGTGTCCCGCGGTGTCCCGTGGTGTCCCGCGGTGTCCCGAGGTGTCCCGTGGTGTCCGCCGTGGCTAGGGCGAAGTCAAGACAAATTATTCTCCCCCGCCCGCCCGTCCGTCCGTCCGTCCGACGGTGGCTCGCGGTGTCCCGCGGTGTCCCGTGGTGTCCCGTGGTGTCCCGTGGTGTCCGCCGTTGTTAGGGTGAAATCAAGATAAATGATTCTCCCCCGCCCGCCCGTCCGTCCGTCCGTCCGGTGGTGGCTCGCGGTGTCCCGCGGTGTCCCGTGGTGTCCCGTGGTGTCCCGTGGTGCCCGCCGTTGCTAGGGCAAAGTCAAGACAAATGATTCTCCCCCGCCCGCCCGTCCGTCCGTCCGTCCGGCGGTGGCTCGCGGTGTCCCGCGGTGTCCCGCGGTGTCCCGTGGTGTCCCGTGGTGTCCTGTTGATTGACACCGATAGTGAGATCGACACTGAGATCGATACTGAGATCGATACTGAGATCGATGTGGTGCCCCGAGGTGTCCCGTGGTGTCCCAAACAGTGAGATCGATACTGAGATCGATAGTGAGATCGACAGGTGCCCCGTGGTGTCCCGTGGTGTCCCTGGTGTCCCCTTGAGTGAGATCGATACTGAGGTCGATACTGAGGTCGATAGTGAGATCGATGTGGTGTCCCGAGGTATCCCGTGGTGTCCCGTGGTGTCCTATGGTGTCCCTTTGAGTGAGATCCATAGTGAGATCGATTGAGTCAGATGTTGGTTCCCCCCCCTCTTCCCCGCAACAACCTCCTTATCACCCAAAGGGTGGTCGTATAGGTACCATGATATGGCTCAACGTATCATCCCATATATTATCATAGCATTTCACAGTACATGATGGCATGGCAGGCAATGCGCACTGTAAAGTATATCACGTTATTGCATTGCATACAGCATAGTGGCATTGCGCTTTATAGCGTAGCATGGTGTACCATGGCATTCCATAGCATAGTGCAACACGAGAGGCAGGTACGCTTACATTGGCGTTTCCAGGTGCATATCAGTACGACTTCCCTTTTCCCCTCTCAAGTTCCTCTTCCTCACGCGTGCGACGGAAATTCTTCTGGGTTTTCCGCCAGTGCCCACTAGGGGCACATCTGCGTGCTCGCCTCCTGCAAGCTTTCCCAATGAACAGAAACACATAGTCGATGTAACTATCGATCTCATTGTCGATCTTGCTCAATCGATCACACTACCGATCGCACTTACGACGTCTCTGTCGACATCCGAACCGATCACCATCGATCTCACTTTCGATTTCACTGTTGAAATCACTCTATCGATCTCACGGTCGATTTCAATAGCGAACTTATTGTCGATCTGACCATCGATATCACTATCAATTTCAATCGATCTCACGATCGATCTCACCATCGATCTCATTATTGATCTCACTCAATCGGTCTCATGATCAATCTCAGTGCTGTTCCCACTATCAATATCACGATCGATCCGATGCTCTTTGGGGCTGTGGTGGCGCTCTGTTTGGGATCTCTTGGGCCATTTTGAGGCTCTTTGGAGGCCCTGGAAACCTAGGGGGTGCGTTGAGCAGCTTGTCTACCCCACTCGCCGAGCCCCCCTCCCCTCCTCTAATCCGATGTTGGACCCCTGGGGAGGGGGCAATGGGGAGTGGGACACCCACATGTCTCACACTCCTTGTCACCCTGGGCAAGCGAGGGTCGGCTGACGCCTTCACCCAAACTCACCATTCCTGTCGCTTCCCCTCTCTCGCCCGTCATCCCCGAAAATGGGGATGCGGATGATCCCACTGTGCTGTAACGCTTCCCTGGCCTGCGCTAGAACCTAAGCGCGCGCGAAGCGTGCGCGTGGCTTCTAGTAGATGTATGTGTATGTATATGTATGTATATATGTATACATATATATATGTATATATATATATATATATTCATAGTAGTGGCCTCTGGCCAGTGCCGCCGATCCGGGGCGCTTTCGATGCTATTGTTGGGATGGACGATGACGAGGAGGAGCAGGCTCGGAGGAAGAGGAGGAGGAAGAGGAGGCTGATGATGATGCTGCTGCTGCTGCTGCTGATGCTGCTGCTGATGATGATGCTGCTGCTGCTGCTGCTGATGATGATGATGATGATGATGATGATGATGATGACGATGACGATGACGGTGACGTTTACGATTATGTAGTGGTGGCCTACGGCCAATGCCGCCACCGTGCCTGGGTGGTGTCGGAGGTCTCGTTAGTATTCGTTGGGATCTCGTGGTAGGTCTCTCGGGGGCCTCATGGGTACATGTTTGAGGCATCTTTGGGGCCGTTGTGGGGACCCTCGGGGCCTCTGTTGGGTCTCTTGGGGGCCTCTTCTGGGTCTCTTGGGTTCTTCTAAGGGCCTCTTGGGGGCCTCTTGGGACCTCTGGGGACCCTCTTGGGGGCCTCTTGGGGGCCTCTTGGGGCCTCTTGGGGGCTTCTGGATGCCGAGGGCTCGAAATTTCCGTTCGGGTTCCCCGTCTGGCTCCCCTCTTGGAGCCGTCTTGAGAGTCTTCGGGGCCGTCTTGGAGGTTTCTTGGGCAGTCTTGGGGCTCTCTTGGCCGTCTTGGGGCCATTTTGGGAGCCTCTGGGGCCGTCTTGGGGCGATCTTGGGGGCCTCTGGGGCCGTATTGGAGCGTCGGGAAGCCGAAAAGGCGGGAAGGCCAGAATCCTTCCAAACCATAGTAAAATTGATGATTTTGGCCTCGAAGGGTCCTCTTCTGAGGGCTCTTGGAGGCTTCTTGGAGCGTCTCTGCGGCCTCTTGGGCCGTGTGGAGGTCATCTTCGGCGTCTTGGAGTGCTCTGTGGGCGTCTCGGGGGCTTCTGGGGCCGTCTTGGGGGGTGTTGGGGCCCTCTTGGGCCGTCTTGGGGCCCTCGTGGGCCCGGAAAAGCCCACCCCGGAAAGCGGACCACAACTCGTCCCCCCCCCCCCTCCCCCCCTCCCCCTCCTCGGCAGAGCCCCGCCGGCCCCCCCCCAGCAGAGCTGAAGCTCAGGCTCTGGGCTGTAGGCTGCAGCGGAGATTTTTCAAACTCACACGCCGGATCGGCGGATAAACAATTGCACAACCTAGATCTCACGACATATATTGCACAGCATAAATTGCACACTGTAGATCGCATCACATAGCTTGGACGTTGTTTTCTGGTCCCCGAGGCGCTATGCGTGTGAGGGTTGTGCCAAAATTGGTTGGTTCGTCAGTAGGTCGGTCGTTCGGTCGGTCGGTTGGTTGGTTGGTGGTTGGTTGGTTAGTTGGTTGGCGGGTTGGCTGATGAGTTGGCTGGTTGGTTAGTTGGCTGGCTGGTTGGTTTTTTGATTTGTTTGTTTGTTGGTTGGTTGGTCGGTTGGCTGGTTTGATGATTGATTGGTCGCTTGGTCGGTTGTTCTGTTGGTTGGTCTGTTGGTTGGGTGGCTGGTTGGTTTGTTGGTTTGTTGGTTGGTTGATTAGTTGGTTGGTTGGCCGGTTGGCCAGTTGGCCGGTTGGCCGATAGCCCGGCTGGTTGGTTGGTAAAATTGGTTGGTTGGTGGTCGGTACTTTGGTTGGTTGTATTGTCGGTCGTTTGATTGGTTGATTGGTTGGTTGGTTGGTTGGTTGGTTGGTTGTTTGGTCGGCCGGTTTGCCCGCCTGCCCAGGTGTTGGAGGGGTTGGGCGAATGAACGGGTTGGAGAGTTGAGGCGGTGCTGGGTCGGAGGGTTGAGAATGCTTACTGCAGTGCAATGCAACGCAACGCATTGCAATGCAATGCAATGCAATGCATCGCAGCGCAATGCAATGCAATGCGACGCAGTGCAACGCCAAGCACTGTAACGCCATGACGCCATGCGCACCTCGTCGCGTGTCAGCGCCGAGGGGCCCAAGAGAAAATAATCCCGCCTCACTCGTCACATGACAATGCCTGGGCGGGCGAACAAATACTATTCCACTCTACCTGGCACGTGGCAGCGCCGCGGTGTCCGAAGACAAATGCGATTCCACTCTATTCGCCATGTACAGATCACAGAGTACTCTGGAGCATCTGATGGCGCTCCACCTCGTGCCATGAGACGCGGTGGCGGAGCTTGCCACGATGACGACGACGGTGAAGGGCCAGAGGAGCGAATAACATTGCTATCCTTTTCTCTTCATCGTCCTTCTCCCTTCCCCCTCCTCCATCCTCCCTCCTTCCCTCCCCCGCCTCCCCCTTCCTCACTTCACTCCTCTTTCCTCCCCTCCTCTCTACCTCCTTCTGTTCTCCTCCTTCCTTGTCTTCCCCCCTCCTCCTCGCCCGCAACCCAGTGCAACGCAAAGTACGACAAATGCAAATGCAACGCAATTCAATGCAACACAATGCAATGCAATGCGCTCCAACGCAATGCAAGCCAACGCAATGCAATGCACGAAGATGCAATGCAATGCATTTCATGCAGCACAATGCAATTATCTGCAACGCAATGTCACGCAATGCAATGCAATGCCTCCCGGTGCAGGAGATTGTTTTAACCCCCGCCGCCCAGGCCTCCCCCCCCTTCCTAGAGTCATGTCTATACGCGCACATCTTTATGTATATAGGTATCCAGTTGCCTGCGGCAAGTCCCTCCACCTTGCCAGCCCAGCATCCTCGCCTCGGATTTCGTCTTTAGTTTTGGAGGAGCTCTCATGGAGCTCATCTGGGCCACCTTGGTGAGGCAATCTTGGGGGTTCCTTGGGGCCCTACTGGGCCTCTCTTTGGCCGTCTGAGGGCTGTGTTGGGCCGTCTTGGGGCCGTCTCTGCCGTCCAGGGGGCATCTTGGGACCGTCCTGGGGCCGCCTGGGGCCGTCGAGGGGCTCCCCTGGATGCCCTCTGGGCCAGCTTGGGGCTCTCTTGGGGCCGTCCTGGGCCGTCTAGGGGCTCCTCTGGGGCTGTCTTGAGGCCGTCTTCCCCCCCACCACCCATTGAAGCCTCCCCTGCAAGCCGCACCAGCCCACCAAAACATCCAAATCAGAGGAGGCAAAAGCGGATCCCCCGCATACGAAACACAACCAAAAACCCGCTAAGACCATTCATTACCACCACCCAACCAAGAAACTGGACAATAAGCCTACCCCCCATTGACACGCCCCCTCCCCCCCCCCCCCCCCACACACACACACACCATTTCGGAGTCCTCTGGGGGCCACCTTGTAGGTTTTTGAAGCCGTCTGGGCCTGAAGGAAGTTTGAAAAAGGTGAAGCCGCCCAACTCTTCGAAAACCAGGAACATCCATGACTTTGGCTTCTTCGGGCCCTACTGGGGCTCCTCTGCTCGCCCCCTTGTGCCATTTTTGGGGCCTCTTCGGCAGTCGGAGGCTCACTTGGGCCGTCGTGGGGCTGTCTTGGGCCGTCTGGGAGGCGTTTGAGGCCATCTTGGCGGTCTTGGTGGCCTGCCTCGGCCGTCTTGGAAGCTCCTGGTGCCGGGACCCATCAGTTTTTCTAAGGGGTCGTGGCCTCGGGAGTGCGGGTCCGTGCTTTTTTCTGAGGGCTCGTGGCCCCAGGATGGGGGGGGGCGATGCGCACAGATAAGTGCAGGGAGGAGGGCAGGGGGTCCCCTGGACGATTCCAGAAGCACCACCATGCAGCACTTGGCATGCTACCACGCCTCAACGTGCCAGGGGGGCACGGTGGCGGAGAGATATCGGAAGCTCCGTTTTCAGCAAAGTGGCCTTGCTCTTGATCTGCTTCTCCCCTTCCCGCCCTCAGAGGCTGGCGCCTTGCCACTTTTTCTCGTGTTCCTCCTCCTTATCTTCTTCCTCCTCCTCCTCTTCCTCCTCCTCCTCCTCCTCCTCCTGAACCCCTCTGGGCACGCTCAACCTCCTCCTTCTCCTCCTTTCTTTGGCACCCCCAGCCCTGACGTCCAGGGCCCCCGCGTCGAGAAGGCTCCCCCCCCCCCCTCTGCGCCGCGCGAGCTGCTGGGGCCCGGCGTGCTGGTGCGGGGCTTCCCGCCGAGCTGGACCGAGAAGCAGATCCGGCGCCCGCCGCCCCCCCCCCAATGCGGGATGCGGGGCCCTCTGGCCCGCCGCGGCCGGCCGTTTTTGCTTGTCGGTGTTTGCTTTTCTTGATGCTATGTCTCGTGTCCTGCCGCGCTCGGCGGCAAGGCTGCAGTCTGGCTGGCCCCTGCCGCCCTGGGGCTTTGGGGCACCCTTTCCTCCGTCCATTGCTTCTCCCTCGCTCCCCTCCCTCCTTTCCCTCTGCTCCCTCCAAGGCTCTAACCCCTTCCTGGCAATTGCAGGCGGATCTGTCGCATGGATTGGAACAGATGCCCGTGTGCTTCAGCGGCTTCACGGGTGCGGGAGGGAGGGGGGTTGCCGACAGCCTGAGCTCGACTCGACGAGGGCCCACAAAACAGCGGTGCTGAAGCCCTGATTCGTTTCCCGTGGACAGCGCTATGGCGTTGTGGCCGAAAGCGCTTCCAGATGATGTGCGAGTTTGATTTGCCATGTTGCTTCTTACTGATGAAGCTGGCCTGAATGGTTCTAAGTTTTCCCTTTGTGTTTCCCTTACTCGGTGCTTGGGGCGGGTGAGCCTCCCCAGATGGCTGGAAGTACACTCCTGCGTTCGACTTTGATTCACGGAGTCTTCTTGCTCGCAGCGGCCTTCGTGTTGCCAACGCTCTGGTCCAGGGTCCGATTTTCAGCTGCTAGATGCGACCATCACGTTATTGGCGGCCTTCGTGCTGCCAGAACTCCACTGCCAGATGCGGTTCCGAGTCGCAGGATGCGGCCTCCGTGTTGTCAAAATCAGCTCCTGGCGGCTGTCCTGGTGCCAGAACTCAGCTTCCATGTGCGATCTTGCGTCGCAAAAAAACGACCCTCTCACGTCTGGCTTTCTCGCCAGAGGTATCTCTCATATTGTTAAACAGTGTTTGCACTTTGGGGTTCTTACTTCTCGCCTAAGGTTGTGGAAGTCGATTTATGGAGAGGAAGCATGCTGCCAGATAATTCCCAGATGTCTAGCACATGTTTCAAACATGTTTTAAAATGTGTATAAGCATGTTTGAAAGATTTTTAGAACAGGTCTTACACCTTTGAAACACACCTTTAATTCAACGATCGGATGGTTAGTGTGCCCACTGTCGTGGCATCCGCAACCCTAGGGAGCTGGGGCCCTCTGCGGGCCCGGCGGCCCCGTTCTCGTCCGTTGCCGCCCCGTCTTTGCTCCGAGGACGGGCCCGTCTGCGTGCGCGGCGGCCCCGTTCTCGTCCCCTGCCGCCCGTCGCCGCCGCCCTGCTGCCCCCCCCCCCCCCGATGCATTGCAACAGCGTTGCGCTGTGATCGCGTTTCACGGCATTTGATATGCCATCGTGCTGCGTTGCATTGCAATCGCACTGCTTTGCGCGCTGCGTTGCGTTGCCTGGCGTCGGTTTTCACTGCTTTGCGCTGCTCTGCATTGCTTTTCGTGGCTCTGCATTGCTTTGCATTGCTTCGCATTGCTTTGCGTTGCTTTTCATTGCTTTGCACGGCTTTGCATTGTCTTGCATCGCTCTGTAGTGAATTGCATCGCATTGCATTGCTTTGCATTGGTTTGCGTTGCTTTGCCTTGCTTTGCATTACTAGTTTGCTTTGCAGTGCTTTGCACTGTTTTGCATGGATTTGCATTGCTTTACATTGTCTTTGCATTGCTTTGCGGTGTATTTGCGTTGCTTTACATTGCCTTGCGTTGCCTTGTATTACTTTGCATTGCTTTGTATTAGTTTGCATTGCTCTGCATCGCATTGTTTTGCATGGCTCTGCATTGCTTTGCATTGCATTGCTTTGACTTGATTTGCAGTGCCTTGCATTGCTCTGCATTGCTTTGCGTCGCGTCCAATGCTTTGCATTGCTTTGCATGGCTGTCCGTTGCGTTGCATTGTCTTTGAATTGCTCTGCGCTGTCTTTGCATTGTTTTGTATTTATTTGCATTTCTTTGCATGGCTTTGATTTGCTTTGCATTGCTTTGCATTGCTTTGTTCTGCTTTGTTCTGCTTTGTTCTGCTTTGTTGTGCGTTGCATGGCAATGCATGGCTTTGCATTGCTTTGGCATTGCTTTGCATTACCTTATATTGCTTTGCATTGCGTTGTATGTCCTTGCATTGCTTCGCATTGCTCTGCATTGCTCTGCATTGCTTTGTATGATTGTTGCATTTCTTTGCATTGCCTGCACGGCTTTGCATTGCTTTGCATTTCTTTGTATTTCTTTGCATTGCTTTGCATTGCCCTGCATTGCCCTGCATTGCTTTGCGTGGCTTTGCATTGCTTTGCATTGCTTCGTACCACATCGATAGCACCACATGGATTGCACCACCCAGATTGCACTACAGCGATTGCACCACCTAAGTTGCAAAACGCAGACAGCAGGATATCACTGTTTTGGGCCTGCGCCGACTAACATGAGATTCTGAGGAGCAGGCTTAACCAGCCAGCCCACCCAACCCAGCTCAGTCAGCCAGCCAGCTCAGCCAGCCTGGCCAGCCCAGCCTGCCCAGACAGCCCAGCCGACCCAGCCAGCCTGGTCGTCTCAGTCAGGAGCCATCCTGGCTGGTCCCCTACGGCCAGCCAGCCGATACGGCCCAGACGACCCAGGCAGCTCAGCGAGCACAGCCAGCCCGGACAGCCTAAGAGCCCGCCTTGCTATCACGGTTGGCTCAGTTGGCCCAGCCAGTCCAGTCGGCCCGCAATTTGGGCACCCATTGTTGGAGTGACTATTCCGCGGGCCATTGTGGGTTCAGTGGCCGAAGCGTCCGAACCCTCCAGCTTCTCCTTTTCCTTCTCCTCGTCTGCGTCGTCTTCCTCGTCTTCATCGGTCCTCTGCATCCTCGTAGGAAGTCTCAGTCCACCTGGTCTCGAATCCACAGGTTGATCTTCGCGGTTCTCGGCGGCGTGGACACGGTCACTTTCACCAGTAGAGAGGACTGACGCTCCATTCCCCTTCCCTCTCTGCCCCCTAATCCTCCTTCCATCCCCTGCGCCCCTCCCCTTTCACCCTCCTCTTCCATTCCCCTGTCCCCTGTTTCCGCGCCTATTACCCCTTCTACCTCTCCTCCTGCTCCCACCTTCCTTTCTCTTCACCCCTCCTTTTCTTACCAGCTGGAAGCATATCCCTATCCCTATGTTTGGCATCACCTTACCTCGGTGCTGATCTTGAGGATTCCCTCAGTTTCCGAGGGCACATCCCTAAGATTGCCATCGCCTTGGACTTGCCGATCTTAGGGATAGGGATAAGTTCGGTGCTGGTTATCTTCCCTCTCCCTTCACCCCCGAGCCCCCCCCCTCCCGGCCCACCGCTCCCACATTTGTGAGCTATTGTGCCCACAGCCGGGGCGTTGACTTAAGGAACCCTAGATAAGGAACGAGGCCCCTTTTTTCCATCAGTTGAACTTCGATTTCCCATCGAAAATCTAAGGAACACCGAAGGCAAGTTATGAATCAATCAGGGAACACGGAGCCCCTCCTCAACGAAAAGTGTTCCTTCTTCAGCGCCCCGACTGTGCTCCTCTCGGCGGTCCCGTGAGCCCGTGCACGATTGGTCATCGCATCATGGCGTGCGCGCGATCAAGATTATTGTCAAGACGCTGTGATAAGGAACAGTTTGGGTTCGGAAGGGGCTCGATGTGCCTTAGGTTCCTCCAGCGCTGTTCCTCTTGCCCTCCTGGGGCACGGAGGCGCTTACAGGGCCAAGAAGGGGCTTTGTTCCTTATTTAGCGCTCCTTCTTTCAGCGGCCCGACTGTACCGAATTGCATTTGTTTGTAGCATGTTGTTGGTCAGACCCTGGGTGTGCAGTTTGGTGAACTCCCACCCCGGTCCCACCCCCTCACATCTCAGGATCGAACGACCGAGCCAGTCCCAAGGATGCGACCAGCGATGTGGGTGGGGTAGGCTTGGCGGCGCATATCTTTGAGAGTGTAGGCTGGAGTTTCGGTCTCGCAGTCGATCGGGATGGGGGCCGTTGAAGTAGCCTCGGCCGAGGGCGACCGCAGAGGACAGTTCGCAGGCCGCCAGAACCACCCGTCGCCCGGCGGCCCCGTGGCTACGGCGAGCTGGGGCGCTGGGTCGCCGACCCTCCTCATGCTCTTGCGCATTCACTTCGGGGCCCGAGGTCCGCAGTCTTCGATGTCCTCCCCCCTTCCCGCCCCTCGATGGCTCGCGGACGGGCCAGGACTCGACGCACGCCCTCGTGAAGCTCAAGCCCGGCAGAGAGGCGCCTTGGCTGCGCGCGGCCTGGCGTTCCCCATACCCCTCTTTCTCTCCTCCCTCCGCCTTCCTCCCGCTGTCCGTCCCCCTCCCCACCTCCCTCCCCTTTCCTTCCTGCACTGCTGCCTGGGTTCTATGTAACCTTTCTGTGCGTGTTTGGCTGCCACTGCCAAGCTAGCATTCTACATGTGATGCGCTTGACCTCTCCGCTTCCGATTCCCGCTTCTTCTCCAGTGCCCCCTTCCGATCCCCTCTTCTTAAGCTCCCCCCCTTCTTCAGCTTCCCGCCTTCTTTACTCCCCCTCTCTCTTCCGCCCTTCACCCCTCCGGCCTCCTGCCCCCTCCTCTCCCTCACTGGCCCGTCCGACAGGAGGACGCCCAGACACAGGCGCAGAAGGCAGCGGAGAAGCTGCACAACAACGTGGTTGGCGATGGCACCGCGCTCCGCGATGCTTTCTGCCTTCTGGGGCCCTGGTGATTTTCCGTGTTGTTGTCTCGTCATCACGAATATTTGAAGAGGATGGAGCGTCAGGGAGACGACGGACATCGTCGTCGTCGGGCTGACTCTTCAGCGCGTGGTGGAGCATGTATGCGATGCTTTGCCCAAGACGTCACACGCTTGGCTTCCTCTTGGCACTATGAGCTGGTCGTATACAAAAGCGATCGGGCATGGCGTGCGCCCGCGAAGGCATTCTTCGAGTATTCAAGCTTTTCCTTGTGTGCTCGGGGAGTTAGGTCCTAGTGTCTTGTCGTCTTGCGAGGATGAAGTGTCTAATGCATATACATGGTCGGATGAGCGAGCAACACTACTTGGCACCCTGGTCTGGGGAAGCGGTATGGGCAAGCATCAGTCTTGATGTCGCACATCGCAGCTCTCGGGCTGAACCATGGGCTTCCTAGCTGGCAACCACCTGCGGAATGATGATGATGCTGATAATGATGTTTATGACGACGATGATGATGGTGATTCTGCTGCTGATGCTGATGATGATGATGCTGATGCTGCTGACGATGATGATGCTGCTATCATGGTGCTGATGGTGATACTGCTTGTTAGTGTTGTTGTGATTCGTACGTAATCGTATTCGTTTTCCTAATCCTTAGTATAATGATGCCGATACGTGGTAATGATTGGTGATGATCATGATGATGGTGTTGATGCTGATGCTGATGATGATGACGATGCTGATGATGACGATGATGATGCTGAGGATGTTGGTGATGCTGATGATGCTCATGATGCTGCTGATGATGGCGGTGGTGGTGATGATGTCACTGCTGCTGATGATGATTAGTATCATTATAGTGTTCTGGCTCTTTCTTATTCATCATTCGTATTATTAGTATTATTGCTGCTGTTATAATTCCCAGCCCTCCTTGGTTGGGCATTCGTCTTGAATCGAGCACTGCGGTCTCCAGTCCTTCTCCTCCTCCTCCTCCCGCCTCCCGTCTCCCGCTTCCGTCTTGTCTCCTCTTGCCTTGCGCGTACCTCGTGTGTGTGTGTGTGTGTGTGTGTGTGTGTGTTTTTTTTTTGTGTGTGTGTGTGTGTGTGTGTGTGTGTGTGTGTGTGTGTGTGTGTGCGTGTGTGTGTGCGTGTGTGTGTGTGTGTGTGTGTGTGTGTGTGTGTGTGTGTGTGTATGCATCCTGGTTGCGGTACCTCTTGTGTGTGCATCTTGCCAAGGGGCTGCGATCTGCGACGCCGTCGCCACTTTCGCGGGCTGCTGGTGGGTTCTGCGGAGTGAGGCCCCGCGGGGATCTGAGCGAGACCTCGCCGTCCCTGGGGGGGTGTGATCTGCGACGCTGTCGCCACTTTCGAGGGCTGCTGATGGGTCCTGCTGAGTGAGGCGCCGCGGGGATCTGAGCGAGACCTCGCCGTCCCTGGGTCTGAATGCTACGCAGGAGTAAGCTTGAGCAGCAGCTGCCTCCTGCCCGTCTGCCCTGTCCGTTTCGCCGCCACCCTCGGCTCAAGGCGAGGGAGGGCGGGACTCTTTCTGACAGAGCCTGGCCGTGCCAGGCAGACCGCGCACACTACAGCGCGGCCGTTCATATTGTGGACAAAAGGTGTTCTCGGACAATTATCACGATAATTGACATCGACACATACTTTCTCTTGCTCCTCCTCATCGTCACCAGCGTGAACGATCTAGAGGACGAGCTCTAGTAATCAGATTGGTAGCGGAGCCTGTGGTCTCCGACAACCACGGGCTCCCACCGGTCTCGGCCTGAATGGCGACTACAGCCGCCAGCGGGCCACCGACGACGCGCGTCGACGTCCCCTCATGGAACGGCGAGGCAGACAAGTTGACGAGCTACAAGTTTGAGGTCTCCATGTTCACCATGTTCACCAAGAGCATCAAGACTGCGGAGCGCTACGTGTGTGGCCCGCAGCTGGTGCGCGCCCTCGGGGCGCGAGTCCGGACGACGGTGGAGAGCTGCCCGGACATCGACACGGTCGACGAGATCGACAAGGATGGAGTTTTGATTGGTTGGAACAAAGTGTTTCAGTACGTATTGGAGAAGCTGGACTTCACCAGCCTGAATGACACGGGCCTCCTCGCGGAGGAGTTCTTCCTGAAGGTCAGCAGGAACTCGGGCGAGACCTTCCAGGACTGGGCCGCCAGATTCGAGAAGAAGGAGCGGGAGCTGTTGGTGCAGCTCCAAGTCATTGATTCCAGCGTGACGGAAGTGATTGCGAAGCCTCTTCGGACATGGTGGTTCCTTCGGAAGTCCAAGCTATCCCCTGTTCAACGTGGAGAGATCACCGCCACTGCAGGTGGCGACCTCAACTTTGGTAAGACATACAAGGCCTTGCTCACGCGCTTCCCGGCGGAGGCGCTGGCGGAGCTCGACGGCAAGCAGCACCGGAGGGCCTTCTATGAGGACACGCCCGTCGACGACGTTGAGGACGAGACTGGTGGGGAAGATATTGATTTCACAGAGGTTGTCGAGCAGCTGATCACCCTCGCTGAAGAAGATGAAGATGAGGAGCCAGCTGACGACAACCCAGCGGACAACGAGGTGTTCGCAGAGTTCAAGCAGGTGGGCAGGAGCTTCAAGGACGCTCGCGACCTGATCCGACGCCTTCGAGTGTCCCGCGACTACTACCCGGTCGTGTCGCTCAAGGACCCCGATCGCGTGCCCCCGCCTCCGAACCCGGGACGAGGCTTCCAGCGTGGCCGTGGCAAGAACGGTCGAGGCCGTGCTCGCTTTGACACGGGCAAGGGACGTGACATGTCCAAGATGAAGTGCATCGCGTGCGGCGAATATGGTCATCGAGCGGCGGACTGCAACGAGAGGTTCAAGAAAGATAATACGAGAGATGGAGCTCGTGGGACTACTCACAACGGCTTCGTCCTGTCCGCCCTCGACGAGTACCTCTACCTCCTGGAGCGCGACGGCATCTGGGCGATCCTCGACATCGGGGCCACGAAGAGCCTCGGCGGCCTCGAGAGCGTCGAGAACCTCATGTACGAGATGCTGGACCAGCACGGCCAGGAGTTCGAGACGACACATGACGAGTGCTCATTCACCTTCGGCGACGGCCTCCAGAAGAGCTCGATGGGCACGGTGAAGGGGAACGTGTTCCTCGGCGGCGACCTGACCGAGGTCAAGCTGTCGGTGATGCCGAACCGCGTGCCGATCCTCCTGGGCATGGACATTCTGACTGACTCGCTGAAGGTTGTGGTCGACTGCGGCCGGAACTGGATCGGCCTTCCGACCATGGGCAACAAGGTGTTCTACTGCGAGCGCCTCTCGAGCAACCATCTGGCCGTCAACCTGACGACGCCGCAGTGGTGGAAGGAGGTGCCGCTTTCCTTGCCGAGTGCCGGGTGCCTGACGTCCGAAGCGACGGCGCCCGATGTTCTGGTGGAGGAGCTGCCCGAAGAGGCCGCTCCGTGCAGCTGCTGCCCTGCGGTACGCTAGGGACAGCGCCCCCTGATGATGGCAGCAGAAGAGAATTTATCTCGATTGTCAACCTCATCATCGGGGGGGCCACACCGACTCGGTCACCGCGAGTTCGAAACACCTACCAGAGCGACGGAAACCTCGGCGGCGCGGACACCTACCAGAGCGACGGAAACTGCGACACGGAGCGGATCGGCTCGAGCGACGGAAACCTCGATTTCGTTCGGACGGACGGTCAGGTCATCCGACCGGCTCTCTTCATCACCACCATCGATCGGGACATCATCACAGTCAAGAGGACCGTTAGCAAGCAAGCCTCAGGATCAAAATATGGAAAAGCAAAGCGATGAGCCAGCACAATACCATCGGTGTTCATCATCATGCTGTTCGCAGCCACCTTCGGCTCAGTTCATCAACTCGGCAATAGCCTCAACCAGCAGTCTTTCACGACCTCCATATTCTTCCCAGGCCGCCACTGGCCGCTTGGATGACATGCAGCGACGGTTCTTTGGCTGGGCGATCCTCGGAGCAACAGCCGCCACCTGTGCCTGCGGCCCGCCCCGAGTGGAGCCGCCCTCGCACGAGGGGATCGACAACTTCGGCTCCAGCGACCCCGACGCCAACATCAACAGCAACACCAGCTACTCCGGAGCTACCAGCGAAGTGGTACAACCCAGTGGGGAAGCGCGGCTGCTGCGGAGCTCTGGGGAAGACCAAACGCGGGTGCAGCTGCTTCGGGGGCAAGAGCCACCAGTGCCTCAAGACCCCGCAGCAGGGAGCACCCGGGACACCAGCAGCGGCATCAGCAGCGACAGCCAGCAGCGCCCCACCGAGTCCAGCGGGGGCTCAGCCAGTGACGAGACCTCCGAAGTCCGCGTGCTCCTGCTGCGGGACCCTCGGGAAGACGATTCGGGGGTGCAGCTGCCGCGGAGGCAAGAGCCACACGTGTACGAAGGCGACGGAGGTGACCATCCGGGAGCAGGCAGTGGCTCTACGCTGGCGGCGCCTGTCCAACAAGCTGAACTCCCCGGAGGTACAGGGGGGCTGGAAGTTCACTCCGGAGATGCTCGACGACTCGGAACTGCCGGAGATGGACTCGAAGAGGAAACGCTGAAGCAGCTCGACGACCAGGATCTCAAGATGTTCTACGAGAGCCACGACAAGGTCCTGGACCAGATCTACCAGACCATCGCCGAGGACCTGACGGAGCTCGGCAGGCCCTACCGCATCGACCTGATGGAGGTGTGCTGTCCGGAGGACTCGAGCCTCAGCAAGGCCGTGCAGGACCAGGGAGGCAAAGTGTTCAGGTGCGGCCTCTTCAATGGGATCGACATGGGAACGGCAACCGGGCTTCGACGCGCGCTTCACCTTCTCCGACGACTCCGACCGCGCCGCTTGGTTCTCAGCCCGCCATGTACAGCAGACTGCCCGATCCAGAATCTCAACCAGAAGACAGCTCAGCAGAAGGCCACGTATCTGGCGAAGGTGCGCAAGGCCCGACGTATCCAGCGGAACTGCAAGAGCCTCTGGGAAGACTCGAAGAAGATTCACGACTGCCACACCGAGCTCGAACAGCCAGCTTCCAGCCGAAGCTGGACCAGGTCGCCTTCGATCAAGGCGATGCGCGACCAGATGCACGAGACGATCATCCATGGCTGTGCGTATGGACTTCGCGAAGCTCGTTCCGGCCTGCTGATGAGGAAGGCATGGCGCATATGCTCGACAGACCCGGAGTTCGGCGCTAAGCTCGGCAGGACGTGCTCCAACCGCCCGGGCAGGGGCGACAACCACACGCACCGCCCCATCGAGGACGGACAGGTGGTGGCCCAGACGGCCTTTTACCCACCAGCACTGTGTAAGGCTTGGGCAAAGCATATCCTGAAGACGAACGCCAGCGCGAGGTACGGCAAGGAGATCTTCACCAGCTTGGAACAGATCCCAGAGGACGCTGAAGAGGAGATAGAGGAGGCCCTCGACGAGGACCTCTTGCAGGATAACCCCGAGGCCATGGACGACGAGTCGGTCATGAAGGGCCTGGGCATCTCCGAGACACCGACCAAGAAGGAGGAGCTGGAGATCGAGCAACGGCTGACGCGGCTCCACCGCAACCTCGGCCACCCGAGCAACAAGACACTGTACAAGATCCTCAAGGCATCGGGAGCACCTCTCCAGGTCCTACGAGCAGCTCTTCGCCTCCAGTGTCACGCATGCCATGCGGGACAATTACCAAAAGCCGTCAGGGTCGCCTCGGGCATCGAGTTGCCAGGCGTCCTAGAGGTGCTGGCCTCCGACGGGCTCGAGTGGCTCTCGCCGCAGCAGGACTCTTTCCTGATGACGTTGAACATCGACGAGGGATCCGGGCTCACCAGTGTCACCTATCATGGACAGAAGGGAGAGCGCAATGGCAACATATCGACTCAGGAGGTGATTTCAACATGGAATGACTGGTGCGGACATTACCGCCGCCCCAGCCTTCTCCGTCTGGACCCCGAAGGTTGTCATCGTTCACAAGCAGTGGCCAGGTGGTGTTCGGACCGCGGCATCGAGCTGTGGATTGCCCCGGGCGAGGCCCACTGGCTGATGGGCAAGGTCGAGAGGCGCATCCAGCTTTTCAAGCGACTGATGACGAAGCTGGCAACGCTGGACCCCGACTGCCCTGTCGAGGAGTTGGTGTCCTGGGCCGTGAGCGCGATCAACAGCATGGACAAGGTCGGCAACCACTCCCCGTTCGAGCACGTGATGGGCGTCTCTGGGATGCCGGCCTCGAGCAACCCGTTCGCCATCATTGACGGGGACACCGGGGAGACTCAGGAGCAGAGGCGTCTCCTCGCGCGCAAAAGCTTCCTGGAAGTAGAGTATGCTGAGCGTCGTCGACACGCCGAACAGGCCCGCAACCGGGTCTACCAGACCTGGAATCCGGGGGACCTCGTCTACTTCTGGCGCAAAGGGAAAGGCCTGGACCCTCGCCCTGGGAAGAAGGGCGGATGGTACGGCCCTGCTCGTGTCCTTGCTCAGGAAAAACGACACGTGGACGGGCGCACCCGTCCTACCTCGGTCATCTGGATCTCCCACGGGAGCGTGCTCATCAGGTGCGCCCCGGAGCAGCTGCGCGTCGCCTCGGAGGCAGAGAAGATGATCGTCGAATTGCAGCGGCAGAGCAACCTTGGCAAGACCATGACGGAGATCTTGGAGACAGCCAAGGGCGGTACCTATGAAGACCTTCTCGGACAAAATCCTCCAGACCTCCGAGAATACGAGCCTCCACCGCAGCCGACGATGGCGATCCCCGCGACCGAGGGCCAGACTCTCGAGAACAACAGCGAGGCGGGACTCCCCTCAGGCGCCGACAACGACACACCCGGCGATCCTGATTCCTCCAGGCCACCAACACCAAGCTCAGCGACGCAACCTGAAGTGGAACCGAGTGAACCAGATGTCCGACGGTCCCGGTCACCACCGGCTCGTGCAGCTGACCGGTCAGCAGCCCCATCACGAACGCCAGGGAAAGCATCTACCCCAGCGGCAGTCAGGACGGAGTCTCGAACAGCATCGCGTCCGCCTCCCGCGACCTCGACCTCATCGGCGGCCGGTGCCGCATCCCGAGGCGAGTCGAGACCTAGATGGCGCATGACACACCGCGGACCAGAGCTCGATCTGCACGTACCGCCGGAGAAGCGACAGAGAGGCGCAGACGAGGAGATGGCCGACGCGCTGTTCGACAGCAACCACCTGGTCAACCTCTTCAAGGACAAGTTGGACATCACCCTCGACAACGACGAACAGCAGACCGTCTACTTCGAGTACTTGCAGGACGAGAATACCACTCCAGACGGACGCCGAGGTTTGACGAGCCACATCCTGGACAGCTTCGTCGTCAACCAGCGCCGGAAGGACAAGGTGGAGCTGACCTGGTCCAAGATGAACGCCACCGAGCGTGAGGAGTTCGAGGCAGCCATCGCCAAGGAGACGAACAACTGGATCCAGCATCAGGGACTCCGCGCTGTCCCGATATCTCGGGTCAAGGACGCGGCGGACGTCATCCGGGCAAGGTGGCTCTTCACCCGCAAGTCCGATGGAAAGGCGAAGGCCCGGCTCGTCCTCCTCGGCTACCAGACGAAGGACCTAGGACAGGAGCCGACAGCCAGCCCCACCGCGTCTCGGCGCGCCCGTCACGTGATGCTAACAGTGGCCGCCGCGAACCGCTGGAAGCTCATCAAGGGCGACGTCACCTCCGCCTTTCTGCAGGCCCACGACCTCGACAAGGACCTCTTCATCGAGCCAGACGCCGTCCTCAGAAAGGCCTTCCATGTGCAGGAAGGGGAAATCCTCCAGGTCGTGAAACCTGGATATGGGATCGGCGAGGCGCCCCGGCACTGGTGGGAGACGGTCAAGCACGACTTTGCGAAACTTCGACTCCAAGCCTGCGAGTTGGAGCCCTGCCTCTGGAAAGCACGATGTTCCAGGACGGGTATGCTCATCGGTATGATCATGGCCCACGTCGACGACTTCATCATGGCAGGAGATACCTCCCACCCTGAGTGGCAGGACATGGTCAAGCAGATCCGAGGGCTCTACAAGTGGGGCACCTGGGAGGACATGAATGACGGGCTCACCTCTCTCGAACAGTGCGGCGTCACCATCGAGGAGAGCGAGCAGGGCTTCTTCCTCCACCAGAAGTCGTACATCGACAAGATCAAGGAGGTCAAGGCGGCCAGCGGCAGTAAGCATCGGACCACCGACAGCCTCAAGGACTCTGACAAGACGGTGCTCAGGGCGTTCTGCGGCGAGATCTACTGGCTTGGCGTGAATACCATGCCATTTCTCCTATCGTGGGTAGCCGACCTCCAGATGAAGATACCAGCAGGTACTCACAACCTCTTCACGGCCGCTAACAACATCGTTAAGCTCGTCAAGCAGAGCCGCCACATGGGGATCAGGATCTACCGGCACGCCCTGGACGACCTCGCCATCTTCACCTGGTGCGACGCAGCCTGGGCCAGCCGCCCGGATGGACACTCCCAGGGTGGTCATATCACCGCTATCTCCTCCAAGGCGGCCATGGACGGGAAGCTCTCCGAGTTCACGGTCCTCGACTGGGGCTCCAAGAAGCTGCGCCGCGTGGCTCGGTCTAGCCTGGCGGCGGAGGTGCAGGAAGCCGGCGACGCCGAAGGCGAGCAGAGCATGGTGCGACTGGTACTTGCCGAACTTCTACACAATATGTCTCCACTGCAAGATACCGCAGCAGCACTACGACGATTACCGGCCATCCTGGTGACGGACTGCAAGGCCTTCTACGACGGCGTGGTGCGATCTCAGTCGGCGGGACTGGGACTGGAAGAGCGGAGGACAGCCATCGAGGCTTTGGCTCTCCGCAATGCCTTGGACGAGGGTCAAATGGTCGTGCGCTGGGTTCACTCACACGCACAGATCGCCGACGGTCTAACCAAGGCAAGCTGGCAGGCATTCGGAGTGGTTCGGGCCTTCCTCGAGAAGCAGCAGTGGCGCCTCATATACGACGAGCAGTTCATGAGCGCTCGCAAGCGGGCAGCTCTTGGCAAGGGCATCTTCGACGAGACGGACCCGACCGACCCGGCCTCAGCTCGCCAGGTACTCGAGGAGCGTAGGTTGGCCCGCCAGGCACAACCACCAGCCAGCATGGAAGGGAACCCTTCCGGCTCGACGACCTCCACTGGGTTCTCGGCCTCCGAATCCCTGATCATGATCCAGAAGTTGCAGCAGGAGATCGAGACCCATCAGAAGTTCGTCCAGCAGCACACACGGAGCGCAGAGATTGCCTGCGCGCACGGTACAGGGCAGAACCTTTTTCCCCCTGTCTGAATGCTACGCAGGAGTAAGCTTGAGCAGCAGCTGCCTCCTGCCCGTCTGCCCTGTCCGTTTCGCCGCCACCCTCGGCTCAAGGCGAGGGAGGGCGGGACTCTTTCTGACAGAGCCTGGCCGTGCCAGGCAGACCGCGCACACTACAGCGCGGCCGTTCATATTGTGGACAAAAGGTGTTCACGGACAATTATCACGATAGTTGACATCGACACATACTTTCTCTTGCTCCTCCTCATCGTCACCAGCGTGAACGATCTAGAGGACGAGCTCTAGTAATCAGACTGGGGGGCTGCGATCTGCGACACTGTCGCCACTTTCGAGGCCTGCTGGCGGGTCCTGCGGATTGAGGCGCCGCGGGGATCTGAGCGAGACTTCGCCGTCCCTGGTGTGTGTGTGTGTGTGTGTGTGTGTGTGTGCGATCTGCGACGCTGTCGCCACTTTCCAGTGCTGCTGGTGGATCTGAGCGAGACCTCGCCGTCCCTGGGTGGCTGCGATCTGCGTCACTGTTGCCACTTTCGAGGGGTGCTGGTGGGTCCTGCGGAGTGAGGCGCCGCGGGGATCTGAGCGAGACCTCGCCGTCCCTGGGGGACTGCGATCTCCGTCACTGTTGCCACTTTCGAGGGCTGCTGGTGGGTCGTGCGGTGTGGGGCACCGCGGGGATCTGAGCGAGACCTCGCCGTCCCTGGGGGTCTGCGATCTGCGACACGGTCGCCACTTTCGAGGGCTGCAGGTGGGTCCTGCGGGGTGAGGCACGGCGGGGATCTGAGCGAGACCTCGCCGTCCCTGGGGGGGTGCGATCTGCGACGCTGTCGCCACTTTCGAGGGCTGCTGGTGGGTCCTGCGGAGTGAGGCACCGCGGGGATTTGAGCGAAACCTCGCCGTCCCTGGGGGGCTGCGATCTGCGACACTGTCGCCACTTTCGAGGGCTGCTGGTGGGCCCTGAAGGAGTGAGGCACCGCGGGGATCTGAGCGAAGCCTCGCCGTCCCTGGGGGGCTGCGATCTGCGACACTGTCGCGACTTTCGAGGGCTGCTGGTGGGTCCTGCGGAGTGAGGCACCGCGGGGGTCTGAGCGAGACCTCGCCGTCCCTGGGGGGCTGTGATCTGCGACGCTGTCGCCACTTTCGAGGGCTGTTGGTGGGTCCTGCGGAGTGCGGCACCGCGGGGATCTGAGCAAGACCTCGCCGTCCCTGGGGGGCTCTGGAGAGCTGCTGTGGGATGCGTTAGGCGCAACGGGCGCATGGCACAGCCAACGGGGGTGATTTGTGAAACAGACCATCTGCCGGGCGATGGCCATAACGTTGCGCTTACACGTATCCCGCGGGGGCTCTCAAGAGCTGCTGCGGGATACGTTGGGTGCAACGGGCGCATGGCCAAGCCAACGGGGGTGATTTGTTATTACGTAGCCCTTAGATCTTGCTCGGGGGCCTGCGAGCCTTCCGATTGCTGCTCGCAAAATCACATGCGTCCAGGTTACGTCATCGCCCCCGTTGTAGCAATTCTGATGTACTTATGCCCCGCATTACGCAAGGGTTGGGTACGTCGGCAGGGTAATTATTCGTACCCGTTTTTTCCCAACCATCCTGTGGTGATGGATCCTCGTTTTGAAGAGACGGTCCCCGCGTTCCTCCTCTTCTCTCCTCTCCTCTCCTCTCCTCTCCTCTCCTCTCCTCTCCTCTCCTCTCCTCTCCTCTCCTCTCCTCTCTCCTCTCCTCTCCTCTCCTCTCCTCTCTCTCCTCTCCTCTCCTCTCTCCTCTCCTCTCCTCTCCTCTCCTCTCCTCTCCTCTCCTCTCCTCTCCTCTCCTCTCCTCTCCTCTCCTCTCCTCCTCCCCTCCTCCCTCCTCCCTCCTCCCCTCATTGCGTTTCACCCACCCAGTGCAGCGTTTCGTAGCCCCATAGGGAGCTCCACCGAAGGTTCCAGGACTACCGTCCGCATGCGTCCCCCCACCCAGTACAGCGTTTCGTCGCCTTATCCTCCTTCCTCCCTGCGCTTCACCCACCCAGTACAGCGCTTCGTGGCCCATAGGGAGCTCCACCGATGGTTCCAGGTCTACCGTCCGCATGGGTCCCTCCCACCCAGAACAGAGTTTCGTGGCCCTGTCCTCCTCGCCCCTGCGTTTCACCCACCCAGTACAGCGTTGCGTGGCCCCATAGGGAGCTCCACCGAAGGTTCCAGGTCTGCCGTCCGCATGCGTCCCCCCCACCCAGTACATCGTTTCGTGGCCCTATCCTCCTTCCTCCCTGAGTTTCACCCACCCAGTACAGGGTTTCCTGGCCCCATAGGGATCGTGGCCCTATCCTCCTCCCTCCCTGCGTTTCATCCACCCAGTGCAGCGCTTTGTGGCCCCATAGGGAGCTCCACCGAAACTCCGAGTGAGACCGACCGTATGCGTCCCAGAAGCTCAATTTGGCATATTCGCCCACCCGGTACAGCGTTTCGTGGCCCCATGGGGAGCTCCACCGAAGCCCTCGTGGGACCGCCCGCATGCGTCCCGGAAGCGCAATTTTTCATTTTCACCCACCCAGGACAGCGCTTCGTGGCGAGCTTCTTCACCGGAACCCCCAGTGGGACCGTCCGCATGCGTCCCGGAAGCCCAATTTTGCATTTTCGCCCACCCAGGACAGCGCTTCGTGGCCCCAAAGGGAGCTCCACCGAAGCTCCCAGTGGGACCGTCCGCATGCGTTCCGGGAACTTCATTTGGCATCTTCACCTACCCAATATACCATTTCGTGGCTCCACAGGGAGCTCCACCGGAAGCCCCCAGTGGGACCGTCCACGTGCGTCCCAAAAACACAATTTGGTATTTTCACTCACTCAGTACAGCGCTTCGTGGCCCCATAGGGAGCTCCACCGAAGCCCCCAGTGCGACCGTCTGCATCCTTTCGGAAGCACAGTTTGACATTTTCGCCCACCCAGCGTTTCGTGCCCCCATAGGGAGCTCGACTGGCGGCCCCAGTGGGGCCGCCCGCATGCGTTCCCCCCCACGCAATACAGCGTTTTGTGGCCCCATAGGGAGCTTCACCGAAGTCCCCAGCGGGACCGCCCACATGCGTCCCACACGCCTAATCTGGCATTTTCGCCCACCCAGTACAGCGTTTCGTGGCCCAAAGGGAGCTCCACCGACGGCCCCAGTGCTACTGCCCGCACGCGTTGCCCCCCACCCAGTGCAGCGTTTCATGGCCCCATAGGGAGCTTCACCGAAGAAGACATTCGCAATTGCGGTACCCACAACTGCATATGGTTGGGTCCTTCGTCCAGATGATTTATCATTGTTATTCTTATTCTTATTCTTATTCTTCTTCTTCTTATTATTCTTATTCTTATTCTTATTCTTATTCTTCTTCTTCTTCTTATTATTATTATTATAATAATTATTATTATTATGATGGTGGTGATGCTGAAACTGATGCTGATGGTGATGGTGATGGTGGTGGTGGTGGTGATAATGATGGTGGTGATTGTGATGATACTGAGGATGGTGACGATTTTGATGATGATGACGATGATGATCCTGCAAGTGATATTGGTGATGACGCTGCTGATGATGATGTTGATGATGTTGGTGGTGGTGATGATCATTGTGATGCTGCTGCTGATGATGATGGTGATGATGATGCTGATGATGATGATGTTGATGATGAGGATGATGAGGATGATGATGATGATGATCATGATGATGATGAGGATGAGGAGAATGATGATGATGATGATATGATGCTGCTGCTGATGATTATGATGATGACGATGGTGATGATGATGAAGAAGATGATGATGATGCTGATGATGATGATGCTGCTGATGATGATGATGATGATGATGATGCTGCTGTTGCTGCTGCTGCTGATGATGATGATGCTGATGATGATGATGCTGATGATGATGATGATGATGATGATGATGATGATGATGATGATGAGCACAGCGGTCATGATAGTAGAAGGGGTGATCTGAAGCTTTCTCGGACCGAGCCCGCCCCGCGCCAAGTGCCCGCGGTCAGAACTAGGGCCATCCACGAGCCTGCCCCTTGGTTCTAGGTCTATTCCAGGCCCACGCCCAGCGGCGAGGAGGCCGCCCCCGAGGCGGCGGAGGACGCAGAAGCTGTCTCTTCAAACATCATCCTAGAGAGTACCCATCGCCGGCCGCCCAGCGGGGCGGCACGTGTCGAATACTTGGCTCGGCCCGCTGGTGCAGCTGACAACCGCTGCTACGCGGTCTGGTCCGCCCCCGGTTCCACCGAGGACCTTGTGGGCGTGCACAAAGGGGGCGCGATCGCGTGGCAAGCGATCGTGGCCAGGCTCGGTGACGGCGACTACACCAGCGGGCGCGGTCGCCTGCGTCGGTTTCCCACCGTGGGCGAGGCGATCGAGAAATTCTTCTCCGAGTAGCAGGGCCCCACGTCCCCACCCATTGTCAAGGTCTTTGACTGGGCCAGGGCGTTGCAGCAAACAGCAGCACGCATGTATGGCTCCATGATATGCCCGTAGCAGGGGCCCGTGCCGCCGGCATTCCAGAGCGGTGCGAGGCCCGCGTCGTCTCGGCCAAGTTCGTGAAGCTCGACGGCCCCGTCCCTGCCGAGGGCTTGACCGAGGACGACCTGCGCGACGTCGAGCTGGAAGAGCTCTCGCTTGTGGTGCCCGCCGCCTGTCTCCCGCACTATGTCGGTTCGCTCGCCTCCGTAGACCATGTTTCGGTGACGTTGCGATCCGCCCTCGGCGCAGAGATGCCCGCGGACGTTGTCTGCGTGAAGATGTCGCCCGCCTTTCTGCGGAGGTTGGCCGAGAGCTGCGCGGAGAACGAGGTAGTCCATTCTTCGGCTTGGCAGGCGGCTCCGCCCAGCCAGACTTACTCGAGCTGCCCGAGCTCGCTCCGCAGCCCGAGGACTGGAACGTCGGGGTTCTGCTACAGCCTGTCTTGTTTCCCGATCCCGCTGTGCAAGGCGATCCGAGGCGCGTTCGCTTCCAGCTCTCCGTCGACGGGGAGATCGATGGGGATAGGTACCTCGCTGCCGACGAGCTCGATGGCGAGGGCGCAGGAGACGACGAGGTCGACGCAGCCCGTTCGGCCTTCGCGCAGGAGTGGGCAAGTCGGCCACGTGGCGCCTGCGCGGCGGGCAGCCTGGATGCGGTGGGAGAGGGGCTCCTCGCCGGGAGCGGGGGGGGGGAATTATGGTCCCGAGTGGCGCTGCCGCTGGCCGCCCCCGATGAGACGGTCGCGCCCGCTGCCCCCCCCCCCCGCGGCGGGCGGGCGGGCGGGCCGTGCGGCGAGGCAGGGGCCAGCGACGGGCAGCGCCGAGAGGGCTGGAGCCCCTTGACGCGCCATTGTCTCGTGCGACGACCTCCAGAGCGACCTCGGGAACTTCAGCGGTGAGCTGCTGGGTACCATCGGCGGCCGGCCAAGGGGCTTCTCGAGCCGAATCGACCAGGTAGAGACGAGAAGCGAGGAGGCCCGTGGCTTCGCCCCTGTTGCAGCACCCCCTGCTGCCCCGGGGTCGCTCCTCCAGGCCTGGCCCGCCCTGGGCGCGCTGGCGCCTGCGCCCTTCGTCCCGAGCCGGTCCCCCTGTCGGAGCTCGCCCGCAGCGCCGCCCAGGGCGGCGGCGCAGTTTCCGTCGCCGCGGCCCGCCCCGGCGCCCGCCCAGACGAGGGCGGCAGAGGAGGCCCTGGCGGCGGCGCGCGGGCTGCTCCAGCGGACCAATGGACCGCCCCCTCGCGAGCAGATCGCCCGCGTGGATTCTGTGGGGGAGATCGACCTCGACTTCGGGGCGCTCGTCGTGGCGGGCGGCCGCGGCGCGGGCAAGGCCATCCATCTGGCAATGCTGCGGGCGCTGGAGAAGGCCGGCGGCTAGGTGCAGGCGGCGGGGCGAGCCCGCCCTGGGCGACCTCTCTGGGGGCGTGGCCTCGAGCTCCAGGGGGGCGGGCCCGGCGGGCGGGGATCAATGGGGCAAGCGGCGCCGCGGGTCTTCTGGCGCTCAACGGGGCCATCGAGCGCGTGGTCGGCAAGCGTCGACACAGCGGCCTTCGCCGAGTTCGGCTGCGACGACAGATGCCGCGGGGCATGGCGCCCCGCGGCAGGAAGAGGATCAGGTTGGGGCGCCCCGAGCTTCGAGCATCAGGGGCGCTTTTGGAGATGCTAGCGTGTCTTCGCGCGCCCCACAGGTTCTGGCCTTCTGGCAGCGCGACTTCCTCGGCGCCCGTGTCGGTCAGTTCCTGAAGGCCGCGCTGCAGTCGGTGAATGCGAATGGCTCCTGGAGGCCGGCCTGGCTGACCACGAGTCCCCCGGGCCCTCGGCCCAGAGCGAGTCGGGCGGCAGGGGGCGCGGCGCGCCCCGTGGAGTTCGCTGCCTCAGTCGCCTACATGCGCGAGACCGGGTCTTTCGAGAACGTCCTCGAGAGGGGGTCGGGGGCGTCGGCGAGGGCCGCGGCGGCGAGGGTGCGCCTGGGGCGAGAAGGCCAAGGCGTGGGCCAAGAAACAGGAGCAGGAGGGCGGCAGCGGTGGCGGGGGGGGGGGGCGAGTGATCGTCTCCAGGTGGGTCCGACAGCTTATAGAGACACCGAGTCGTCGTCTATCCCTGCGACTCCGACTTCGCTGGCCACTGTTGACTCGGTGGTCTGCGCTCGTTTTGCATCCGGATTGCCGGCCTCGTTCGGTGCTTTCTTCGGGGCGTGGGTTTCCAAGTTTACCCTTGCGGGCAACGTGCCCCCCGGCCCTGTCCAGAGCCGCTCATGCCGCAGGGGTTTCTCTGCGCTTAGCTTAAGTGTGGAGTTGCGCCACGGTCGCCGCGAAGACGTGCGCGGTGGCTTCGGAAGAGACGCCGGCGGCGCTAGGTCGTCAACGTGTCCGTCGCCTACCTCTCGCGGCTCGCACGGGCGCCCCGCGGGCGCGGCGGCGGCGCTGCCACGCCGCGCCCCTGGCAGAGTGGCAACGGCAGCTGGTGGGCCAGCTTGGCGACAAGTTTTTTGGCTGTTGCCGCGTTGAGGAGCCAGTGCCGCTCCTGACTGGCGGCGTCGCTGGCGTCCGTCGGGCCGCGACAGGGCTTGTGGGCGACTCGTGCTTCGGGGGCAGAGCGCACTTCGCGGGGCTCTCGTCCTCGCGTCAGACAACCCGCCGCCCGAGGACATGTTCTACCTCCTGTAGTGGCCAGGCGCCCAGGCCCGGGAGACCATCCTCGGCTGTGATCTCAGGGCGGGCGAGTTGCTGGAACAGGGGGCTTCCTGCGAGGCTGACTACCTCCGACAGCGAGGCCGTGGCGGGGTCGCGCTGGCCTTGGATGCGCCTGCAACGGGGGGCCAGAAGGCTTCGGAGGCGGCCTTGATAGCGCGCCAGCGTTTTCCTGCGGTCCGCGGGTTGCTTCCGCGACGGGGCGCGGCTCACCTATGATCGGGCCCCTCCTGCGGATCGAGTCGTGGCGGGGGGTCTACGCCGATGGCAGCGCGGCCCCCGGGCTCTGCGATGGCTCCGGCGCCTCTGGCCCGACCGGACAGGCAGCCCATTGGCGCGTCCGTCGGGGGCGCCAGGCGTGCGACCAGGTCGGCATTGAGAGAGCGGAGGAGAGGGCGACCCTGGACCAACAGAGCGCAGTCGTCTGGGGGGCAAGCTCTCTCCCGAGCGGCTTGACGTCGGCGGAGGCTGCGGGGGTCAAGCAGCTCAGCGTGATCGCCGCTTGCGCCGTCCTCGCCAGTGCCGCGTCAGTCGCGCTTATGGGGGACTATATGATGTTCTGCCTGGCCGCTATGCGCATCGTGGACAAGCTTGGCCTCGCGCGCCCGGCGTGGGCCTGGCTCAGGCTCCCGAGCGCGGTGACCGACGAACTGATCGGACTGGTATTTTTCTCCCGTTGTTCAGGAGCTCGCTCGGCTCGGCTGTGGCCGGGCAGGTCTTCGCCTCGGGCGCCGCCCCTCTCGTCGGGGGAGTCGCGTCGGCGCCGCTCAGCGCGGGCGGGGCAGTCTGGCTTTGGGCGCGAGCGCTTCGACGGGCAGGCGCTGAGAGGCCTGGGCCATTTGTGCCCGCGCATGCCGACGAGCCTTTCGAGGTTTCGGAACGGGGGCGTGCGTGGCGATCCCTTCCTGCGTTCCTTGATCGGGTCCAAGCAATTCACTGCCCTGCTTAGCTATAAGTTCTCGGGGCGTCGTCGCATCGGCACGCAGGGGGCCGCCGCCCTCGGATCGTTGGTCAAGCGGGCGGTGGAGGGCCTGGGCGTGCATGGCAGGCGCATTCCAGTGTTCATAGGCGCAGTCTCTACGTAGCGTTGCTGTCCGAGGGCGATCGCCCAGCAGGATTCAGAACAGGAATCCCCTTATGACTCCCGTTTTTTTTTTTTTTTTTTTTTTTTTTTTTTTTTTTTTTTTTTTTTTTTTTTTTTTTTTTTTTTCTCTCTCTCTCTCTCTCTCTTTTCATTTCGGGCGCCTTATGCCCGCGATTCTGCAGATGACCCAGCGAAAGGAGCTGAGATGCGCCAGGCCGGGCCGCGTCTTCCTGAGGCTGTGGAGTCCATCGCCGCCGCCGAGAGCCCCTGGGGCCGGGTCGCTCGCCGGCGTCGCTCGGTCGCTGGGCGCCGCCCGCCCGTCTTCTACGACGCCATTGCCAGGCCAGAGGCCCCTCTGGGCGCGGCGGCGCGGCCCTGAGGCGCTTCGGGCGGATCGATGTGAGCCGCGACGTGCAGCGCGGGCCGCTCGAGGACCTCGCCGATCCCGACGCGCTTTCCTCCCGGGAGATCAAGCTTATCGCAAGGGCCAAGCCCGCGGCGGCCGCCTGGGGGCCCCCCTGTGCGCCGGCGGCCGTGGATGCCGCGTCGACGCCCCGGGGAGGCGCTTGGCGGCGAGTGCGGGGAATCCAGGCTAGAACTCGTGAAGGCTCTCGACCGCGTCGTCTCGCTGCGGGCCCGGGGGCCGCCCCGGCCGCCCCCCTCAGCGGGCGCCCCCGGAGCTCCAGGAGGCCCTCGGCGTAGGCCCGCTCTGCGAGTGCGTCGTGGACTGGCGCGCGCGGCGAGGGCTCTGGCGAACGACTGCCGTTTGGAAAGGGCGGTGGACGGCGCATGGCGGAAGTGGCAGCCGAGCGCCCCAGCGAGTGGTGCGACGCGGCCTGTGGCCGAGCAGCTCGGTGCATGCTGCTGCTCGCCGCGCTGCTGATGTCCCGTGGGGGCTTCTGCAGGTGGCCGGGGTTTTCTAGGGGCCCCCCCCCGGGCATCGAGGCTCGCTCTCGCGCCAGGCAGACTCGCGGTCGGGAGGGGGCCTCCGAGTGACAGTCGAGCCCGCGACTGCTCGCCGATGCATCAGCATGCTTGGTGAGTGGGGTTGCTGGCTCCAGGGCAATGGCCGACCCCGCCTGTGCGATGTCGCGCGTGGCTTCGAGCTGCTCAATGCCGCCCCCGTCGCCTACGCTCAGTACCTCTACGATTCGAGGGGGGAGGAGGGAGGAGGGAGGAGGGAGGAGGAGGGAGGAGGGAGGAGGAGGCAGGAGGGAGGAGGGAAAAGGGTGTCGGCTCGACTGCGTTCCCGAGCCAGTCGAGATGCGGGCGCTCATGCCCGTCGAGGCGTTCCTGGCCCTGTCCGAGGCTGCCCAGGCGCAGGGATGAGGCAGGACAGCGGCGTGCCTCTTCCACGCCTTCCACTTGCTGCGGCGGCCCAGCGAGGTCGCGAATGCCATCGGGCAGCGCCTCGTATTGCCTGGGGACCTGGTAGGCGACATCAACGCAGGCGTGCTCGTGCTGCTCTCAGCAGAGACATCGGACCGAGGGCCAACATTCCATAACGTTTTGATCAATGATCTTGCGCTGCTGAACTTTCTAGGTCGCGTCTTTGGCCCCCTTCCCCCGACGGCAGCGCTGTGCCCAGGACTGCCGCGTGGGCCCACCCAGAGGTTCATCTACCTGAAGGGCCCCGTCGTCATCACCGACTTGCCGCGCGCTGGGCTCGTTGGGGGGCGGGGCCAGACATCATGTCCGCTCGTTTCAGAATCTGGGCCTGCTACAGTGCCGAGGGCGCTTGGATAATGTAAGTCAATACGTCGCTATCTCCAGGTGGGCGCGGCCGCCGTGCCCTTCGCCCGCATGCCGGCAGAAAACCGACTTCGCGTCCAGCAGCTTGCCCAGCTCGCTCCAGTTCTATGGGGTGTCGAGTGACAATGCGCTCTGCCACCGGCGCACCAAGTGGAACGACGCGTAATTCACCCATAACAGTAACAGGTTGAGACTTCTTTGTTGGTGAGGCGGCGCGGCAGAGAAACTGCCGCTGCGCCCTGCAGCGCAAGCCGCCCAGCTTTTCCTTGCAAGTTTCACGCATGGGTTGCTTTGGAAAGCGAGCGACGAATACCATGTGGGGACAGCGGTTACGACCATAGAAGGGAATGGTCTGCAGCTTTCTCGCCCTACCGCGCCCGCCGTTGCGAACAGCTTCGAACGCGGCGCGGCAGAGAAGAAGATGCCGCTGCGCCCTGCAGCCCAGGCCGCCCTTTGTTGTCCAAGTTTTCCTCGCAAGCTTCACACTTTGGGTGCTTTGGAAAACGAGCGTCGAATACCATGTGGCGCAGCGGTGGCAATCATAGAGGGGAGTGATTTGCAGCTTTCTCGCCCTACTCCCGCCCTTGCGAACAGCTTCGGACGCTCTGAAGTTTCTCTTTCTTTGAGGCGGCGCGGCAGGCCCTGCAGCCCAGGCCGCCCTTTGTCCAGCTGTTCCTCGCAAGCTTCACACATGTCGTACGATGGGAATCGGACGTCGGATCTCATGATGATTGCGGTGCTTAAGATGCTGATGGTGATGCTGCTGCTGATGATGATGATGATGGTGATGATGGTGGTGAAGATGATGATGGTGGTGAAGATGATGATGATGATGATGATGATGATGATGATGATGATGATGATGATGATGATGATGATGATGATGATGATGATGATGATGATGATGATGATGGTGATGGTGATTGTGCGGGTGATGGTGACGGTGATGGTGATGGTGGTGATGAAGAAGAAGAAGGAGGAGGAGGAGGAGAAACATGGGAGGAAGAGGGAGGGAAAGCGGGGGGGAAGGCGGGAGAGAGGACTTGCTGCCTGGCGGCGCGAACCCCGCTTCCTGCGCCTTTTGGGGCAGTCGGCAATCGCCCCTCCTCGCCCGTTTCCCTTCCCCTCCTCCTCGTCCTGCTTCCTCCCATTCCCCCTCCGGTGCACCCTCCTCTTGTTCCTGGTCGCCCTGTCCCCCCTCCCTCCTGCCTGGCGCGCGGCAGCGCTGCGCCAGCGGTCCGGGCCGCTCGAGGCGTGCTCGTAGAGGAGTGCCGCATCATGTGCGATTTCGTCGACGCGAACGGAGGATTCGCGCTGCGGCGGGCGCGGGCGGGCACGAGGGCGGAAGGATACATATTTCGGACTAGAGTACATCAGCAACCAGTGGCCCCAACCAGATAGGACATGCCGTGGCCCCCGATTTCCCCGACGTGCGATTAGTGAGGTTCGCTGCGTTGCTTCAGAACGAGGTTATTCGCATTGCCAGCGCCCCTGCTCTGCTACGCTGCGCGCGAGGCCCCGACCGCCCAACAAAGTGTGTTTGTGTTTGTGTGTGTGTGTATATATATATATATATATATGTTTGTGTGTGTCTGTGAGGGTTCGTCTGGGCGTAGACGCGCGCGTTTCACTGCCTGCACTCGGGTTTCTGCTCCCCGTCGCCGCGCGCGGGGCCCCGACGCCAAGCAAGGGTTTGTGTGAGAGAGAGAGAGAGAGAGAGACCATTTCTAGCTTTTCGCTGGGCGCCTGCACGTTGTCAATGTCTGTCCGTTTTCTCGCTTCTGCCAGTTTGGCTGTACTGCACCTCCCGTTGCCTCCCACTGGTGCGTGCACTGCTCGTCCTGTCCTCCCCCCCCTTTACCTTGGTATCGCTCGGACGTGTGCATTTTTTCTCGGCGGGGATTATTAAGCAGCATCCTGGATCATCCTGCGAACAAAAAAACACGCACGAAACCGAACAAAAACACAGGGGGAATGGACGTCCGAGCGATGGCCAGTTACCCATGCCCTGGTATGTGGGCTGCGCGGGCGATCCACGAGTGGGTCCTTGCCCCATCATTTGATAGGGGCGGCCGCGTGCGCTCGATTGTTTTGCTCTTCGGGCCGACGGTTTCCGCCCTCCGTGTGTGTGTGTGTGTGTGTGTGTGTGTGTGTGTGTGTGTGTGGGTGTGGGTGTGGGTGTGGGTGTGGGTGTGGGTGTGGGTGTGGGTGTGGTGTGGTGTGGGGTGTGGGGGTGGGGTGTGGGGGTGTGGGTGGGTGGGTGGGTGGGTGGGGGCGTTGTTTGTGTGTTGTGTGTGTGTGTGTGTGTGTGTGTGTGTGTGTGTGTGGTGTGTGTGTTGTGTGTGTGTGTGTGGGTGGGTGGGTGTGGGTGTGGGTGTGGGTGTGGGTGTGGGTGTGTCTGTGGGTGTGGGTGTGGGTGTGGGTGTGGGTGTGGGTGTGGGTTTGGGTGTGGGTGTGGGTGGGTGGGTGGGTGGGTGGGTGGGTGGGCGGGCGGGTGGATGGGTGGGTCGGTGGTTGGTTCGGCGTTGTGCCAACCGGGCAACGGGCGCCGACGCCTGCGCTCGCAGCGTTGTTTTCGCGCGCGGCCGTCACCGACGTTGGCCTGCACGCTGTTCCGTCTGCCGTCGTATCGTTCCTGCTGTGGCGCTGCTTCTCGTAGGCATGGGCAGCGTCGCGAGCAGCGGAGCGGCCCTTACGCTGGCGCGCTCCGTGCGGACACGGCTGCTGCATTCTTTTTCGGGGGGGGGGGCCTGGTCGCAGCCTTTTCTCCCTTTCCCGTCGCGCCTGCCTGGGGCTGGCCTTTTTCTCCCGTGTGTCGGCGCGCCCTTGCAGGTGGGCTGCACCCGCTCGGTCCGTGAAGGTTCGCCTCACACCCTACGCTCTCACCGCAAGCTGCCCCCCTTTTGAGCGCTTGCCAACCAGCTACTCGGCGGTGCTCGGCCAGGACTTCCGCGATTGCGTGGTCGATCTGGCATCTCCCACGTGCACGCGCGTTCCCGCGTTCTTCTGGAAACGAGTGCCACCTTCCAGTCCGCCCATCCGCTACGCCAGGTGGGAATTCGCCTAGGCGTGTCCAGGCTTAGCGCTTCGCGACGATGCCGCCACCCCGCCGCTGGACAAAACACGTGCTTGGCTCCGTGACTTTCTCTCTCTCTCTCTCTCTCGTCATCTCCGTGTACTGTTCTTGCCCCTGTGTAGCGCGCGCATTGCTGTCGAAATGGGACCCAAACGCCCCAAATCGCCCCACGACGGGGTCTTGGAGCCCCCATCGTCTCCAACTCACCCAGGCGGGGGTCCGGCGAGTCAACAGGGACCCCCAACATGGGCCCAAACGGCTCCAAGATGTCCTCAAGGGAGCCCCAGAAGGCCCCAAGACAGTCCTCTGGTTGGCAGGACGGTGGCCCCAAATCACCCACGGAGGCTCCTCCAAAGGCGCCCCGGAAGCCTCCGGAGGCTCCCGGAAATGCTCACCAATCGAAGGGCTCGCCGATCGAGCCTGCTCGCAGCTACTGCGAATTCGTCGGCGTGTCATGGGAATCGTTCGAGTTCTATACAAACGCGCTCAGACGCTTCCTTCTTCCTCCATGGAGCAATGTGCATGTCGCGAAGCGCCAATGCAGAATATCCAGAATGCATTCATACTTATACCTCTATGTCTCTTTATGTATGTGTATATGTAGATGTATATGCCATTATAAATACCAGTTGTGTATATAGATCTGCATATTCCTATTCGGCATGTGTATGTATATGTATGTGCATATCTGTACATACATACATATGGGAGATCCCGGCCCCGGGGCCCCAGGGCCAGGACCTCCATTGTGCATTCTGCCCCCCCCCCCCCCCCTCCTCCGGGCAGGTCTCCTGGAGGCCTCTGAGGCTCGGGGGCCCCCAAACGGGGCGGTGACCACACCGTGCGGTGAGTCGGTGGGAATTCGGGGTCACCGCACGGTTTTGGGACTCGGGTCGTTTTCCGAGGACGTCTCGGGCGACTCGGGCCCCCGAGATCCCAAAACCGTGCGCTGACGGACCGTGCGGTGAGGTCTTGGAGGGTTTTGAGGTCACTGCACGGTCTGTCACCGCACCGTTTCGGGACTCCAAAGAGGTTTCGGGACCGCCCGAAGGCGCTCCAGGAGCGCCCAGGAGGGCCACCAGACCGCCCCAGAAGCCTCCCGAACGCCCCGAGGGAGTCGATAGCTGCGGCGGCAGTCCTCGCAAGCCTTCGGCCACGCACGGAACGGCACATCCCTTCTGCCAACGCCTGCCGCACCTGGCTTGCCGCCCCCAACATGTTTCAAGCATTGCACGAACGCTTGCACGGACCGCTTCTCCGAGGCACTCCGCGCAGTGCACGGCACACCTGCGCCAGTGCTCTCTCCCATCGTCACGAGCCCTAGGAGCGCTCCAAGAGGACCTCCGAGGGCCCCACGAGGCAACCATCGTTTCATTTCCCTTCGGGGAACGCACATGTTTAGCACGTTCGTTTTTTGGTCCGAACACCGCCCACGAAGGTCCAAGATACCCCAAGAGGGTGCGTAGACGGCGCAAGAGGGCCCCAAGACGGTCCAAGAGGCGCCCAAGACAGTCCAAACGGGCACCCAGAGTCGTCGCCACGGTTGGACGCAGCTCCGAAAATTGGTGCATGTGGACCCGGGAGGAGTCCGGGAAGCCACGTTGAGCGGATTTTGGCGGAGGGAGGAGTGGCGTGCGCGTGGGGTGGAGAGGGAGTGGTGTTCAGTCGGGCCTGTCCCTCTACAGGGGTAATCTTCAAAAATAGTCCAAACATTTGAGTATGTTTGGGCACCTTTTGGGCATTGTTTGGGCATTTTTACTTTTACGCCCCAAATCCCCCTGTAGGGGGACAGGACCGTCCTAAGAGTGGTGGCGCGGCGCGTGGGTTGGACCCCCTAGCGCCTGCTAGAAGGCGCGCTGCGCGCCCAGACCGCGGACACGACCGCGGACAAAAGCACCTTGGTCGTGTGCTCCCCTCGCTGCATCTCCGACGTGCGGTTGGCCCAGCTGGGGCAAGCCATGTTCACTTCACCAGAGGTCCTACGTATTGAACAAATCAAGACGGAGGTTTTTCTGAATTTTCGGCCTCTAGGGGCCAGGCCCCGGGACCGTCAAAAAACGACTCAGGATGAACAACCGGTCTTAGGGAATGGGTCGAGACTTCGGGGGACCGCGTATGGGAAAAATCACGACACCGGATCTCTGGGTTCACTTCACTGGGTGTCGGCGGCGAGCGCAAGTGAGCGGGGCAATGGGGATGACCCGTCCAGCGTTTCCAACCATATTTTCAGGCCTTGAAGGTATGCAGGGTATGATGGTGTCGCAGATGGCCGTGATGCAGCTGGGGATGATGGCGCCCCAGGGGGGCCAGCATGGTGCCGCATGGCCACTCCTCCTCCAATGGTCGGTGGGGCGCCATGCGAGCCTTCTCGCCAGGGCCGTAGGTCGAGCTCACTGTGGGGCACGATCTGCTGGAGGGGTAAGTCGAGATATGCACGCCATGAAAATCTTCCCAGTCCACCCGTACGCGGAACTCCCACGATCCGCACGAAGGGTGTGCCGAAATGGGCGGAGCGGCGGGGTGCAAGCCTTGTTTTTTGGGCCGTCGGTGGAGCTCCTTGTGGGGCACGATCAGCTTCAGAGGTGAGTATCTGATATGCTGGTGTGCCTGGGGGCCCAAACCCCAGGCTGGCACACCCTCTCGGATTTCTCCCCCCTCTTCGGCACCGGAAAGCTGGCCCCCCTCCAGGGCCTCTCAGTGGCCTCTCAAAACAGTTCTGGGCGGGCACGACGAGTAAGCGACGCGAGCGGCCCAACAGGGCCCAAGGGCCGCTCGAACATCCCCAAGTCGACTCAAAACGTCTCGAGCGGCCCCTCAGACGAGCCCAGGGGACTCGAAGAGCATTCCTCCAGGCGACAGTCAAATCAAGGGTTTCCAATTGGTTGTTGTATGATTTCTTCATATTTGCCTTCCGCTCCTCAGGGCGCCCACGAGTGGCCAAGAGACCTCCAAGCTCGCCCATACGCTGCCCGAAAGAGCCCAGGAGTGCCCTGGGAAGGGCCCACGACGGTCCAAGAGGGGCTCAAGATGACTTCAGAGGGCCTTCAGAGTGGCTCAACACGGCCCAGGAGGCCCCCCGCAGGGGAGCAAGACTGCCAAAGAGGTCCACGAGAGCCCCAAGACGGCCCAAGAAGGGCCAAAGACGGCCCCAGCACGGGCCAAGTGGGCCCCAAGAGGGCCCCAAGGCAGCTCAAGAGGCCCTCGAACGAGCCCCAAAACGGTTCCCAAATACCCCAGGGTCTCATTTCCAGCATTCTTTCAAGTGGCTCTAAGACGGCCCAAAGACGGCTGGGGGTGGCCCAGAAGCTTTTGACTCATGCCCCCGAGAACCTGTGTTCTCGCTTTCTCCCCTCTCGATCCGTCTGTCGGTTCGCCCGTCGGTCCATTGCTGTCTCCTGCCCCTCTCCTTCCACTCCTGGCTCTCTCTCTTGGTTCTGCGCTTTTTTTACTTTGGCACGTTTTTTCGTTGTTTTTGTCGCTGCCCTATTTGCTCTGCATCGAATTGCAGGCCGTCGTTTTAATTATAATGGCCTTCGGTCAGTGCCGCCGATTCTGGGTCCTCTGGATGTGACCCTTTCCCCATTTCCTTCTTCTTCTTCTTCTTCTTCTTCTTCTCCCCCCCCTCCCCTCTGCTGTTTTTCCCCGTCTCTCCCTCCACTCACAAATTCCTTTTGCACTCCCCGTCCAAGCTCTCATCTTGCTGGCTCCACACGCGCCGCGGCCCCCGCCGCGGCCCCCGCCGCGGCCCCCGCCCCCCTGCTCTCGGCTCCGGGCTGGCTCCAGCCCCACATCTCGGGCACCGGCCCCAGGCTTCGGCCCTGGCCCCGAACGAGCCCCCGCCCCGGCTTTGGCCGTCGCACGTGCCCCAGTCCCAGCCGGCTCCTGCCCCGCGTTCGGCTCCGGCTCTATAGCACCGGCCCCAGCCCTGGGTCCTCGGCCCCGGGCCGGCTCCGACCCCGGCTCCGACCCCAGAGAGAATTTTTGGGCCCCCCCCGGGCAACAATTACACCCCACTTTTGTTTTTTGATCCGACTTTACTTGTAGGCGCTGGAAGCCGTTGAAGGCCCCGGCCCTGGCCCCGGCCCCGCGCCCGGCTCCAGCTGCTGCCTCGGATCCGCTCCAGCGCTGGCCCCAACTTGGGCCGCGGCTTGGCTCCGCGCCTGGCTCCAGCCCTGGCCCCGGCCCTGGTCCTGGCCCCCGGCCACGGCCGTCCGCGGCTCCGCGTCTGGCGTCTGGCCCCAGCCCCGCCCCGGTTTCGGAACATCTGCGATGGGAATTCGACCTCGTGCAAAACGAAGGTGCTTGGAGGAAGCACGTGAGGGCGCTACAGTATGGCGCCAGCTGGCGCGCCCCCGGGCGTCTGGCCCTCTGCTCTGCCCGGCTCCAGCCGGCCAGCCCCAGCCCCGGCCCTGCCCTGGCCGGCCCGGAGCTCCAGCCCCGACGTCGGCCCCGGCCCCAGCCCTGGCCCCAGTCCAAGCCTGGCCTCCCAAAACGGAACAACCTCTCCCCCCTCCTCCCCCTGAAAGCGAAACGAGCGCTCCCCCCCCCCCCTGAAAACGGAATCCCCCCCCCTTCCCCTCCAAAGCGGAACGAGCCTTCCTTCTCTCGAACACGGAGCAGCCCCACCCTCCCCTCCTCAGCGAAACCCAGCCCCCCCGCCCCGACCCCGATCCCCCCCAGAGCGAAACGAACCCCCCTCCGCCGAAAACGGAATACCCCCCCCCTCCCCTCCAAAGCGAAACCAAGCCCCCCCCCGAAGACAGAAAGAACAGCTTCCCTTCCAAAGCTGAACATCCCTCTCCCTTTCGAAAACGGAACACCGTCCATTCCACAGCGACCCCCCTCCCGAAAATTGCCCCCCCTTTTCCCAGAGCGAAAATTAAGCTAGCTCAAGCTTACGCTCGTAAGCTCACACGCAGGATCGGCGGACTTGAATCTTGGTGCGCTCGCTTGCGGGGGCCACCATCATGACATCGCGCGCGAGGTCGCCGCGGGTCAAGTGACTGTGTGCACATGTCTGCATATGAATGTGTGTATGCATGCATGCATGCATGCATGTCTGGATGTATGTATGCATGTGTGTATGTATGAATGTATGTGTGTATGTGTGTATGCATGTTTGTATGCACGTATACACATACATACATGTACATATGTGTGTGTATACACATGCGTGTACATACAAGTGTATGCATGCATGCATGAATGCATGCATGCATGTATGTATGCATGTATGTGTATATATACAGGAATGTTTGCAGGTACGTATGCACGTATGTATGCATGCATGCTTACACTTATGTAAGCATGTAAGCATGTATTGCTGTACGCACGTAAGCATGCCTGTATGTAAGCATGCATGTACGTATGTAGATACGTACGTACATACGTAAATCTGTATATATGTATACAGACATGGCATTATGCATGTATGCATACATGCATGTATGCCTGCATGTGTGAATGCATGTATGTGTTTATGTATGTATGTGTGTGTGTGTGTGCAGGTATGCTTGTATGTACGCATGACATGCATGTGTATACGTATAGGTGTATGTATGCATGCATGCATGTATGTATGTATGTATGGAGGTAGGTCGGCAGGTAGGTCGGTATGTAGGCATGCATGTGTGTATGCATGTATGCACGCATGCATTTACGTCTGTATTCATGTATGTATCCATGTATGTGCGCATGTATGTACGTACGCACGTATGTTAGTTGGTATGCATGTATGCATGTATGTAGTATGTGCATGCGTACGTATGTGTGTATGCATGTCTGTCTGTATGTGTGTGCATGTATGTACGTGTGCATCTGGATGCATCTACTTATATGTCATCCATTCATACATGCACATGTTTGTGCATGCGCTTGTGCCATGCCAAGTCCTGCACGTATTCGTATGCATGCGTATTGCCATATGCGCGTACGTGTGCATGTGTAAATTCGTCGACTCTGTCGGCGTGTGTGAGGGGCTTTTCCGTTCGAATCTTTACTTCCGTCATTCGTTCGTCGTGATCGCTGTCTCCCCCCTCGCTTTCCAAGGTCTCTTCCTCCAGCGCGCCAGCCACAGCCACAGCGAAATTGAGCAACGTCGTAATGGTATCGAAGGGAAGCCCCTTCCATTTGATCCCTCCCCCGCCGTTGGGGGGACCCTAGGGGGGTGGGGGCCAGCAGATACGACGGCCTCCCTGGGGCGATTCCAGGCAGTACAATTGATCAACGCCGTAATTGAATCGAAGGGAAGCGCCTTCCCTTGGATCCCTCCCCCGCTGGTGGGGGGGGGTCGTTGGGGGGGTCACAGGGGCGACGGGCTCCCTGGGGCGATTCCAGTGGAATTGATCCATGTTGCAATCGAATCGAAGGGAAGTCCCTTCCATTTGATCCCTCCGCCGCTGGGGCGGGGGGCCCTGGGTCGATTCCGGACAGTGGAATGGATCAACGAGGTAAGTGAATCGAAGGGAAGCACTTCCCTTTTGATCCCTCCCCCGCTGGTGAGGGCGGGGGTGGTTCCAGGGAGCTGGGGTGGTCCGATACGACGGCCCCGGCCCCAGCGCCGTCCCAGGGTCCCGGGGGAGGTCCCACCTTCAGGGTCGGCGGCACTGGCCGTAAGACCTTCACAACATAGGTGTGTGATTTTGCTTGCATGTGTGGCCCTGTGCTGCCACATATCCGCGTTCCCCATCCTTCGATCGGAGGTTGCGCTTCTCCGCGTGGCCAGATCTGGCCAGGCCTCGTAGCCAGGAGGAGCAAGAACAGGAGGAGGAACTTGAGATCTGCTGCGCCACCGAGCCAGGAGTCGTGGCGAGTCCGCTCCCAGACCCAGTCGACGGCCACGTCGGCAAGCAGGAGGCAGAGGCAGATGAGGCAGAGGACAGCCTCTCCGATTCGCCCATCTGGCATGCCCACTTACTGCGCTCTCTTACTGCGCTCTCTTCCTTCCGCTCCCCTCCCCTTGCTCCACTCTGGTCCGCTCCCCCCTCCCCCGCTCCATTCTGGTCCACTTCGCTCCCTTTATTTATCCCCTACCATCTCCGCACCTCTCCGGAGAAAAAACAACAGCACCTTAGGAAGGGATGGGTTGGAGAGGTAGGATGTCGGTTATGGCGCCAGCGCACCTGGCTTGTTTAGTCTACCCTTTCTCTCTTTTCCCCTTCCCTCTCCCCTTCCCGCTCCTCTTCCCCTGGATGCTCACGCTTTGCGGCAAGCACCGGATTAATACCAGGCGGTGCCCGAGGAGGGCCTTGTCCTGTCGTGGACCTTCGAACCGAAGCCCGAGAAACATTCAGTCAGTGTTCAAGAGGCCATGTTGTCCACCCTCCTCGCGCTGTCAATGGAGGTGTTCGCCAGCCGTCGCTTTGGGCTGGACTAGGTTTTCGTTGACTATCATTGTGATCTTCATTCGCCTCCCCGCGGGACGACGATGACGAGGACGGCCGACGATGAAGACTGCCACAACGACGACGATGACGACGACGACGTCTTACGTGCCCACCCGATCTTGCATCATACTTCCATGTCTCGTCTGCCCGACCCGACCCGCCCGTTAGTGTTTTTATGTGCCAGCTCGATTAAACATAATGCTTCAGTGTCCCGCCCGCCCGACCCGTTCCCCCCAGTCGCCTCCGCTCGCCGTGTCCGCATCGCCCGTTAGGTCTTTACGTCCAGGAAGCTCGAACTCTGATGTCCCGCCCGCCCGACCCGACCCGCCTGGTAGGGTCTGCCCGCCCGACCCGACGCGGCCGTTGGAGTTCTTGCGTGCCAGTTCGTTTATGCATCGTGCTTCCCAGTCTCGCCCGCACGACCCAGCCCGCCCGTCGGTGTCCGCCCGCCCGGCCCGGCACGCCCGTGATGGTTCTTGCATGCAGGCTCGGTTGGCCTCCGTGTGCCAACACGAATGCGTACAGTGGGGGCGCGCATCAAGAAACCATATGCTTTTCGTCAGGGTATCCTGGGTTTCTTCGCTCCTCGCGCTGTGCGGTGACTTCCCGAGGCCGTTGAAAAGGGTGTTGCGTTCAGGGGAGTTCCAGGTTTCCCCTCAGGTGCACCTCGCGCACGGGTTCTCAGGGTTAGGTGTCTTGCGAGGGGTTCTTGCGGCCGCGCCCGCACTGATCCTCTTGCCCTTCGTCTGTGGCTGTTTGGGCTCAGGCGTTCGGCCGTTTCAGAATATCGGTTGGGCGCGGAACCGCAGTGCAGCTAGACCGCCCGCCGCGGTTCGCTACGACCCATTTGCCACGTGTCCGAAGACCACCTGTGGTCCAGCCCAGTGTGGCAGCCAGGCCAACGATCCAGCCAAATTCCGTGTTGTCCCCCCCGACGCAGTTCGTTGTGACCCTCCTTCTGAGTGGCCGCCGACTCCCAGGGATATCAGCTACGAGGATCCGTGCAGTACCAGCGGACCCTACGACGTCCGACGGCCGTCCGCCGATGTACTGGCCGCCGACGACGGTCTGCCGACGCCCGATGAGTGTCAGCCGAACCGAACGACGACGCAAGACGTAGTCCACAGCGACCCTCTGAGCGAGCGTCCGCCGACCCTTAGGGACATCAGCCACGACGGCCCCCAGGCCCAAGCGGCAGGCAGTCCACCCACCGTGGTCCACTGTGACCCCGCCGCCAAGCGTCCGATCAACCTCACTGGTGTTCCAGGCCACCAGGGCAGCACTCCAGCCTGTCCTTGAGTGGGCGCCCACCTTTCGGAGGGCACCAACTATACACCAACACCGATCCTGGCCCAGGATCACCTTGGGACCAGGATCGGTGTATATGCCTTCTTGCGCAAGGCAGGAGGGCGTATACACCGATCCTGGGCCCAGGGTGATCCTGGCCAGGATCGGTGTTGGTGTATAGTTGGTGCCTTCCTAACCTTCGTCCGACGACCGCCTTCGACCGTCCGCCGAATGCCTTAACCACCGCCAGCGACCGACCGTCGACTCCTCGCCAGTGTCCGACCACAGACCTCCGCAGTGTGGCCACCAGGCCCGCACTCCTGCTACAACGTCCCTGGTGTCGCCGACCGCCGACGACCCTTTGCCGACTGCTCGAAGGCCGCCGACGATCGTCTGCCGACCGTCCGTCCGACGACCGCCGACGACCGTCCGCCGACCGCCGTTGCGATCGCCGCCTACCGACGGTCTACCGGTGACGATCGACGTCCGTCACTCCGACAACCAAGTGTCCGACGACCGACCCACGACGCCAAACTCAACGATAACCCACGACCCAGTCCGCAGCGACCCTCCGCGTGAGCGCCCGCCGACTCGCAGGGACATCAGCCACGACGGCAACCAGGCCCAGGCGGCGGTCAGTCCACCTTCCGTGGTCCTTTGTGACCCCTCCGCCGAACGTGCGCTTAATTTCAATGGCGCTCCAGGCTACCAGGCCGGCACTCCAGCCTGTCCTCGAGTGGGCGCCCGCGTTTGTCCGACGACCGTCGACGACCGTCCGCCGATTGCCGTAACGACCGCCGATGAACGAAAATCGATTCCTCATTCGTCGACGATTGACGACCGACGACCGTCATTCCGATAGACCAGTGTCCGACGACCGAGCTCCGCGTCTTGGCCACAAGCCCGCACCTCTGCAGGTCCATGTTGACGACCGCCGACGACGGTCTGTCGACTGCTCGACGACCGCCGACGACCGTCGACCGATGGCCGGAACGATCGCCAACGCCCGACCTTTGACTGCTCGACCTCCGGTTGCGACACCCATCCCACCACACCACCAAGGCAAGTAGGAGACGGGTGCCAACCAGAAGCGGAATCTCATCAAGGCGGAGGCCGCTGGGCCATCCCGCCGACGAAGGCAACACCGCAGAACGCCAGACAAGCGTACACATTGTCCATGTCCAATTCTTCGAAAGTTCTTGGATTTTTTGTTGGGGCAAGAGCCTTTCATTTCTAATTGCTCTGTCCTGGGCCTCTTCCTGGTCACTAGGGGGCCAGGAACAATTAGCAACGAGCACAATTAGAAATGAGCACGATTAGAAATGAACGACGCGTGCCCCTGCCGCTCCTCGTGGCCCGGGGCCCCTGGGCGGCCGCCGCCGTCACCAGGCCGTCGCGCCATCCCTCTCTGGGCACTCTGGGCACTCGGTGCACATCTGTCAGGAGCGAAAAAACACACACTCAGACACGATGAATCGTCGATTCCAAAAAGAAAATATGGGAAGATATGGGAAGCGGGGGGGGGGGGAAGACAAAAACGCAGAAAATATAGGAAACTCTGGGGAATCATCCTGCTATTTGTGTGTAATTACTTGTGTGCCCCAGGGCCCCTTCAGTCTGGTGCCCCCTGCCCAGCTGCGCTGCACGCCGACCCGCTCTCGGAGCCTGCTGGGGGCGGCGGGCGAAGGTCCCCCATCAGGCCCGGCACGTCGGCCGCAGACCAGCGCCTCGGGCTCCGTGCGCATCGCACTGCGCCCTGTGCCGCGCACCCTGCTCGGGACCACTCGGAGGAGGAAGGGGTACCCATACCTCTGCCCCCTCGCCCGTTTTCCCCCTTTCGGGCCTCCTGGGAGGCCCTCGTCGCCACCGCTGGATTCGCCTCGAAATCCTGGTCAGAGCGCACCCCGGGAGAGGTCTGGGGAGTAGCGGTATCGGTACCTGTTGGTTTCCCCACATTCGACCGACTCTGGCAGATGGTTTTTATTGGTGGAAGTCGATTAATGGAGAGGAAGCGTGTTGCCAAATAATGTCCAGATGCCTAACACATACTTCAAACATGTTTTAAACCTGTTAAGCCATGTTCGAAACATTTTTAGACAATGTTTTACACATTTTAAACACATATTCAATTGTTAGATTGTTCATTGTCATGGCATCCACAAGCTTTTATGCTTTCATCTTCTGTCTTGCCAGTATTCTCGGCGCCGTCCACGGCACTACGGGCGCGAGGGCCTTGCGCATCTTCTTCAATCGCCTCGCCTCGGAAGCAGAAGACGCCTACGAAGGACGCACCCTTAAGGAGCGGCGCTGCGGACCGACGTACCCCCACGACGGCGACGACGACGACGACGACGGCGGCGCTAGCCCCTACACTCCGACGCTGTCCGAGCACTGACTGGCACTGACTGGCGCCCGCGTCCCTTGGTGGCTCCATCCCCAGGCTCACACTGCCCCTTGGTGCCGCTGCTGCCTCCTCTGCCCCCTGATGCGCGCCACCAGGCAAGCGCCTGGGCAGATCGGGACCTGCTGCACGGTCTGAGGCATGCTTCGTCGCGTGAGGGCCCCTGGCTTGCATTGTCCAGTGGGCCAGCTTTCCTTACGCTGAGGGTTTTTCGCCTTTTCTGCAGTCGGCCCCCTCGGTGGGTGCAAACCCCCTCCTGCGCCGCGGGGTGGACGGGCCCTTGCACCTCCCCTGGTCCTGCCTGGTCCCTTCGCTGGCGGGGCCTCTTGGCGCCGTTGGTGGGGGGTCGGGCGGAGCTGGGGGCTTCCGTGCCTACACGGGCGCTGGTGCTGGTCCCTGCTGCTCTCAGGTCAAGAGGGGTGGCCCTTGCACCCCAATGTGGGGCGGTGCCGTTTGCCTCTGCTCGCGGGCCGCGTGAACAGTTGGTACTTGTTCCGTTGTCTGCCTCTTCTGGGCCGCTGCGGGGGACGCCCCTCTTCGCAGGACCCCGGGGCGCGCGCGCGCGCGCCAGCGCGCGCTCGAAGCCAGCGCCTCACGGTGGCGCAGACGGGCCCCAGCGGGGTCTGATCTTCGCCAGCCGTCTCTCTTTCCAGCCGCGGACCCCCGCAAGTCCGCCCCAAGGGGGGGCGTTATCCCACCACTCCTGTGTAGCGTGCGGCGCCTCCCGCTTCGTGTGGCGGGTCCGCTGGGCACACGTGGCTCAGGGGCCTGGGCGGTGACATTGTCCGAAGTGATGCGCTCTCTCTCTCTCTCTCTCTTGCTCTCTCTCTCTTTCTCTCTCGCTCTTGGCAGGCGGGAACGTTTCCACCCATCCTGCCCAGCCTGCTCTCGGCCTGGTAGTGAGGAGGGGAGAAGGAGCGGCTGTGACGAGAGAGGAGTAGGGAGCGCACATGGGGAATGTAGAGAGAGAGAGAGAGAGAGAGAGAGAGAGAGAGAGAGAGAAAGAGAGAGAGAGAGAGGGGGGTTCAGACGAGGAGGGATGACGACACCTGGGATAGAAGGGAGGAAGGGCTTAGAGGAGGGAGTTGGAGGGGGGGGGAGGAGGAGAGGGACGGAGCGAGAATGAGAGGACGAGCGTTCGTCTTCCCCCCCTAAGCCCGAGGACGGCGCCGCAGGCCCAGCCCGGCGCCGTAAGCATCGCAGGCGCGCGGGAGAGCCCAGGCGCGGGGGGCGCATCTTCCGCTCCTCGTCGTCCCCTCCTGGGTTTCCCCTGTGCTCCGTGCTTCGCCCCTGCTTCCAGTCGGTCCTCTGATCCTCCCGCATCCCGCATGTCACCCCTGTTCCGCCCCCCCGCGCGAAGTTGCCTGGCGACGTCGCCGGGCTGCAGTCAACGGGCACAGCCCGCGACCTACGGCTAGTGGGTTCTTGCACACGAGAGCCTGGAGGACGCGATCCCGGAGACGGGCTCGGCCTAGAGGCACTCGGGCAATTCAATTTCTGGGCTGTCATCTTCACAGAGCTGGGCGCATGGATGTTGTTGCCACGGCGTACACACCAGGGCGTGGTAGCGGGGAGGTTCTTGCGCCTGTCTTTCGCCGACGCCGCCAACGCTCCCGACGCACCGCCGCCTCCCGCCGAGGAGGCGGGCGCGGCCGCTGGGGGAAGATCCCCATCCTCACCACCAAGCTTGGGCTTCGTGGTGCGAGTGTGCCGCCAGCCTTCGGTGAAGGCCATACTGTTGCAAGGAACGGGTTCGCGACTTTCTGCACTATCTGCGGGGCCTGGGCCAGCGACTGCAATAGGCTCAGCAAGAAGTTCCAGCAGGGGTACAGAATGCGGCCTTCCACGAACGCCAGTATCAGATGCAAGGAGAATTTGTCTGCATCAGGAATCTGAGCCGAGGTGTCACCCCAGTTAGTGGCGAAACCCTGGAGGCAGGGACGCCACTTGCGGGTAGGACTGCGGCGGAGGCTATTGCTGCGACGTTTTCCTCGGCTTCTTCGCCAGGTTTGGCCGTCGCCCCCAGGTCCTGGCTGCTGGGGGAGTGCAGCGCTTTCCGCCTTTGTTGCGTTATACCCTGCAGACAGCGGCGACATGGACATCACGGACAGAGGGTACTTGCTGCTTGGCGATTTATGGCATGTGTCCACGCTGGGGTACCAGCTGGGCTTTCGTGCTGGCTGCTCTCGTCGGCGGCCACGAGTCAGGAGTGTTCGTGGCCGTCGCTGGGATTTCGTGCTGTGCCAAGGGTTGCCGATTCGAGGCGCGGCATGCAGTTCGACTATCTGGGCTGCCTGCCCCGCAGCCTGCTCGCGAGAGGCGAAGCGCCTGGACTTGCCCATGCCGCCCCCCCCCCCCTGCATTCCCTCCCTGACCGTGCCTGTTCCCCTGGACGCCCCTTCCTCCCCCTGTGGCGGTGGTATCTTTGTGTGTGTGTGTGTATGTGTGTGTGTGTGTGTGTGTGTGAGAGTGCAGGTGTGTGTGTGTGTGTGTGTGTGTGTGTGTGCGTGTGTGTGTGCGTGTGTGCGTGTGAGTGTGTCTTGCTTTCTTTCTCCCTTTCTCTCTCCCTTCCTCCATCCTCATCCTCATCCTCATCCTCATCCTCATCCTCATCCTCATCCTCATCCTCATCCTCATCCTCATCCCCATCCCCATCCCCATCCTCCTCCTCATCCTCCTCATCATCATCATCATCATGGTCAACATCCTCACCCCCCTCCGCCCCCTCCTCATCGTCGTCGTCATCATCACCCCTCGTCATCATCACATCCCATCATCATCATTATCCGTGCTGGTCCTCCTCCTGCTCCTCCTCGTCATCGTCATCAGGGCCGCGCCATGCGTTTTCTGTCAACATCCATTCGCCACCTGGCTGCGGGTGCTGACGATATGGCGAGGAAGATGGGGAGGAGGAGGGATGATGATGACGATGATGCTGCTGATGATGATGATGGTTATGAGGAGGAGGATGAGGAGGAGAATGGGTGGTGGTGATGATGATGATGATGCTGATGATGCTGATGATGATGATGATGATGATGGTGGTGGTGATGATGAGGAGGAGGGGCAGTTATGGGGAGGAAGAGGAGGGATGACGATGATGAGAAGGAGGAGGACGACGACGAGGAAGTACGGGGGCAAGCGGAGGAGGATGAGAAGGGGGATGGAGGAGGGCTGACTTTCCTGCCGGTCCAGCTGGCTGCTTTCCTCCTTATCATCACCATCATCATCATCATCATCATCATCATCATCATCATCATCATCATCATCATCATCTCTCCTCCTCCTCCTCCTCCTCATCATCATCATCAACATCATCATCGTCATCATCATCCCCCCTCCCCGTCCTCCTCGTCATCATTGTCAGCACCATCCTTCAGCATCCTCGTCCTCATCATCATCCATCCGCCTCGTCCGCCTCCTACTCATCATCGTCATCATCATCACCACCGTCATCATCACAATATGTTCATTCTCGTCCTCGTCCACTCCTACCCCTTCTTCTCCTCATCATCATCATCATCATCATCGTCGTCGCTATGATGATGCTGATGATGACGATGATGATGACGAGGAGTCGGAGGAAGAGGAGGAGGATGAGGAGGAGGAGGAAGAGGAGGAGGAGGAGGAGGAGGAGCAGGAAGTGCAGGAGGAGGAGGAGGAGGACCAGTGTAAACCCAAGAGTCATCAACGATGTTGGAATTAGCCCTTCCTCCAAGCTCCCTCTTTATAGGTCCCCACAGCGTTCATTTCAATTGAGGGAACTGCCTCGTTGGAAGACAACCGTGAAGATGAAGCATGCCCAACCATTGTTCTCGGGATTTCAAAGCCACCTATCATCCTGACTGCTGCGTCTTGACGATCCGGAATCGTGCCAGAGCGCCACTTTTGGGAATTCAACACCGCGGGTGCAACATAATTGTTGCACTGGCATAATCCTGAATCCGTTCAAAACATTGTTTCTAGTACGTTGATCACAGGAACCCGTAAAACTCTTTCAGATTATTACAACGAATGTGCGCGGCGCTAAGGCGAGAGCCACATGTTGGAAACGACCCGCCCTCAATCCGTTAAGCTCTTGCAGATTTTTACAACGAATGCGCGCGGCGCTGAGGCGAGAGCCATATTTTGAAACGACCCACCCTCAATCCGTTAAGCTCTTGCAAGTTTTTACAACGAATCTGCGCGGCGCTAAAGCGAGAGCCACATTTCGAAAACTAGTCGCCCTCCCTCCGTAGAACTCTTGTTGCCATATTTGTTGAACAAATTTGCGTGGCGCTAAGGCGAGAGCCACATTTTGAAAACGACCCGACCTCAATCCGTGAAGCTCTTGCGAATTCTCAAAACGAATGTGCGCGGCGCTAAGGCGAGAGCCACATTTTGAAAACGACCCGCCCTCAACCCGTGAAGCTCTGGCGAATTTTTAAAATAATGTGCGCGGCGCGAAGGCGAGAGCCACATTTTGAAAATAACCCGCCCTCAATCCGTTAAGCTCTTTCAACTTTTTAAAACGAATGTGCGCGGCGCGAAGGCGAATTTTGAAAACGACCCGCCCTCCATCTGTGAAGCCGTTGTCGGTGTTTAAGCTTCAGAATCATCAATGGTGAGGAAGTCTCAGGCGAAACGCCCGGCCCGCCCTAAAAACTGGCCCCGGGGTGCGACAGGAAGAAGTTATTTATAAGGAGAAGGAATGGAGGAGGAGGAGGAGGAGGACGAGGAGGAGGAGGAGGAGGAGGAGGGGGAGGAGGGAGGAGGAGGAGGAGGAGGAGGAGGAAGAGGAGGAGGAGGAGGAGGAGTTGTTGCCCTATCCTGACGACTTTGGAACCCTCACAAGTTCATTGTAAAAGTTCTAATGGATTGTATTGTGTTTCAATGACAGTCACAGGTGTCCTTGGCTTCAGAGCTACGAACCCTATGAGGGTTCCCGAAACCCTTCCCCCCCAACCAAAAAACAGAAAAGCAAGTACAAACATATGAGAAGTCCCCAAAAACAGAAATCAATGGTTCTGGGGATTTCAGGCTTCCTGGGCTGATCTGGCCTGGACGGGGCCCGGAGGAAGTCCGAAATCCCGAAAACTATTTTTTGGTTTGGAGCCCTCACAGGTTTTATGTTTTTTGTTTTTTTGTTTTGTGTGTGTTGTTTGTTGAGAAACCTTTCAGGATTCGTGGACCCACGATGTTTTCTTTCCTGTTTTTGTTTGTGTGGTTTCTGGTTGTTTTCGATTATGAGGTTTTTCATTGCGTTTGATTGTCTGATTTTCGCTTTGTTTTCGATTAATGGGTTTCCGATTGTTTTTGATTGAATGGATTTCCTACTATTTTTGATTGTATGGACTTCTTATTCTTTTTGATTGGATGGATTTCTCTCTGTTCTTGGTTGTGTCGTGTTCTCATTGTTTCGACGACTGTATGGAATTATTACTGTGTTTGATTGTGCGTATGTCTTACTGTTACGATTGCGCGGATGAGAACGGTGATGTGGAGAGGGAGAGGGATGAGGGCGAGACTGAACATGAGGAGGAACCCGATAATGATGCTTGTGATGATGATGATAGTGGTGGTGATGATGATGCTGAGGATGGTGAGAAACACCCCACGCCACATAGTTTTAAATCTCATCTCTACGGTCTGTGGCTTGGGGTGTTTCTCATCATCCCCGTCATCACCACCATCATTATCGTCATCATCATCATTATGTTCCTCCTCATGTTCATTCTCGTCCTCTTCCGTCTCCGCCTCCCCATCACCCTTTTCCCCCGCGCAATCGTAACAGTAAGACGTACGTACAATCAAACACAATAGTAATCCCATACAGTCGAAACAATGAGAAAACGTCACAATCAAGAACAGTATGAAACCCATACAATCAAAAACATTTTCAAATCCATACTGTCAGAAACCCACAGAATTCCAGACACTCAAAAACAATAAGAATTCCGTACAATCAAGAACAAAAAGAAAACCATGAGGTCAAAAAACAAGAAGGAAACCTCAAAACCACAAACAATAATAATTCCATACAATCAGGAATAATAAGACATCCGTACAATCAAAACAAATCAGAAATCCATGCATTCAAAAACAATAAAGCATCCATACAATCAGAAAACAAGCAGTAGTCCATACAATCAAAAGCAATGAGAAAGCCATACACTCAAAAACAGTAATACATCCAGACAGTCAAAAACGATAAGAAAACGTTTTTGGTACACGCACCCTGTGAGGGCTCCCCCCCCCAAAAAAAACAAAAAAACAATAACAACCAATAAAACCTGTGAGTGTTCCCAACAAGTCAGAAATCAATGGTTTTCGGGACTTCAGGCTGCCTGGAATCTCACCTCGAGGGACCCGGAGAAAGTCCGAAGTCCAGAAAACCATTGATTCCTGTTTTTTGGAACCATCGCAATGTTTTCTTGAAACCCTCGCAGGGTTCGTGGACCCAAGACTATTTCTTATTGTTTATTTTTTTGTTTATGATGATATGGATTTCTGATTGTTTTTGATTGTATGGACTTCTTCTTGTTTTTGATTGTATGTATTTCTGATTGTTGTTGTTTGTGTGGGTTTTCTATTGGTTTTGATTGTATGGATTTCTTATTTTTTTTGCTTGTGCAGATGTCTTGTTCATTTGATTGCGCGGAGGAGAGGGGAGATGAGGAGGAGGAAGATGAAGACGAGATGATGGTGCTGGTGATGATGATGATGCTGCTGATGATGATGATGATGCTGATGACGGTGATGCTGCTGCTGACGACGACGACGACGAGATGATGATGATGATGATGATGATGATGATGATGATGATGATGATGATGATGATGATGATGATGATGATGGTGATGATGATGATGATGATGATGATGATGATGATGATGATGATGCTGATGATGATGATGATGATGGTAGTCTTAAATCTCACCCTTGCACACAAGCCGCCTACACAACGATACACCCTTACCCCCTCCCCCTCCCTCCTCCTGCCGCCCCCCCCCCTGCTGGTGCGTGCTGGGGTGTGATGGACTGGGGTTGGATGGGCGACCTGTGCTTGTGGGAGTAGTATGTGTGTGTGTGTGTGCTGGCTGACTGCTCTGCCAGGCCAGGCTTTTTTCTGAGTTGGCTGGTCTTGGTCGGGTGGAGCTGGCTGGCTGGCCGGGATGGCACGGCTGTGCGCATATGTTCGGCTACGATGGGCTTTGCTGAGCTAGCCTGGGCTGTCTGAGTGAGCTAGCTGGGCCAACTATGCTTGAGTACTAGTTCGCCTGGGCTGGCTGTGCTGTGCTGTGCTGGGCTGTCCCAGGCTGTGCTTTGCCGGGCTTTGTTTGGTTGTGCTCGGATGCTTTGGCTGACTAGCTGGGTGAGCTATCCAGGTTGGCGGCATCGGCTGGATATGTCAGTCTGGGCTGCTAGGCCGCCTTGGCTGTGCTCGCATGGCTGGGTTGGTTGAAGCTGGTCTGTGGGCTGTGCGTTGTGGGCTGTGTTTGGCTGACTGGATGGAGGGTGATGGGCTGGATGGGCAGGCTGGGTTTGGGCTGGGCTGGCCGGCTGCACAAGTGCTGGCGGTGCTGGTTGTGGTGTGCTGTGCTGGGATGGGTTACTTGGCTTGGGTGAATGTGCTGGCTGCGCTGGGCGCTGGGCTGGCTCTTTGTGCTGGCTGGCCAGTGTGACCATGCCAGGCCAGATAGGAATACTGAGCTGTCTGAGCTATTCTTGGGTATCTGTGCAGGTCCAGCCTGTGCTGGCCAGGCTGGGTTGGAACTGGGTTGGGGTGGCTCTGCGTGGACCAACTCGAGTTTGTTGCAGCTCCTCGAGGGCAGTAGTGTGCGATCCTGATGTCTGGACGTAAATGCAAAGCCATAATTTCGCTTTGCGTGGATGATCCTCCTTCCTTCCGCGCAAGAGTGCAAGAGAGCTGGTGGGGATCGTGACCCAAGGCTGGGTGCCCGACCACTTCCCCCGTTAAGTATAGCGCAGTATTCCCCAAACTGTGCTTGCACTTAGGGGGTCTTATACTTCTCTTCTAAGGAACTGGGCCTGGTTGTCGGTCCAGCGGGCTTGTGGCTGCCCGTCGCCGCCGTCTTTGGTCAAGATTTTGTTTTTTGTTTTTTTGTTTTTTGCGAGGCTCACGTTCGCATTACTTTGCATTGCTCTGCATTGCTTTGCAATGCATTGCATTGTATGGCTTTGCAGTGCTGTGCATTCTGCTGCTTTGCGTTGCTTTGCGTTGTTTGCATAGCTTCGTATTGCTTTGCAGTCGCATTGCTTTGCATCGCTTTGCATTGCAGTGCGTTGGCTTGCATTGCTTTACATTGCTGCATTGCTTTGCGTTGCTTGGTACCGCATAGAATGTACGTATGTGTATGTATGTATGTATGTATGTATGTATGTATGTATGTATGTATGTATGCACGTATGTATTTATGTATGTATGTATGTAGGTATGTATGTGCGATGGGGGCGTTCGTTAAGGAATGTGCCCAGGAGGCTGCAGACCCTGGAGGGTTCCCTATCTGATGAGGGTGGCGTTGATATCCATGGCCAATTCACGATTGTAGTTCCACTGGCTTCGGGACTCTGGATTCCTTATCCAATGCTTCCTTGTTCAATGCCCCCACCGTATGTACATTGTGGAAATCACTGTTTGGGATCCACACTGGCGAATATTTCCTCACGAAGAAGTGCAGTGCAATGCGCACCATTACATGTCAATGTCAGGCAAAACAAGGCTGCGCAGAGCAACCTGTTGCAAAACTGATCAGCGCACATCACATGAACGCAGCTCGACCCAATGCGATTCGAATACAGTATAAACACATCAAACTAATGCAGCGCAATGCACGCAAGTGGGACATACACGTACAACGCAAGAGCTGCACCGCATTGCCTTGCACTGCAAAGCAAACCAGGGCACTACACAGCAATGCAAAGTAATGCCTCAACACATGCCAGATCGTTCCCGTTGAAGCCAGCCCAGTGTTAATGTCTTCTCTATTGGAATTTGCCAGGCTGGGCTTGCTCGTGGGATTCTTACTTTTTGGTATGACGAGAACCGCTCTCTGCTAGCTCCCAGTTGGCCGGTTCCTCGCGGCCAGGGCGTTATATGTATGTTTGTGCTATGTGTTGCTGCGCTGTGTCATGCTATGGCGTGCTTGGCAATGCAGTGCTGCGCTTTGCTTTGCAATGTGTCTCTGCGTAATGCCGTGCTCTGTCATGCGATGATGTGCCATACCGTTCGCTGCAATACTATGCAAAGTCTTGCCGTGCTGAGCAATGCAATGTAATGCTGCGCAAAACTATACTATGCGATGCCATGCTTTGCTATCCAGTGTCACGCCAGGCTACTTAATGCTTTGCAATGCTGCTATATCATGGTATGTTCGGTGGTGCTAGTATGCGCTGCTATTTGTTTCATTGCGCGTATCTCAACTCATTGCATTGCGCAGGTATGCCTTCAGCAAGCATGATACGCCTAGTTTTGCACTTGGTTCGTCTGTTTGTCTAGCTCCTGTCTTTCAACAGAATGAAGTTCCAAATGGGGTTCGCCCAATTCCCTCACAGTGTGTCAAAGTGATACGTGGCACCAGCCAAATCCGCAGAGATCGTATCACGGGGCATGTTCAAAATGTAACGTGCCATACCCTTGTGGGGCAGCGGAGGAGGAGGAGGAGGAGGAGGAGGAGGAGGAGGAGGAGGATATTCATAATACTGATAACAACAAGAAGAATACGAAAAACAATAGTAATGCTATTATATAAGAATCAGGAATGATAAGAACAAGGGTAATAATGATAACAATGAGATGGTTACTAATACGAATAAGAAGAAGGGGGAGGAGGAGGAGGAGGAGGAGGTGGACGGCTCCGAAGACCAGGATGGCCTGGGGATTCTTTGGAGTTTGCTGAGCAGCCACAAACAACTCAACTTGCCCGGCCCCCCTCCCCCCCCGTCGGTCTCCGAAGGCAGCCCGCGGGCGGCGTGGCTGAAGCCGACGACGGCGGTGGCGGCGCCACATCCTCGAGGCTGCAGCGAAGGCAGCGGGGTGCGGAGGCGCGCGCCCGCCCCGCGCGTTCGGGCGCCTCGGGCTGGGGCTGGGGCGCCGAGCGGCCCCCGGCTCTTCTCCAAGTCTCGCTGTCCACGCGGAGGGTGGCGAGGACGGGGGGGGGGAGATGGGAAGAGATGAGGGGGAGGGGGACAGGGGCGAGGAAGGGGAGGGAAGGAATGGGGGAGAAGCGCAGCCTGAACCGGTGGCACACCTACAGTGACATGGTCGGAGGCGCCGCCGCTGGAGTCACAGGACTCAGGAGTCAGAGGATAAGGAGGAGGAGGAGGAGGAGGAGGAGGAGGAGGAGAACCCGAGCGAGCCCAATCAGCATCAACGATGTTGCAATATGCGTCAACGGTTCAAGCCTCTCTCTTCACTGCAGGAAGCGAACCCTCGAAAGACCAGCGCCCTGCAGGCTCGTGATTTCTCTTCAGGCGCAGACTGCCCAGAGAGTGGCCTCCCTCCCTCGCTCCCTCCCTCCCTTCCTGCCGGCCCGAGGGCGACCTGCGGGGCGACATCGAGAGAGGGACGGCGCTGATCCGCGAGGGCAGGGCGATGGCGGTCGAGGGGCTGCGGGTGGAGGCCCGGCCCCCCCCCCCCCGCCCTTCCGTGCGCCCTGCCGCCCGAGGGGCGGAGGGGGAGGCGGAGGGGGAGGAGGAGAAGGAGCCACGGGGGAGGAGGAGGGGGAGGAGGGGGAGGAGGAGGGGGAGGAGGAGGGGGAGGAGGAGGGGGAGGAGGGGGAGGGAGGAGGAGGGGAGGAGGGGGGAGGGGGAGGAGGAGGCGGCGTCCGCGGACTCGGAAACGGTGCCCCGGCGAGGATGGCCCAGATGGCGCTGCAAGCTGGCGGCCGGGGGCGAAGGCAGCAAGAGGGGCGGCCTGGGGAGGAGGAGGGGGAGGAGGAGGGGGAGGAGGAGGGGGAGGAGGGGAGGAGGAGGGGGAGGAGGGGGAGGAGGGGGAGGAGGAGGAGGCGGCGTCCGCGGACTCGGAAACGGTGCCCCGGCGAGGATGGCCCAGATGGCGCTGCAAGCTGGCGGCCGGGGGCGAAGGCAGCAAGAGGGGCGGCCTGGCGTCAGGCAGGCGCGTCGAACACACGACCTGCCCAGCCGTCCTGCCTGCTCGAGGGCCCAGCCGCCCTGCCTGCTTGGTTTGTGTCGGGCCTGTCCCTCCACAGGGGGAATATACAACAATAGTCAAATAATAGTCTGAGGACGATATTATGGGTATTTTTTTTAGCTATTCGAAGAATTCTTTGGGTATTTTCAATTTTCGTCCAAAATCCCGAACTGCTGCTTGGTGGCCTTTGCAAGCGAGACCTGGTGCGGGCTGCGGGTACTACAAGACTCTTCTGGGGGTTGGGTTCTCCTTCAGGGGAGACCCTCACGATGTCTCTCTCGACTGCTGGACCTCCCTCCATGGAGGTTCCAGGGGCCACCGACGACAGAATGCGTACTTTACCAACCCGACGTCAACGTGCACTTGTGTGAAGGAGACTTGGTTCCATCGCTCCCTGCTTGATGTGTGCAGGAATGCCTTCCGTATTGGACGACGAATCGCTTCAGTTTCTCCGTGTGGAGCCCTTGCTGGTGATGGGCCTCGGCACTGCTGGGGAGCACCGAGAGCCAGCTTTCCATCGTAGTCGGGATGCTATCCACTGGTGCCACATCGTTAAGGAACACGTTGCTTCACCTTCACTCTCAGAGCGGCGTCCTCTGAAGTTGGTCACCGTGAGCGAGGACAGCGGCGACAGCGGAGTTCTGTGTCGTCCCAAGCCAGTCGTAGAAGCTCTCGATGCACTTCTGCCCATACCCCGCTTCCTTTCGTGCCGCCACGTGGAGCTCGAGAGTATAGGCGATGGCCGGAAGGGAAGTGGCTGCGGCTGCCCACGCCCGCCATGCCAGGACGCCACCTTAGATAAGGAGCCCCTGGCGAGTAAGTATCCCTCGTCAGATCACCCAGGATCTGTAGCCGGTATTTTGCTGGCCCCGTCTCCTTTGGCAAACTCCTCTGCGACTCAGAGGGCCAGTGAGATCGCAAAGGATGAGATCTTTATTTCCGCAAGCTGTGTCAACCCCATCAACGTGCACTCGTGTTTCATATATGGCTAGCTCGGCGATCTAGACGCCGACTTGGGCTTCTTCAATTTTCTCGACAGCGTCGGGTTCCAGTTCGTCTTCGTTGTGTAAAAGGTTCTACGTCTACTACATTTGACTGAGCTGCGGCGCGAGCGAGTGCCTCTGTGGCTCTTGATGCAGACGAGCTCTTAGATGTTCGTCCACTCCTCCTTCCTCCCTCCTTCCCGTTCCTCCCTCCTTCCTCGTCCCCCCTTCCTTCTTCCTGCTCTCAGGAGGGAAGAAAAACACACAGACACAACGAATCGTCGATTCCCCAGAAAAGATGGGAACATATGGGAAGTGGGGGCGACGACACAAACCTAGAACATATGGGAGAATATGG
>CAUYUJ010020326.1:438445-498445 GCA_963575745.1 Prorocentrum cordatum | reverse complement strand
CCTGGGGCAGCCGGGGCAGCAGGCAGCGCGGGGCGGGCCGCCCCCTCGCCCCGCAGCCGTCGGCCGAGAGCCGCTTGGGCGGCGGCCCCCCTTCCCTCCCGTTGCCCGAGGGCGAGGGGCGGAGTGTGAAGCTCGGGGGCTTCCCCTCCTCGTTTGTGAATGGCGTCTCACTCCCATCGCTGAGACGGGGCATCAAGTTCCCGGGGCTGGCATGTGCTCTGCGTGCAATGCCCCCGGCCTCCGCCACCCATAAAAGGCGCATCGCTGTCACACCTGCCGTCCCCTTGTGCCGTTCTCGCACCGCTACTAGGGCTCATCGAGGGATGCGCCCCCGTGTTTCAATATGACTATGTTTTCTTTTTCCTTGCCCGACGTCAGTGGCCATTTGGGTTCAGGCGCGCGCCCGTTTCAGAACAGCCCACCCACAACCACCATGGGGCATCAAGTTCCTGGGAGTGGCAGGTGCCTTGCGTACAGGGCCCTCCGGCACTGCCACCTATATAAAACATGCTTCGCCGTCACCCTGTTTGTCTCCGTGTGCCGTCATCGCACTGCTATTAAGGTTAATGGATGATGCGTGTGTGTCTGTCTGTCTGTCTGCCTGCCTGTCTGTCTGTCTGTCTGTCTGTCTGTCTGTCTGTCTGTCTGTCTGTCTGTCTGTCTGTTTGTCCGTCTGCTTGTATGTATGTATGTACGTATGCATGTATGTCTGTACGGATGTATGAATGTTTGTATGTATGTATGTATGTATGGATGTATATTTGTATGTTTTTGCATACATATAACATTTATTCGGACAAGCACACATATAAACAGTTATAGGGAGAGGAACAATGTATTTGACAAGAGTGATACATATATTTAATGAGAGAGAAAGCGAGAAGGGAGAGTCAGCAAGAGAGAGAGAGAGAGAGAGAGAGAGACAGAGAGATAGAGAGGGAGGGATACACAGAGAGATATAGAGAGAACAACGAGAGAGAGAGAGAGAGAGAGAGAGAGAGAGAGAGCGGCAGAGAGAGAGAGAGAGAGATAGAAAACGGAATCGCGAAAGAGAGAGAGAGAGAGAGAGAGAGAGAAAAAGAGAGAGAGAGAGAGAGACAGAGAACCGAGAGCGAGAGAGAGAGAACACATAACGCGAGAAAGAGAAAGAGAGAGAAAGAGAGAGAGGCAGAAGCAGATAAAGAGAGAGAGAGAGAGAGAGAGAGCGAGAATGAGAGAGAGAGAGAGAGAGAGAAATGGGAGTACCCATGCGGGAAGGCGTACGAGAAGTACGTGAGCGGCCTGCAGATGTTGATGGGCATCAGGGATCAAAACCATGGGGTTTGGGGGGAGGTCGCTGCAGGTTTCGCTTGTTCCAGAGTATTCGGGTCGATGCAAAGGGAGGCCAGACAGAGGTCCCGCGCAGCATTGTCGCGCGGCCGGCGTCTGGTCACAGTGTAGGGCTGATGAGGAGGATGGGGCAGATGACAGGAAGTGGAGGAGCAGAAGGAAGATGAGGATGTGCTCAACATGTAGAGCTTCGGTTTCAGGTGTGGGTTCGGGCCGTGGCCTGGGGCGGTCGCGCAGCCAGTCGGGACGACAGTTGCGCCGCCTCATCGCCTTGAGTTCCATTGCCTGTGTCACTTGCAGCCCGACCTCAAGCTGCCTACAGGGAGTGCGCCTCCAGATAAGTAGATGTTCGTATGTACGTATGTTTGTATGCTTGCATGTTTATACCTATCCATACTATTCGCTCTGGTGCTACAGGTTGCTCGCATCCAGCGGGGAAGCCGAACTTGGGATTTCACTCCTGGGTGCTCATGGGCGAAAATGAGGAGACAGGGACGGCATGCTTGAAGCGGAACGGGATGGCGTGCAAGCTCAGGGGGCACGAGGAGCATGGGGCAGGTTCCTGATCTCCAGAACCGCATCAATCGTTACGTGGAAGAGGCCGAGAGGCTGCAGAAGGCCATGGAGGACCTGAGTGTCTTCCTTCCTGTCATAGCAGCTGTTTCTCTCTTCCAAGTGAGGCCGAGTGGAACTCGGCGCTTGTGCAGGCGAATATGAACCCGTAGCAGCTTGCTCGGAGCGTATCGGCTCTTGCACACCACGCGAGTCCGATCATGGACATGTCCAGGGTGGGCTCTTGCATTGACGTTCGGGTGCTTTGGGAGCAACGTCGCGTCCACCTCTAGTGCAGCGGGCGTGGGGCTCTTTCGTGGGCGACGGGGGTCTCCTGTGTTCAAGTCTGTCGTGATTGCCTCCATGCTGCTTGGCAAGAGTATGACCCATCAGTAGACACGTACACCTGAAAAAGGTTTCTGCTGACTTGCGTGAGAGCGATTGTCAGCATCCTTTGACCGTGATCGAGGCACGTTTTCGTGCTTGGGCAGGTCTGAGTGTTCTCGATCGCCGTGCGCTTCCTCGTGGATGCCAGGTTTCTCGGGGAGTGTAAGCCCGAGCCTGTCGACGTCGGCACCGCATGCGACCGTAACTCGCGCGGCGCATGCCGCCGAGCGGGCCGGGACGCGCCGCGAGGAACGGCTGCCCGATGCCTCGGCGTCTGCGGCCAGCTCGCCGCGGCCACAGGCAGCAGGGTGCGTGGGCGGGTGGTGCAGATGAAGTGCAGCGCTTTCGAGCTCCTGGGCCCTCAGAGTTCGAGTCGTGCTGGCATTCTGGCCCCTTTTGAACATTCTCGGGGAGTCGGGGCCCTTCGGAGGCCTCAGCCCCGTCTTGGGTGGCCTCGCAATTTTGTTGAGCGCAGCGAGATGAATCCCGGGACGATTCTGATGCGGTCGAGGGCTCCTTCCATGTGTATCTGAGGGCAAAGCTGGGCGGCACTGCGGCACCACATGTATTCGTCTTCGAGCCTGGTCTGGTGGCTAGGTGATTTGAGCTGATGGGTATGCGTCATGCTCCCTCGGGCTGTTCACCCGTGTCGCGGTCCCAGGGCCCAAGAACATGATCTTTCAGCAATTGTTTCCGATACATCCAGGTACGCTCGTAGCGAGTCTCGAGTTCGAGGGCAGCGCCTGCATTTCTCATGCAGCTGTCTGCGGGAAGTTGCGTCACTCTGCCAGCGCAGCATTTGGTGTGGCGCCCTATTTGGCACCGCCCAGAAGACCGTATCATGTGACATCTCTCGTCTGTATCCAGCTGCCTGCGGCACATCCCGCCATCGTACCAGCGCACCAGCGCAGCGTTAAGGAGGTTGAGCGAAAGACCCGCTGCAATTCAGCGCGCGGTCTGAACCTGAGTGGATCTTAAGCTTGACCTTGTTCCCTCGACTCTTGGAGGCCTTCGAGAAGCCTCTCAGAGGCCTCCTGGAGGGCCTCTTCAGGACCTCTTGGGGCCGCTTGGGGGCCTCTGGTGCCGTCTTGGAGCTCTCATGGCCCGTCTGCCGCCCTCAGAGGCAGTTTTGCATGCCCCTCGGACCGTCTTGGGGCCCGGGGGTTCTCTTGGGGCGCTTTCGGGGCGTCGTGGAGGTCTCGTAGGCCCTTGTGGGGCCTTCTTGAAGGCCTCTTGGGAAGTCTTAGGGCCTCTTGGTGCAGGAAGGGCGCCAAAACGACCTAGCGGGCCCACTTGACGGCCTCACAGCGGCCCCAGAATACCGCCTGGATGGGTCTAGCCGCAATGCTGGATTCACACGGCTACGTCAGAGTTTCAGTCACGTGCATTACGTCCCATGTGTATATTTACTTGAATATGATGTTCACCATCTCTGGCGTATGGCAATGTAAACGTGTATACATACATGGCAGACGATACAGTCTACTAGTGTGTGTGTGTATATGTATCATATGTGTATGTATGTATGTGTATATATATAAAAAAGCGTTTGTATGCATGTATGCTATACATACATATACATGTACATCCACACGTACATGCAACAACGACTATGTACGCATACATGAAGTTTAAGGTACTCTCCGAGGGAGAACGCTACATAGCTTGCTATACCTTCTGCCCCGTTTGGGCTCATTACTGCGCGGCCCCATTTGCCTGCGCTGTCTGACCGCGGTGCACAGTCAGCGGCCGTGGGTTGGAGAACAGGTTTTTCCTTTGGTCCCCTGGCCAAGCCCCATCGTACCCTTTACCGGTTGTTCTGCTACTATACAGAATGAAAACCCCAACCTCGTTCTCTACTTGGTGGCGGAGGTGTCGCACCTGCGGCATCTCTGCTCATTTCCACCTTCGGCGTGCTGACCACCTCCGCCGAGTTCCGCCGACGTGCCTGCAGAATCGTGGACAACCACGAGGACCAGAGCACGCGGATCATTACCCGCATCTGCGCTACCGCTGCCGCTCCGCCGACACCATCTCGGGCCATGGGCGCGCGGGGAAATTGGATCGCTTACGCGAGGGCTCTCCCCATAATTTCGACAACAACTACGACAACCCCTACCAGCACCACCTACCAGCCTACTATCGCGCAAGGAACCTCGACAACTACTACGACGGTCTCAATCTCCTTCGGCGCCATCCTCTCCTTCGAGCGCGGGAACGTGACGTGCAATCATTTCGAACGCTGGGCCGCGACGATCATTGATCGTCGCGGTCCAGCCGCACATCTCGAGCACGGAAACGCGACGAACATCTTCGTCTGCAGCGCCGAGGAGCGCCGACTGGCGAACCCACCGCCGCACGAAGCCAATCGTGGACGCGCGACTGGCATCTCCATCACCGACAGCACCCACACCAAGGTTCGTTACCTCAGCCTTGTCATCTCCGGTATTCTGTCATTCTCTATCGGGGGCGTACTCGGACACATGATGCGTGAGCGAGAGGGTGACCCAACACGTGGGCCTTCTTGGCGCCTAGCAGCCAGTGTGCCCCGCCGAGTTTGGATTCGCACAGTCCACGATTCGTTGGACGTGCGCCCAGGTAGAATGGCACCGTCGCAGCAGGCTGCAGCCATGCAGCGGGGCCTCGAAGGCCTCGCGCGCAGCCTGGCGATGCGTATCCCAGCAGGCGCCATAAGCTTCGGTGCCGAGGTGAGCGGTGTCAGGACGGAACCCGTGACGTACCTCTTCTTCAACCTGGCGCAGAGGCGCATGCGTTCGAGGGCCTTGAAGACAAGAACAATGTCAACAATGCCTCGAGCTAAAAAATTTTAGTGTCATGCCCAACGAGCGCGTCGACAGCGTCCTGGCCCGTTGGAGGTAGCAAGGTTGGAGGCTGGAACAGTTGACTTCGGATTAGGCAACTTCCAGCTCGTATTCGTTATTCTAGTGTCAGCTCTGCGTGTCCCGCCGCGCGAAGTTTCAACGCTGTTGCAGCCGTTGAGCGGGTTGATGCCCAGGAATCAAGTGGAATGCGACCAGCTACTAGAAGCCCCGCGACGTCGACGGCATATTGTTGAACGGGTACCTAGTAACATCGCCCAGCATCTAGGCGTGCCTGGCCGTAGTGGCGTCCGCCTGGTGACCCAGAACGCCTGCCTGCGTGGCGGGGGCGCGCCGGCAGACGGTCGCGCGCGGCCGGGTGCGCCCGCGGCCGGCGCTTGGACCTCGCCGCCATAGTCATTCAGACACCTCCTGGCGCTCGTGGAAACTTGGCCGCCCGGTCGCCGCCCCCGCCTACTGCGCCAGCTACGCGACCAGCAGCTGCGCCGAAAGCCGCCCCGCGGGGAAACCTCGTAGAAGGGGGCGGCAGCAGCGCCGACGCAGACATTTTGTCGTTCCTTGGGGGCGCCAACTACACTTGGAATGGCTTGGCAGATATCCCCCCTGCAGGAATTTGCCCATGCCAAATAGTAGCACGCTGGGATATGGGTGAGAGATATGAGCAGGCTTGTGCGCCGCGCGCGCTGCTGCGTCAAGTGCGCGCTTGAGGGGCAGGGCGGCGGTGGAAAAGGTGGCCGACGGCGACTCGCAGGGCGAGGTAATGCCCCAAACTGGAAAAAATTATGACCCCCCCCTTCCCCCCCTCCCCGGATCCCGACTGCCATTAATTCGCATCCGAATACTTGTTTTTTTTACTTGTCCCCCCAGGAAAAAATCAATGGATGCCGATCGATGCCACTTGTATATACATCGGTGCCAGGAAGAATGCCGATGTGACATTGTAGCTTGGTGTAGCCCCTTATGTCTAGGCTGGAGGGCGCGCCGGCCCTCGTTGTAACCTGGCGTAGCCCCGCTTGCGTGGCCCAGAGGGGGGGCGGCCTTCATCGTATCCTGGTGTAGCCCCGCAAATTTGGCCAAGAGGGCGGTGCGACCTTCGCTGTAACCTGGTGCGGCCTTGGTGCGGCCTCGAACTGGGCGGCTTGCTGAGGGCCTTTCTGGCCTGGAGCGATCCAGCTTTCGTCGTAACCTGGTCTAGCCCCTCTCCTGTCCTGTTGTTCCACCCTGCCTCCGCCCCCCTCCGCCTCGACTCCCCTCCTCCGAAAACAAACGTTAGTTGAATTATATTTTCATCGCATGTCGCCGGTCTGATGAGGCCATCTTGAGCCAACTTGGACCAGATTGCGCCATTTTGGAGGCCATCTGAAAGCACTTGTGGCCCTCTCGGCACCAGAGGGCGTGCGCAAGGGATGGTCCCCAAGTGCGGTCTCTTTCCACGCCGGGCTTGGGCGTGTCAGTTGCGACTTGTTCGCAACCCACACACATGCGCGGTGCGCAGGGGGTGGCCCCTGAGCGCAGTCTCTATCCACGCTGGGGTCGCAGGGCGTGGCAGGCGTGGCATGACGCCAAGAGGGGTTGCCCAGGAATCTGCCCTTGCGCGCAGGGCGCCAGGGCGGTCGCGGGGACGTCTCCAGCGATCCAGTTTACCCCTTTTGTTTTCTATAGGCGCACTGCAGCGCTGGGGAAAAACATGTTTTAACATGTCTCCTCAACATTTTTTATACAGAAAAACAAGTTTTTAGACATTATTCGCGCCTTCAGTCTGTCGTGGGGGCCCCAGTGGGGGCCGCAGTCGCGCGGCAGATTTGGCGCGCGGCGGGGGGGCCAGCCCGGCGCCGGGGCGGGGCGCGATCGGCCGCGTCGCTCCCGCGGCCACTCCCCGGGGGCCGATGTTCGACGGTGCGGGGGGTCTCGCGCGCAGGTTCGTCTTTGCCCCCCCCCCCCCCCGGGGGCGCCCCTGTCGGACTGCTCGGCTTGAAAGAGGAGAGGGCGGGGGCGTGATCTTGTTGGTCGAGGTGGCCACGTCGTGACTCATGACATTTGTGGGTGCGCGCTGCGCCCGCTGCAGCAAATATTCCCAACTCCGCGTTCAGACGCTGTCAGGCGAGAACGCTTTGCTTACGGGCGCCACCGAGTGCCTTGACCTCCCAGAGCGCAGCCAACGCGAACACCCGTGCTTTATCGAGGCGGCGGAGGAATGTGCGCATCTGATCTTTCAGCAGGTATACTGGAACAATGAATGCGACCGTCATTATTCAATCAACGATTGGAGCGTGGGGGTCCTTTGAGATTCTGCGACTGCTACAGAAGATGAAGAAGCTGAAGCACCGTTCCCAACTGCATCGTCATCGCATCAACCGGCAGACCAACGACCCACGTGACAACCCAGTCTTAGCCCCCATCGCAGGACCCATGGGGCGCGGCGCCTAACGGCAGGTACTTGCCAAATGCGACTACCGATGACGTTGTGCAGTTGGATGCGGGGCGTGCGGGCCACCCAGCGTGTCGCGCGTGCTTCCGGGAAGCGGAATCCTCGCCGATTCCTCGAGGACGTGCGCCTCGACGAAACGCGAGTGCATCGCGAGGGGGGGGGGTCAACTTTTGCGCCAGCGGGGGCGACGAGGGTCGTCTGCAACGCATTGCCGGGGCAGTGCAGCGCGCGGCAGCGCGCGAAGACTTTTAGGCGACCCCGATGCTGAGCACTGCGTTGCCCTGACCCACGATGCTGCCGGCAGGGCCGCATGAGAATATGAGGATTCCAGACGCACTGACTGGTGGCTCGGACCGTGCGCGAACTTGCGCGAGCCAAGAATTGAAGGTGGCATTCGTTTTTGTCCAAGGGCGGGCCGAAGATGGAGAGATATATGTTTTCGCGATCGTGAAGAAGTGGCTCTATTATGGGACCCCATCGAGATCCAGACGGCCAACCTCCGCGAGCCAGCTTCGCCGAGGTCACCTTTCAAAAATCGAGGCCAGGGTCGACTCCCTTCGCGCCTCTGAGCTTCTTCCGCGCCTCTCCAGGGGCAGGCCGGTGCCCGCGGATCTGGAAGCGGGCGCGACGATCACAGGCGCGAGCGTCGCCCATGACCCCGCGCGCGGTATCATTGGCGTGGAAGCCCTCCAAGCTTGTAGACCGCATTCCGACCCCTGATGAGTACTTACCCACGCCCGTGTCGGATGATGGCGTGCAGGGTGCCAGGTGGGCGTTGCATGGCTGGCTGTGCGCCGACTACCGAGTCTATCTGGGCCGCGGCTTGCACGCGTGTGCTTGGTGCCACGATCGCAACCGAGAGATGCGGACCTGCGACCTATCTCGCGAACCAGACTCAGATGGCCCAGATCTACCCGGCCAAGAGGAAGACTTTCATGTGATCGAGGCTGAGGAGGAGGACGAGTCAAACGCTGGACCTCGGCCGCAAACTCCACGGGGTGGACGTCGTGCAGTGGGTCCCTGGCGATGATCAGGGACAGAAGCGCGCCGCCGTCGCGGCCGGGCCAGGCGCGGCCAGGCGCGGCCGCTACACGTGCAGAGAGGGGTCGTCTCTTATTCGAGACACTCGTAGAGAGATGAGTCGACAGCGAGTACGCCGACGAAAAGGTAGGTGTGGGTGTCCACCATGGGGACATCATAGGTCAGGTTGCCATGACCGCAGTGGTATTCCAATGCGGCCACTTGTGCATCGCCCGCGCGACGACGCTCTGCGGGAGCGCGATCGTCGACTCCGACGCTCGCGGGGAAACCGCCGGGCCCGGCTCATCTTGCGCGGCCAAAATCGGGCGCCGTGACCAAGGCGCGCTTCGAGATCGCGTTCGTAGTTGAGTAGCGCGGGTTTTCCCCGAGCGCCGGCAGCGGCAGCGCGAGTTGCGGGGGCTCTCCCTGCTGCAAGCCGTGCCTCCGCCCCGAAGGATTCAGGGAACGCGCCCTATTAGCGCGGCCTCCTCCGAATCGTCGGTCTTGCAGGGCTTGCCGCGATTGCCGCGACTCGGGCGCGCGCGACGCGGAGATGTGCGCTCTGCGCCAGGCCCCCCATTTGATCGGGCCAAGCCGAGAGGTCTGAAGCGAGCACCACCGCGACGCAAGTCTGCGATGCGCAAGCGACCTGCTGGCATATCGTCCGCGACACCGACTCCAATATCTTCGAGGTGCAGTTCGGGGCCGCCGGCAGAGGCTGCCTCGCGGATGTCTTGTCGGGAACCGATTGGGGAGATATCGATTGGCAAATCATTGCGCCTGCGCGACATCGCGGAGGCTGCAGGGAGGACGGAGACAGCAGGCGTGGGCGCTTCAGGACCTGCCTGAGAAGCCGAACGTCGTCGACCCTCTAGTCATCGCTATCTCCTACAAACTAGACGATGACGACATCGAGGAATCGCTCGAGGATCAGATTGGGGCCTGGTGCAGTATGCAGTGCGAAGCAATACCAGGGCAAAGGCGCAGGCGTTGGGGGTGGTCGAGGGCAAGAAAATGCTGGGACCTAAACGGAAGTCTACACCAGCATCAAGGAGGGATGCGTCCCACAAGCCCGCCGTCAAAGACCTGCGCGAGTTCTTCGAGCCCAGGGGCAAAGCCCAGGCGCCGCCGCAGACTCAGACGCGCGCGCGTCCCTCATCGCGACCTCAAGCACCATTGGTGCTACCTTTTGAACCACTTCGACCCAGAGGTTCTGTTGGGAGATCAAATTTGCCGAATCCCAAGACGAAGTGGGTTCCGACATAGACAGCGCGATCTCGGCCATTCTCCGGCCGCTAATCAGATGGAGACGATGAGGCAGGATGCGCTCCGAGAATAGCGGAGGGCACGGGGTCGCAGCGGCGGCGGGGGTCGGGGAAGCGCGACCTCCGCAGCTTCCAAAGATTTGGAACAGGGCGCCCCGTGGAAGGAGATGGGGGAGTTCCACGACAAGGACAGGCCCATCGGCCATGCATTCAAGACGCTGGCCAGGGGGGGCGGGCGCGCGCGCGGGGGCGCCAGTGCGACGTTGGCAGGGGCGATCTCTCACCAGCGCGCGCAGAAAGCGCTGGAGTGGATTGGTCTTGGTTGCCGCGCAGATGGCAAGAGGATCTCCGTATTTTTGTCATGGCTACTACGCCGCGGCATTGGACAGAAAGGGTCGCTGCGATTGTAAGTCGCTCATCCTTGGCGAAGGCTGGGTGGGCGCAGACGAAATTGCGCGGCATCCATCAGGGCATTGGAGGTCCATGCCTACGTGCAGTCGCGCGGCTACGAGACTATTGCGCCGACGAGCAGGCCCCGCGTCCCAGCGAAGATCTCCCGCGGCCGTCGCATGAATCGCGCAGGGTACCGCGTCGTTCGAGTCGTGAAAGACGCCGAGGGAGATGGTGACATATGCCAGATGCGATGCGTTCAGGGCTGTGGAGAGAACGCCATCCCCGCGCAAGTGTACGACGTCATTCTTTCCCTGAAGGCATGGTTCACGGCGCGAATGAGAATTCGCAGCTCTGTATTTTTCATGTGCCAGCTGATGGGGCTTTATGTGGAAGCAATGACAGCGAGAGGCGGCAGTCAGATCGTTCGCGCTTTCCATTTCGCCATTTGCAACACCTACCACTGCCCTGTCGGCTGGTGGTTTCGGCCGTCAGGATATATCGCGCACGCGGCAGCGGGTGGGCGCCTGGACAACCACCCGAGGCCCTGAGCTTTCTTATTTGACGTTGGGCGCATTTATTTTGACTGCTGAGGGACCTCGTGGAAGCATCGACCCTGAGACGGTCCGAGTCGAGACGACCTCCCGGGCCAAATTGCCGAGCCGTATGCCGCCTATGTCAGTGGATCTCGTTTCGTGCATGAATCTTATTTGCGACCGCTCCCTCTAATGTTTGTTAGACGCTGACATTGCCAAATGTGGTTTAGATTCGTCATTCTCCAGAAGGGCGAATCGGCTGAATGTGAGCAGCGTGAGCCAAGCATCTGTTCCTCGCGACGATGTGGCCAATATCCCAATAACTGCGCCATGTCAGGATTGAAACCAGATGGGCCTTTTTCACGGCCAGCGTTGCTAGTGAGCAGATCGCCCTGCCATTTTGGGGAAAAACATTTAGGCAGTGAAAGGGCGCGATCCTTCCTTATCCTGCGGAAGGGCGAGGGGAAGGCGATCTCCCTTGGGGGGCAGGGATTAACAATGCAAGTGCACAGTGGCGCCGGAGTCTCGCCTTTGCTCTCCGAGCGGGCGGGCATCTAGCGACCCCGCGCGACCACCTCGACCGGAGACGCGACGAGCAGAAAGACGAAGTGGACATACTCGTTTTCTTAGTTGACCACAGGCGAGCGAATAAAGATCTGGCTCAGGCAGACTTGGCCCCGAACGTGAGCGCAGCAGCTGCTCCGTCTTCTTCATTTTGATGGGGCAGGCCGTGGCCGGCCCGGCCACTGCTTGCCCCTGCAGGGGCCATTCCCATGTTGTGCAGACTGTTAGATCCATCGTTGTTGAAGATATACGAACCGCGTGCGCCCTCCTCCGCCGACGCCGTGTCATCCGTGACCTGGTATGTAATTTTTACTTGGTGACCGCTCACAGTGCGCACTATACCGGTCAAGTTCTCCAGGGATAATACTCACTTCTTTCGGTCCGCGCGCGCACTTCCACTGGCTCGTATGTTCGCATGCACCGCCGTCGTGCAGGGCCACGGCGGCAGAAATTGCAGGATGTGATCGGGGGGGCCAGCGATATTATGATGACATTGTCATGCTTGGGCCTCTTTGATATTTCTGGCACTTGCCGCCGATGTGTGGGATCATGCGAAATGCGGGTTCCAATGCGTTTCGGACTGGGCTGTGCAGTTTCAATTTCAAGTATGAAGCATCAGGCGAGTCTCCAAGTGGCTGCATCCAGGTTGCGACTGCACGAGCGGCCAACTCGGACGTGGATGCGCAGATGCTCGGCCAACAGCAAAGAGCACCTGCTGGGCTGGCGCGGGCAGACCGAACGGCGCGGCCGTCGGAGGCAATCTGCCGTGACCAGACTCGCGGGGCGCCTGATGCAACGCCACCTGCTGCACCGGCCAACGGCGCGCACCTACTTCAACATGTGCAAGCGCGTGGGCAGTCATGCCATGAAGTTCGCCAGGGCGAACGCCTCGGACCCCGAGATGCCTGACTGGGCCCTGGCATGCCGCAGGGGAACCCCTCATTGCAGATAGGCGCAGCCAGGTCATCCATGACATCTTAGTCAAAGAGGCCCCCAGGGAGTCGACAATCTGATCGCGCGCCTGTGCTGCGAGGAAGAGGGAAAAGAAAGGGGCGATTGCCCTGGCCCGAAGAAAGAGCGTCCATTCGTCATTCAGGATGACGAATCTCCCTCCTCCGACTATAGTTGATGGTGGTGCCCTCGTTTCGTTTTCCCAACAGATGAGCGATCGAGCTGTTGTCGGTCCTGAAACGCGACGGCGCTGCCCGCGTTTGCTCGAATGAGACAACATAAAACGCAGAAGCCAGACAACGGAGCCCGGATCAAGCCAAAGAAGACCAACCCATTCGTGGAAGATGGCAGCGGCGACTGCGGGGATGATCTTAATTATGTAAGGGTTTGGGGAAGGGCGCCGCCCTCGTGGCGCAGGGCGTCCAGGTCAAGCGCCTCGATGTCAGCGACGAAGATGATGATTGCGACAGCATGTTCATGGACATCCACGTGCGCGCAGAACTTAATCGTGCCAACATCTTCAGCATCGTGTCCACCCTCTGCAACGACAAGCACAACTGCCAGGATATCCTGGAACAGTGCGACGGCAAGGGTGGCACCTCAGAGGTGGCAATCACTAGTGGCTTATCCTCTGCCGGCGACCTTGGCATTGCGTCTACTTTCGTGGACCTCGGTAACCGAAACGTACAAAAAGCTGTCGATGATCTCCTGGATGCCGGCTATTTGCTTGTTGCGATTTTTGAACCGAGTTGCAGGGCGACCGGCCCGAATTCCTGGTTCAGCAGTAAGGCGAATCACGGCACTTGGAAAGAACATCGCATGGTGGATCTCCCTCGCATACATGATTGTGGCGAGGTTGTTCTTCTACAGGAGCGTCGGGCCGCTGCTGGATGCGCGAGCGGCCAGCTACGAATGTGGTCAGCGAGATGTTGCCATGTCCAAAACATACAGAGTTGACCCTACAACTGCAGGTTGTACCATTGCATGACGATGCATTAGGGCAGCCACGGCATGCCGATTCGGAAACCTTCAGGGCTCGTGGCCGACCATCCGAAATACGCACAGCCCTTCCGGAAACGCCATTACATTGGTCAGCGCGCACGCCGTCGCCCTTGCAACAAGTAGCTCTTCGGGCCGCTCAGTTCACGAGGAAGCCCTGCCACATTTTTGCACGAAAGCAGTTGGCAATACTCAAAGCAGCATCACCTCGCTGTCATGTGTCTCGTGGAAGCACGAGTCTATGCTTTACGAGCGACATTGGCGTTTCCGACGACAGCTGCTCGGGAGTGACTGTGCCTCGCAGGGGGCTCGTGGCGTGCATCCGCTCCGACCCGTGCGAGCACCGCAGGGTGGGCGCGGGTGCTTCGGGTGCGCGATGCATTTCCGAACCGCGAGTCCATCGCATTCTCGTGATCCTCACACTTGCAGATATTGCGATGCCATATTAGTCCATGGGAAATGTGAAGCATATTGGAGGAGGGACTACAACAAACGCGAGAACGGCTACGCCTTCATGACGTGCGAATGTCGTTTCGCTTGCCCTTTCAGCTGGCCGTCAAGATGCGACGCTTCCATGCGCTCGGGCTTAGAGACGGTGAGGGCCACGTCAGCTCATGGAGCCAGGTGGTGGTCTGGCTGCCTCAGCTACAGGACGGTCGGGCGCGCGCCCTGGGCCGCCGCGGCCCCAGGCGACAGGCGGCCCCGCCGTCGAATTGTGCAGCGCTGCCGCATCGCGCGACAATCGTGGGGATTCGATTGCGCCCGTCGAGGAATCGCCGGCGTTCTTCGCGGTTTGATGCGCGCCTTGGAAAGGGATTCGAACGATGCGACGCCCCTCTCGCGTTGCAAAGGTTTCTGGCGGAAGCCATGTTTGCGTGCGGCGTCTTCAATTTCTACAACGGCTTATCGCCACGCAGCGCCCGCGCCAGCCGACGGCCCGCCATGCTTCCAGATTTCGAAGGATCTGGACTTGAAGAGCCAGAAGGTACAGGCCAGGAAAGATCACGGCGCATTCGGGGAGCAGCTCCTGAGGCGATCGCCCATGCCGCGGCAGCGGCCAGGGTGAGTCGGGCTCTGAAGACAAGGGCTAAGGTGGACCGCGGACGCGTGCGTCGAGTGGTCGACCACCACTAAAGACGATCATGGTGGTTTGGAGCGGCTCGCGTATTTTCTTCGAGGTGACCGTGGAGCGTTGTGAACCAAAAGCCAAATTTGGACCTAGGGATATTTTGATTAAGTTTCCCGAGGCCAGACCCATTTCGTTTCTTGGCGTTTTTTGATGGCCGAGGATTCTGGCAGCGAAAATGTGGTCATGGAAGCGAGAATCTCGCGCGTCGCCAGCCTCTCCGCAGGAGAAGCTCCTGGTGCGTTTGGTTGCATTCCCGAGCGCGACATGTATTCTGGTTATCCGCAGGTAGCAGAATGGCCCCAAACTCACTTGGCATTGCAGCACATTGTCTATACCCACTTTCACATCGAGAATCTGTCTGCCGCGCGGCGGGGCAAGAGTGCATGCTGTGTCCCATCGCTTGTGGGAGCTCAGTCGTCTCTACGCAGAGATCACAAACCTCAGCATTGGGGATGTTACTAGCAGCAGTCACGCGCGTCTCATCCAATGCCTCGTATCGACGAGACCCTCTCACTCGTTCAACGAGGGCATCACGTGGTTGCCTGACTTGTCTGATGCGCATCACGGCGGTAATCTTGGCAACGCGACCCACTTTGGAGAACGAGGTGGCGGTCGTCGATCCACGATTGACGAAGGGTAATGCGAACGTGAAGAACATGCGCTACTTTTTTCGGCTGGTACCACGAATTCGTGGGCACCGAGTACCTCGAGCAGCGCACTGTGACGGAACATATATAAGTTCTTCACGCCTCCCCTGCACCCGTGATGCCTGCCAGCCCGATGGACATCATTGATTTCCACGACCATGGGCATAGCGATGTCTGGTTATCTCATCAGCGCTCTGGCGCTTCAATGATGGCCGTCGACGTCGCCAACGACAATTCGACACCGACTGCGACGTAGACTCAGATGAACTGGGCTGTTTCGCCGAAGTATGTTTGATTAGCCGCGTGGTCAGAGTGGTTCTGGATGGGCCCCAGCATGAAGCGACGTGCCCTACGGACAGCCAGGTAAGTTGGTTTGATATGAGAATCCGGCCCGAAGTTTCAAATCGCGCGAAGGCGCCGGACTGTCGGTCCAGCCAGCCCAGGGGCCGTCGGCCCAGGCAGCCGGGTTTTAAAAAAGGGGTTTGGCGACAGGTCGCGGGCGATGGCCGCGGCGTCGGGCGCGCGAAGACGATTGCAGGGGCCCCCGCAGACGTTGGCGAGGGCCCCCTTTCGGGAGTGTCAACCGCGCCTCGGGCGTCGGATCTGGGTGCGGGTCCGCTGCGGATCCTATGCGGATCCGATGCTTGTTGGACGTATATTATGTCAATTCGATATGTTTGGGGGGGTCCGACTGGTGGGGAAATGGCGTATTTGGCACGGATCTTGATGGGCCACTGCGCCCGTGAACAATATTAATGAAGGGCAGCGAGGGACTCCTAGGACGACTTGTGGCGGGGCACGGAGCAGTCGCGACGGGAGGGGTGGGGGAAAGGCGCCTTCTAGAATTTTATTGAGGCGTTCCTTTAGAACTTTGCTCAGGCGGCTCCTTCCAGGACTTTCCTCAGACGGCTCCTTCTACTCTGCTGAGCTGCTCCTCTGGGTTCCGACGTTTTGGCCGTCGCGCGTTTTGATATGTGGGCCTCGCCGTCGCTGGCGTCGTCCTCGTCGTCGCTGGCGCCTTTTTGAGGTTCAGAGTCGGGCCGCGTGTTGATTCAGTGACGTTTCCAGTCCAGGCAAATTCTGCCGCGCTTCCAGTCCTGGCAAATCGTGCCAACTCTACCTTGCAGTCTGTAAAGAAGTAGCGACCGCGCGCGCGTGCGTCTCGTCGAGGACAAACGGGCCGCCGTGGTCAATGAGGACGACCTGCTGACCAGGCAGGATACTATCAATGGCCCCAAGCAGGCATCCTTGGCGCTGCTGGCCAAACTCAAGGTCTGGTTCGACAGCGAGTGCCTCGCGACGGATTTGCCACCCAGGGCTCATAATTGCACGACGTCAAGATGCGTTTGCAAATATCGGAACGAATGAGTCGGGGAAGTCGAAAAGACGAGCTGATTGCGTCTGGCACGATGTGGCTTCATGGGCCATGGGGGCGTTTCCAGTGGAGACCTTTTCAGGCACTGCCCGGCTCGCATCGCGGCGGCTTCTGGCCGGTGGGGCTGCGTGCAGTCCCGATTGGATTTTGGCCAGCCTGGACGTTGATGTAGCGTGGCTCAAGGGACTGACTTGCCGAATCACGAGAGAGCAAGAACGTGCCGTCTTCTTTCCGCAGCCTTCGGGTCGTGCTTCGGCACTTCCCTCGCTGCCTGGATTTGAGAACTATGACGAAGCATGACGCTGCCTCGAGCGTCTCAGGCCAGGTAGTTGCGCCGAGGACGCACCGCGCGCTATCCCCCTCAAACTCACAGAGACCGCAAGCAGGATCGGCCTCATATCTATATCGCATGACCAGGGAATTGAGGCCCCCAACGACGTATTTATTCGGCGAGTGCAAACCGAACGCGCATGCCTACCTGTGCGCGGTCCGCTACGCCGCGACCAAGGACGGATGCGTAGTTATGGGCCAGTATGAGTGCATTAGACATCCCCGCCCAATCGCTCGCCCTGAGCTAGTCGGTGCCCCTCCAAACGCGCAGGCTACCAGAACTGCCAGTGACGTGTTATGTAGCCTCGGGGGGGCTTTGGCCCGCGCGACCCTCGCGCTGCTTTGGATCATGGTATGCGTTGTTTTTCGTTGGCGGATCCAGGGCCCTGCGGGCGTCCATGCCTGACGACTGAACGCCCTTCGCCCTTTACCCAAGAGTCGTTGTAACAATCGAAGGCAATTACGTGCAAGGCCATGCCGCCCGATGGCTCCGATCTGCCCGGCGATTCGGGGGATGGGGAACCCGCCGGCAAAGAGGGCGATGAGACGAAGGGATGTGGTTTTTGAGGCCGCAACCTCTTGGCCCGTGGGAAAACGAGCAGTAGGAACAAGCTGCGCATTGCATCGTCGACCCGCGTAGGTCCCGTTGCTTCCGCATGTGGCCCAGTGAGCCGCAGAAGCATTTGCTGCAGCACATAATTTGGACGAGTGTTCTCCACTGTTGGTCGCGCTTCGCTATCTCATCAGGGGTCCTCCATGATCGTCTGAGCTCGAGCACATTCGAGAACCTAGAGGGACCTGTTTCCTATGATCCCTTACAAATGCCGGGTCCATGGGAAAGTCGCTCTCCAGCAAGGGCCTTCATACGCTAATCGAGAAACATGTTTAGGCCACGTGAGCTGGCAGCGCGATTTTATGGATCTCGGTGCCACTACTCATATTTAGTGGTGTGATACCCGCGATATGTCAGCGGACGGCCACGCTAACGGATCTGTCGGCCGTGATCTACTTGTGCGACTTATAGATTGACACCAGAGCTACAAGTACGTAGTCGAGTCAGTTGTTCCTGATCGTGGTGGCAACACTCTTCGTGCCGACAAGTGGCCGTGGCGGCTGCACGTGCGCCCAAACAGACCCGAGAGGTCTGGCGGGTTTCTCGCTTTCAGTCACTTTGTGCGTAAATCGATGGGGGGGGGGGGGCGCATCGTGTTTCCACGCTCCACCCCGCGCCCAGTGCCGCGGGAGCGCCACTTCACGCCGATGTCGTGGACTCGCGATTTCCGCTTGATCTTTCTGCGCCTAAGAGGGGTCAGCCCTCATCGGCCTGCAAATGGGTTTTCAGGGCCGACCTCCGTCCGCCCTGCTGGAAGCTGTGATCCTCAGCTTGCCTCTGCCCAGTTCACTTTATCCACGAATGCAGCACTGATCTGGTGGCTGGACCAGCTGGCGACCGATCCTTTGCAGCTTGCTGCGCCCCGTGAGCCTTGTATCTGGCGGTCGCGGGCAATGTTCGTCTCCCCCCTCCGAGTTCGAACGTGCGCTCCGAGGGTGAGCGTTGCATAGTTTGCTAGGCCCGCTACCGTCTGGGCCCAAGGCTGCGTGACCGCGCCGCGGTGCGCAATCTGGTGCCTTGGGCTGGAAACGGCCATCTCCCCGCATCTCTATTATTCTATGCGATGAGACCCCAAACGCGTTTTTTTTGTTATCTCCTCCTCGGAGCGTATACCGTGTATAGACGTGTGTGCGTGTGTGTATTGTACACGCGTACGCACTGAACTTGCACACGCACGTATGCATGGACATGTATACATACACATCTGACAACATACATTTTGGTGTGTACGTGTGTGCGTGCACACACGGGCGGATCTTCCAAGTCTGCTGTGGACGCACGCGATTGGGATGCGAAAGGGAAGGCATGAGGGTGGGGACAGCGAAAAGGATAATGATATTGCGTAAAAGGATGATAAAGGATAATGCTGCGGAAGTTCAGGAGCCAATGACGCATTCTACCAAACACGGGCACACATAACCATTGAATCGCTCAACAGTTCAGGGATTTAATGGAAGAAGCAACGCAACCAAGTAGGCAAGGCAACACGCATGCAAGGCATGACGTAGGCAATTATCGAGGAGGATATCAATGTAAGGTGGAAGCGTGCAGGCGGTCAAGAAAGCAGGCAGGCCCCCGGAGCCACGGCGATTACCCTGGGAGCCAGAAGGCCACTACTCAAGCAGGCTTCGGGCAACGATCATAGCATTGTTTGAAGCAGGCTTTAGTGATATGTGGTCCCCGCTGCATTGGATCGCGCCTGCTCCGTACTGCATGCTGGAGGTCGGCACCTCTTGGGTGCGCAACACATGGGGACAGGAAGACCAGGAACTGGAGGAGAAAGGATGAAGATGAGTAGTCGCAGTAGTTAGGAGATGGGGTATTGGAGGTGGAGGAGAGGAGGGGGATGAGGACTAGGAGAAGTGGGCGGATGGGTTGGACGAAGAGGAGTTGGAGTTGGCGCGGACGGAGGCCGAGGAGCTGCAGGAGGAAGAGCACAGGGAAGGGACAGATGGGGGCGGGGGAGTGTGGGGGGGGAAGGGCTGGGGCCGCCTCGCCAGCAAACCGCTCCACGCCCAGGCCCGTAAGCGGGCCGTGCTGGCGCCGCCGCCGCCGCCTGCTCCGCCAGCTGCGCGGCGGCGCTGCGCGGCCGCCAGCCGCAGCAGGAGCGCAAGGCGAGAGCGGCGAGGCACCCGCGGCCCCGTCGCTGCTGGTGTCGCCCCGCCCGTCCCTCGCCTCCGCTCTCGCTCCCTTTTCTCTCATTCCGCCTCCCACCGCTCCGTCTCGCCGGCAGGGTCCTGCCGCGGTCCTGCCGGAGTCCTGATAGGGTCCCGAGGGAGCCTGGTTCGGTCCTGGTGCGGTTCTGGGCAGGGCCCCTGTAGGGTCGTGGACGAGTCCTGGTGGAGGCCCGGTGCGATCCCCGCAGGCTCCTGGAAGTGCCCTGGAAGGGCCTTGGTGGGATCCCCGAAGGGTCGTGGATGTGGGAAGTCTCAGGCGCCGCGTCCGTGCGGCAAATGCACTGGCCGGCGCGTTGGCGAGAACATGATTTCGACTGGCATGGCAAGCGTCAAGCTGTCTTGCGACGGCGGGGTCGTTATCGCCATGACGTGACGTCGTTCGAGATTTGGGAGTTACGCAGCCCACCGAGTGAGCATCACCGCCCTACCAGTGGTTTTGTCGTTAAACAGTTTTGCGCCACGTAGACGCTGATGACTTCTGCACCACTTGCCTCTCAGGAGGGTGCCGCATGGCGCTGTCAAGACGGTCGGCAAGCCGCAATTCATGACTCAAAATTGAGAGGAGGTATTCCAGTCCTAGACGCTGTTCCTTGGGCAACGGGAGGCCAGTCTTTTTGGCTCTCCGTAGTCATCCTGGCCCACAGGATGCAGGGGGTGTTGGACACACTCTTTGCATACCCAGGGACTCTCGGCATCGGCGCGGTTCTCGGCACTCGTCTTTCGGCCTCACAGCCGTGCTTCTGCCATTGCGGTACCAGCGGCCCAGGCCTGCTCCAGGGACAGCTGGACCGCTGCACCGCGGCGGGCCTCGCACCGGCGCCGGCGCGGGGTGGCGCGGAGGTAGGCGGCCTGCCGGGCCGCCTGGGCGTGGGCCGCGCTTGGGCCGGTGCCCGGGCCAGCCGTGGGGACATTCTTTGGGGTGTGCATCACGCTGGCCATCGTCCGGCGTGTGGACTCGCAGCCTGGCGCGAGGGTGCCGTTGATCGAGGACAAGAAGCTTGTGATTGTGGACGGCAGCCCAGCGCCGGGCGAGGTGGCGGCCAGGCCCGAGGTCGTGACACTGTCGACAGCTCGACGTCATGGCTGAGACCTTGGACGCGGACCTATTTCAACTATGCATTGATATTCCAAAAATAATGAGAATTTCAGGTGGCATAATCATGTTCTTCTCTACGAGTCGGGACTGGGTCGGTAGGTAGCTTGCTCGCCCGACTTCGGGATCGAGGTGGTCGATCTCGCGACCCACCGCGTCGCGCCGCTCAACCGAGGTAAAGTTTGCGGGTTCGACCCGCCAGCGGAAGCGCAGAAGGAGGACATGCACATCCAGGGCCTTCAGCTCGCGAAGGTGCTTGATTGCCCTGAAGGTGCCGACGCTGATGATTCTGTGGTGCACGACATCGATTTCGAGGTCGAGCTGTCGTTGTTCGAGGCTCGTCAGCCTGTTCTCCTTCATCCTGAAGGTGCTCATTCTCTGCCGGGTGTCGTCGCTCATGAGCACCCTGGCTCTGTATCTGCGCCAGCTGCCGATTCCAACGACTTTGATTTGCACGAGGCTTTTACGAAGCTGCTCTTCATCAGCATGTTTGCGATGAGGTGGACGACTGTGAACCCGACGGGTGTGATCGCCCTGTTGCTGCCGCTGCTTCTTGTGGCGTTCTTTGGCCTCCTCCTAGTTTGTGTGGCGCTCGGCGCTCTTGATGATGTGGCTGCTGGTTCGTGTGACGCTGGTGCTCCGGATCGGCTGGATGGGCAGTGCCGTGGCTCGTCCAAGGCATTCGTTTTTTGGCTTAAATGTCCTCGGCATTGGCCCGCGGATTGCTAGGAAAGCTGCGTGCAGGTTCTTTCCTGCTTGCTGCTATGGCGACGACTGCAGATATTCCCACTCTGAGGAGATCACAGAGGCCGCAGTTGCTGTGGAGCATGTTCGCTTGTCTCGTCTATGCTCGGATCTTGCCTCGGCGACGCTGCTGGCTACTACCTTATGGCGTGGGCGAGCTGCTGGTCGGAGTGCTCTGAAGATTCGTGCGATCCAACGTGATGGCGCTGATGAGCACGAACGCGGTGGCGATCCCACATGTGTGAAGCTTCTTCTTGGTGCCCGTGCCCACGTTCTCCCTGGAGGAGCTGGATTGCCTGAGCATGGTGGCGAGCCTGCAACTGATGAGCTTCCTCCTGATGCCCGCGCCGACGTTCTTCCTGAAAGTGCTGGTCTGCAGGCATGAGGTGGTGATCCCGCCGCTGATGTTCCCCTTCCTGACGCCGACCTCCAACTTGACGGCGCTGATCTGCATGAGCGTGGTGGCACCGCGTGTGATGGTCCTCAGGACCGCGAGGACGATGGGCACCATTGTCCCCAGCCTCGCCTGCACGAGGGAGGCGAGCCTGCTGGACTTCTGGGCCCTTCTGATGCCGATGGCGCTGCTGATGGTCCTTCCGCTGCTGATCATGCCCTCACTGCGCCCCTGCCGCCACCTGACGATGCTGATGGCGTGCCTCCAGTACTTCAGCTTCCTTCAGGGCGTCGGCCTCATGTCGGTGGCGCTGCTATGGGTCCTGCCGCTGCTGATCAAGCTTTTGCTGTTCGTATTCGGGGACAGGTGGTGCCAGGGGCCCCTCTCTTTCGATGTGGTGATTTTCTGCGGCTTCGCTGCTGCAGTAGGGCGCTCTCCGTTCATGCCGACCCCGACCTCTTGTCCATGGACGTCGACATTAGCCCGAGATTCGAGGCTTTCGCCGACTCCTTCGACTCCCAGTCGCCCGCGCCCGACGAGTACGGCTTGCACTTTGCCGCGGCGTGGGCTCCCCGTGCCATAATCTCTGCCGAACTTCGCGTTCGATGGGGCGTCCACGACGTTAACTCGTTCGTGGCCGCCGACTCCAACTCCGACTTCGCCAGCGACGCCGTGCCCCTGAGTGCCTCGGAGGGCGCGCGGTGGCCCGTATAGGCGCGGTCTGGCCTCCAGGGACGCTCGCTCCTCCTCCTCCTCCTCCTCCTCCTCCTCTTCTTCCTCCTCCTCCTCCTCCCCCTCCCGCATCTCCCCCCCCTCCCCCCCTCCCCTCCCCCAGTGATCCCGCCTGTCGTGTATCCAAACGAGCGAGATTCGCGAGGCCACGGCCTCGCCCTGGTCTGAGATCGGCCCGGACACGGTCCGCAACGGTGGTCGCATCGCACCGCGTCCCCGCTTTCGCTCTCCCGCCCTCCCGCTCTCGCCGCCCTCCGCCGCTCACTCAGGCGGCGCCGCTCCCGGACGGCCCGGCCGCTTCGCCTCCAGGCCGCCCCGTGCCGGCCGCGCGCGGGCTGCACTGGCACCCCAAGGTTCGGTGCGTCTGCCTGGGCTGGCTTCGAGGGCTCCCGCTGCCAGATGGGGCCGCCATGGACGATGGGGAGGCGGGAGGAAAAACCTGGCCGGGCACGAGCGGGATGCACCGTTTCATGATACGCGCGCCGCGTTGGGGACTCATCGGGCGCCATTGTTGGGTCACTTCTGAAGGTCTGAAACCCTCCTGGACGAAGGGATATGGGAGAAGGGAGGAGGTGGGGAGGAGGGTATGGACGGATGGTTGTGGCAGCTTTCGAGATGATACCAGAGTCCACTGGTTGTCCGACGATAGGCCGCACCCATAAAGTGAAGGTCGCGACCAAAACTTATTTGCCAGCGGCTGATGTGGACTTTACCATTGTTCGAGCGTCATCACTCGCGTGTGTTGCCCGCCCCTTTCGCCCTGGGGTACCATATCCTAGGGAGTGGTGGAAACGTGTCCGCCAGCTGTGTGCTCGGGCTGGCGTGCTCCGCTGGGGGGTTCTCTTTGGGCCAGGAGGGGGGTCCAGCCTGTGCAGCCCCGTTTGCGGAACCAGGGCTGCTTCAGGGAGACACGTCCCCGAGGGCGCCCGAGGGCATGGGAGCGGCCGCGCCGGTCTGCACCGATCTTCGCAGCATGCCTGCCAGCCTGCGTGCAGGGGCACCGCGAGCAGCAGCAGCAGCAGCAGCAGCAGCAGCAGCAGCAGCAGCAGCAGCAGCAGCAGCAGCAGCAGCAGCAGCAGCAGCAGCAGCAGCATCAGCAGCAGCAGCAGCAGCAGCAGCAGCAGCAGCAGCAGCAGCAGCCACCATCGCCCAATGGCGGGATTCACAAGTGGCCTCTGTACCCGTTTTGGCGCCCCCCTCATCCGTTTCACGCTCACTAGGCGGGTTCGCAGGTGGCGGTCGCATCCGTTTTACCCTCCCAGACGTTTCGCACCCCGTGGGGAAGCCCAAATACAGCACCACCGTGGTTTCCCATGCGGTCGCCACATGGTCGCGCAACCCATTGGGAGCTCCAGTGACGGCCCCAGTGTGCGGGCTCGCACGTTGCAGCCGCATCCGCGTTTGTCAGCAACCCACGCGTTTTGCCTCTTATGAGGTGCCCCAACCGCGGCCCCAGAGAGTGCTTTCGCATGTGGCCGTCGCATCCTCTTTGGCCACCTCTTAGACGTTTCGTGCCCCATAGGGAGCCGCAGTTTCGGCCCCGATGGGCGCGTTCTCGCGTGGGCGCCGTATCAGTCTTTGGCCACCTCCTGAATCTTTCGCGCTCGACTGGGGGCCTCAGCTTGGGCCCCAGCGTGCGGGTTCGCATGTGACCACCGCATCTGTTTTGGCCAATCCATCACACGTTCTGTGGCCCTGGAGGGCGCCAACTGCGGCCCCGCTGGGAGGGTTCGCATGTATCCGCCGCACGGGTGCCAGCCCATCCCCAAGACGTTTCGCACCTCATTGGGAGCCCCAGCTACGACCCCGGCGGGCGGGTTCGTACGTGGCCACTGCATCGAGCCCGTCCCTCACACGATTCGCACTTCATGGGCAACTTCTACTGTGGCCCCAGTGCACTTCTCACACACTTTGTTCGCCAGTGTGGACCCCACCGTTTGCTTTGAAGCTGCAAGGGTCGGGATTGCAACCAGGCCAATTTCTGTGCCTTTTCGGGGCGCATGGGGAAAGGATGACTAGACACTCGTGGCGAATGGGACGGCGGTGTGCTAGTCTGCCGCGTCTCCCTGTTGCCGTTACCTCATTCTTCAACCATCTCCTTCTGCAGGCTGGCGGCGGTCTCGGTCTAGGCATGTGCTCTCGCTGCGCGAGACCCTTGGACGCTCCACTTTTCTTCAAAGCCGCAAAGGTTGCTCTCATCATCTCTGCACCCATGCTCCAACGGCAAGGGTACTGCTCCATCTAGGTGGTTGGAACTTCTCGTTCCACTCATCATGTCTGGGAGGGGAGGGGGACGGTGAAGGTTTGCTAGAGCGAGGGGATAGGATAGGAGGAGGAGGAGGGGGAGTTCTGCTGTCCCCCTGTCCTTCACCTGGCTCTTTCCTATTCTGTCACGCTCTTGCGCGCGCGCGCGCCCAGGGCGCAGTTGCGGCCAGTGGCGCGGTGAAAGCCCGAGGACGCCTCAGCGTTTGAGTCGATCTGTGTCCCTCACACGTCTCGTCCTCCTGGTAGGCATTGTGTATCGTTATCGGAAGGCTGCCCCCTTCATCCGATTCAAGAGGCTTACGCCATTCCGCCGACCCCAGAAGAGGTAAGGAGTCATCGTTTCGCGATTCATTTGGGCCTGATAGAAGCTGTTGTTGGTAGTCCAGCGGCCTTCGGTTCATCCCGCTACAGTGCCTGGCTAGTGGGTCAGAGGCTTCTTGGACGCCAGCAGGGGTCTCTTGAGAAGCATTTGGGGAGCTTCTCTTGGAGACCGTTCTGCTGCCTCTTGTGGACCGTTTGAGCGCCTTTGGGGGCCTCTTATGGGCCTCTTGGGGGCCTCATGGGGCTTCTTGGTGGTTTTTTGGGCGCCTTCTGGCGGTCTCGGGTCTGGTCTTGGGGCGGATGGCTCGACGCATCAGTTTGACTGGTGGGCCCCTCTTGGGGCAGTCTTGGAGCCGTCTTGGGCCGTCTTGAGCGCCTCTTGGGCCGTCTTGGGGCCCTCGTGGGCCGTTTTGGGCGCCTCTTGGGCCGTCTTGGGGCCCTCTTGGGCCGTCTTGGGCCCCTCTTGGGGGCCCTCTTTGGCCGTCTTGGTGCGATCTTGGGGGCCTCTTGGGCCGTTTTGGATTCTGTTGGAACCGAAAAGGCTAATATGCAACAAAGAAGCTTTCCTCATTGGATTGGGACGATTTTTGCCTCTTGAGGCCCTATTGGTGGAGGATTGGGGCGATTATTGCCTCTTGAGGCCCTCTTGGTGGTCCTCTTGGAGCTCTCTTGGGGCGTCTTGGAGGCTTCTTGGGCCACCGTGGGACTAGCTTGGGTGTTTTTGAGGCCTCCTAGAGGTGTTGGACCCCAGCTTGTGCAGGCTGTTATGGAACTATTGGGTATCTTGGAGGCCGCGGAGTGCAGATTTGGAGGCTCCGGAGGCCCCGGGGGTGCATTTGAGGAGCCCGGAGACCCCCCGCCCGGGCCCCCCAGTGCCCCCCCCATCCACCGGATCCAAGACCCTGGGGGAGGGGGAAATGGTTGTGGAGGACGATCAATGGAGAGGAAGCGTGCTGCCAAATAATTTCCAGATGTCTTAAAGATGTTCCAGCTATGTTTCTAAACATGTCAAAAACATGCTTGAAACATGATTAGAACACGTTTTACATATATTAAACACATTTTTAATTGAACGATCGGATTGTCAGACTGTCCACTGTCATGGCATCTACAAGGGAAGGGAGGAGGGGGACAGCCAAGCTTCTCACACGCCTCGTCACCCCTGGCAGGCGGGGGTCGGTGGATTCTCCCCCTCCTCTCATTTCACCTACTCCTCCATCCCCTTCCTCCCTCTTCTCTTCCGTCTCCCCCTCCTCCTCCTTCTTCTTCTTCTTCTTCTTCTTATTCTTATATTTCTTCTTCTTCTTCTTCTATTTCTTCTTCTTCTTCTTCTTTTTCTTGAGGCTCAAACCATACCCATTTTGGCTCAGGCCTCGGCTTGCCGAGATGCGCTGCGCAGCTCACTTGTTGTGCTCGCTCGTTTCTGTGTATGTCGTGCCCGCGCTCGCCACGGCCGTTCGCGTGGGTCGCATACTCTGGTGTTTTGCTGGACTGCCGTTGCGGAGGGTCCGCGGCAACATGGTCTGCCTCCATACCGCGGCGCAGTTCATCATCGTGCATCTTCACGGCCAGGAGCTTCCGTCGGCTGGAGCGGCTTTCGCAGCTACGTTTTGTGTTCCGAGTTCCTCGACATGGCCAACCACGTCAAGCACAACAGGTTCTTTCGGAATTGTCGCATCTTGACGGCGGAAGCAACGCCCAGCGAAGCTTCAGAACGTCATCATATACGACGCAGTGAAACCAAGTCGCCTCCTTCTTCTGGACAATATTCCGCCTGAAGTCGCTCCCATCCAACCCGAAGTGCTTCATCATCCTTATGATCGTGCTCCTCGGTAGTCAGTGCAAGTCCCTGACGGCGCTGTTCAAGTTGGTAGGCTGGCTTCGAATCCGTCTGCAGCCGAATTCGTCCCTGGAGGTTCTCAGGCAGTTCCAGGTGCATGTGCATGTTGGTTTCAGCTTGCTGCCCCTTGTACTTCTATATCTTGGTATCGCTCGGACGTGTGCACTTTTTCTCGGCGGAGATTTCTAAGGAGCATCCTGAATCATCCTGCGAAAGAAAACCACGCACGAAACAAAAACAAGCACAGGGAATGGACGTCCGAGCGACGGGGAGATACATGTGCGAGCAAGACGATGACGGCTTTGGGATCCCAGATGGAAGGCGGGCGCCCCACGTCGCGGAGGCCCACGACGGGGGAGCTCCGAGCGCCCCGCCCGCAAGTCCAGAACTGCGACGCCAAGCTCCCGCAGCTCGCTCGGACCCGCGCCTTCGCCGTTGGAGCGCGCAGTTGCCCGTCGCCCTTCCGACCTCCGTCGGCAGCAGGAGGCTGAAGAGAGGTGCTTCGCGTCACCCTGGGAAGATCAGGGCCTCCGTCGCCGCGGACACGCACGACCCGCGGCCCGAGCTGCACGCCGTGCTCCTCCCGGCGAGTTCGGACAGCTGGCTTCCGCAGACGGGCCGCTGGCCGCCAGCCCGCCGGAAGATCGAGCATATCTCACAGCGTGAATTACCTACCCCGCTTTCGCTTCCAGGCCAAACCAAGCCATACCACGCGCCTCCTCGTCAAGCGGCCTGACCAGTACAGGCCGCAATTTGGCATCGTTTGGTATCTCTTGGAAGCGAGGGTGGTCAAAAGCGAGGTAGGTTTGTTTTCCCCCGAATATCGCCCTCCGGCCCTGGGCGCGTGGTCTGGAAGACCCCACGCTGCGGCGCCTGAGTGGTCAGGAACATCCGAGCCGCCACCCGTTTTTCAAGGGAGGAGAAGAACCACCCGGACCGGACAATGGGCGTTTACTGAACGGCCCTGGGCGTTTGCTACACAGCCCTGCCCTGTTTGATTCCTTCTCTGGGTGCGTTCACTAAGCGGCTTCGCGTGTCGGGGTGGTGAGTATCGGGGTGGATTTCCTGCCCTCTAGTTTTGCCAGGGCCATCTGCATCGCAGCGGAGTGTACTCCCGATTGGTTCTTCCTCCCCGACGGGCTCGGAGACGTCCGACGGCGGCCCTGCGCCTCCCATCCACATTGCCAGGTGCCCACTCGGCTTGGAGAGCTCCGCAGGTCTTCCCGCCCACGTCGGCGAACCCGCTCGGCCTGCCGTGGCGCCATCGGAGCCTGAGCAGTCGAAGGCGAGGAATGAGAGGAAGGAGAAGAAGGAGACGCGCAAATAATGACAGGGCGGCAAAGACCGCCTGCGACTCGGCTTTGGAGGCCCTGGCCTCTCTGACGTTCCACGGCTTATTCCGTTGCGCTCCAGGGTCTGCAGAACGTCTGGACGTTGACCAGGTGCTCGGGTCGCCTCGTGGGCAGGGCCGACCCCCGCGTCTGCGAGGGGCTCCAGGACGGGCTGGGGGCAGCGAGCCTAATTCCAGGGAGCATCAGCCGCGCGCCTGCCGCTGAGACCTCCGAGGAGGCTCCGTGAGGTGGCGGGCACGAGTGCGCCAGGATGCTGTGCGAGAGCACGTTCGGCGGGGCGCCCTCTCCCGAGGCCTGCGGCTGGTCGTCTTCGCGTTGTCCTCACCACTCACTAAACCACCTCAACCCAACCCGAAGGCCTCAATTTGCCCTCCATTTCCAGTTGGAGGGCGTCGGGGAACACTGAAAAAACACATGGAACCCGTACCCCCCCAACCCGAAATTCGGGTCAAATTCGGGTCTTCGGGTTGGGTTGGGGTGGTCTGGTAGGTAGTCATGTCCTGCACCCTCGATGGTTCCGTCGCCGTGCTGGATGACCAGAGGCGCTGCTGCTGCTGCTGCTGCTGCTGCTGCTGCTGCTGCTGCTGCGGTCCGTTCCGTATGCGCATGCCGCCGGCAGACCTGGACCCTCTGCTCGCCGAACCCTGGACCTGTCGCCTCGGGCTCTGCCCTGCTGGGCTGCATGGGGGCACAGTCAATTCATCGCGTCGTGCCTTTTTTTCCACGCCTACGATTACAGACGCGACCTCCACTCCGGCGGCTTCGGTAGCATCGGGGACAGCAGCACGGACCGTACAGCTCCCAGGCCCGCCTGTGTGCAGCTCGCGCTCGCCACATCACGCGCTCGTTGCGTACAGTTCCGCCGCCGCAGTGGCCGCTCTCGCGAGTAGTTGCTCGGCCATCAGAACATCGCTGATCCGCGGCCCCTGGACGGGCCCTCTGTGTCACGAGGGCTCCTCCCCCTCCTCCCCCGCCTCCACCTCCTTCTCCCCCTCGTCCTCGTCTTTCCCCTTCTTTCGCTTCCGCCACCCCTTCCGCTTCCTACCCTTCGTTCTTCGCCCCCTCCGCTTCTTCGTCCCTCGCTTTCCCGTCCTCTCCAGCCCTTTCCCTGCATGCCCTCTCCTGGACCGCCTAGGTCGTCCCTTCCCTCCCCGCGTGGACAGATCGTGGATTGATCCAATGTCTTAGGCCGACAGTGCAAACGCCTACACGCCAACGCTTCGCTCCACAACGGACGTCAGCAGCGCGAGGTTGAGCAATGCGACGGGATGCAACATAGTGTTTCTGATATCAACTGGCCTTGTCGCGCGAACATTTTCAGCAGCGCGGCGATGGCCAGCCCGATGGGTGCCGACGACGCGTCGTTATGCAGCTCTGCGGGTTTTAACGCCACAGCGCTTAGCAGCCTGAGGGGGACCCGGAGTTCGTTTCTGGCGTGCGATCGTGCGCATCATGGTGGGTTCCATCAGCCGACGCTGATCTGCTCGGGGCGTACGTGATTGTTCGAGTATGATGCGCCCACCTGGGGTGAGTAAGCCTCTCCCCCTCGCAACATCCACATCTGGCCGCTCGCATGGTCAGCACAGTTCTAGCATTGTCAGCACGAGCTCCAGCGCGTCCAGCACCAACAGGCCCACTATCAACACGTCCGCCCGTTGGCGGCAGCAACTCCAATACGGCTTACGACACCGATGTTCGCACCATGGCCGCGAGCCAAGCGCCATTGGGATTGGTGGTCCTGACCGTCGGGCGAGCCGCCGGCGACGGTGGGAAGCGGGACCTCGATGCTCTCGAACGCTCGGGGGCCAGCCCTGCCACCACTGCCGCGGGTCCCTCTTGTCTGTCTGCCGGTGGCAGCGGTCTCTGGGTTACCGCCAAGCTGTGCTCCAGGCAGGTCAAGACCCCGCGGTTCATGGCCCGGCCGAGCGCGTGGCACCCGAGGTGAGCGCACTCTTTGCTTCCCCGCTCCCTCTGGTAGGCGTTGGTGCGTTGCCAGCACAGAGTCACCACCTCCTCCGAGCCCTCGACGTTGGAGTTATCCCCGTCCTCGGCGACCAGGCGGATCGGCTCCTCGCGCGCCCGGTCGCAGCTCTTCCCCTTGGACAGCTGGTAGATCGTGCCCCCTTCCAGGTACAGGACCTCGTGGGCCATGCACCTCTGATGCTCCGGCTCCGATTCCGTCTCCGAGTTGGGATCCTTGAGCAGCGCCGCCGGCGTGTCGGCAGCATTCCGCCGGCCCCGCTGACATCCACGCTGTCCGCAGCTCTTGAGCGATCCACAGAGCTTCGCGCAGCCTTTGAGCCCAACTGCCGCGCACCCACGCCCACATGACGAAGCCGCTGCGCCAGCTGCTCGCCCAAACCAACAAGGCTTCGGCGAGGCAAGAACCAGTGTATCCAGGTTGGTGTCGGTGTCGGCCTTGACGTACCCGAAGGCTGGTGCGTGGACTGCGTAGTTCCCGTCGTCGAGGCACGGCGTCCCCTTGCAAAGGTAGATCACATTATCCTGGGAATCCTCCAGCAGATCCCGCAGCCGACGCGAGGTAGTCGCCAGCACCTCCTTGTAGGGCCAAGCGACCCCCGCCTTCTTGTACTTGATGCCGGTGCTCAGCGATGGTCGCTCCAACCTAGCCGCCGTGTCGCCTACCTTGATGATCAGGTGGTGCGGCACCTTGTCGGCCCCCTTCGCCCGCAGCTGCGCGTAAAAGTCGTTCTCCACTGGCATGGCTGTGGCAGCTGGTTTACGGAGCTCTGACACGACACCATCATCAGCTTTTGCTGGCCTTGGCTTCTTGTCTGGACAGCACCACCCTAAGAGTCGACCAGCCCACCTGAGCGGCGCGCAGATCAGCATGTCGAGCGCAGAGGCGATGGAGTGGAGATCGTAGCCGAGGCCAATCACTGTAGTCCAGCACAGCATCGGCCAGCCTGTCCCGAACGCCGCGTAACCCAGTGTGTTGAGGCCGCTCCCGATGACATCGCCACCGCTCCAGGCAAGGTCGGTCCACTTGGTCTCCGAGGTCGGCAAGTCCGAGAACCACCCACCCAACCAGCTAATCCCGACCTTCACGCTCCCGAAGCCGAACCAGCCGCGCTGATCGTCGTCTCCATCCTCGGCCTCCTCACCGGGTGGCGGGGGGGCTGGCCTGGCGCCCTTCGGCCCGCGCGTCGCAGGGGGTTCGCGACCCCATCCGGCAACCCAGTCCCAGGCGGAGCTCCTCCTCCTTCTCCTTCTCCTTTTCCTCCTCCTCTTCCTCCTCCTCCTGGCGGATCCTGCCTCCTCCTCGGGCGGCTCGTCCTCGAACCCCGCCTCGCTGAGGCGCGTCGCCTGCGTCGCCCTCGGAGGTGCTGTCGGGGGGTGCGGCTGCCGCCCCTTGCCGCTGGCAGGCTTGCCCGGTGGTGGGGCATGCGCTGGTGACCGTCCCTTGCCCCCCGCCGGCCCTGGTGGCTCAGCAGGAGGGGAGGGCTGGCGATGCAGCGCTTCCTTTGCCGCCGCCGCGTCGCGACGCCGCTGGTTCTCCTCCAGCGCCCGCAACCGAGGAGGGTACGCTCCCCCTCCGCCCTCGGCCGACCACAGCGCCTCCAAGGGCTCCGTCCGCGGCCGTGCTGCGCGGTGCCGGCGGCACAGCGGGCGTCGCCGGAACTCTCCACCTGCGCCCGATCTCCACCGCCGCGACCGGCCCGATGATGATGGGCAGCAGGGCCATCATCCACCCGTGCCCACAGTGGGCTGCTCGGTCCGGCAGCGCCCTGAGCTGCGGGGTCGCGCGACGCCGGACCAGCCGCGCACTGGCCCGCAGCCTCGAGGCGCGCTGCCGGGGACTCCTGCGGCCGTGGCGTCTGAGGCCTCGGCCGTCTGCCGCCCTGGGCAGCCCTGCCGCGCGCTGAGCCTGCAGCCCCAGGCGCGCCGCCTGCCACCTCGGGGCGGCTCCGCGATCGCCCTGTGCGGCCCCCGCCGCCCGAGCGCGCAGCGCCTCGGACACAAGGGCCCGAAAGGAAATTTGAGCCCCAAGTGAGCCGCAGAGAATGGAAAGGACGGAGGAGGGAGAGACAAGAGGCCCCCCCCCTCCCCAGGCACCCCCCACTAAAACCTTACGTTCTAGGCTACGCTCGAACTCGCACGAGGAGGAGGAGGAGGAGGAGGAGGAGGAGGAGGAGGAGGAGGAGGAGGAGGAGGAGGAGGAGGAGGATTTTGCACCGAGGGCTCCAGTGAGCTCAAAGGGGAGGGGGAGGAGGGAGGGGAGGGATCCCTCCGCCGCAGGCTTGGCGGGCCTTGGCCTTGTTGAAAGCCTTGGCCCGCGCACTCGCGCCTGGCATGAGGCCCCTCTCCAGCTTGCTGAGATTCTCGGCTCCCTTCTTGGAGAGGGGGCCGCAAGGCTGGGCCAACAGCAGGATCGATCGGTCCATTCCGAGGCCCCCGCATGATGTGCACGCCCAGCAGTCGGCGTGCTCAAAAAAACGGATAGCGTGGGTCGGGTGGACGATCTGATTCCCGATCTGGAGCGGGGCGGACCTGGAGGCGGAGGGAGCAGCACTAGAATCAAAGGGGTTGCAAGGGGTCGTCAGCCAATCCACAACCCCCTCCTTGGAGGGCTTCTGGTGGCACAATCTGCAACTAAACCTTGAATCCAAAAACTGAAGGCCAATCTTATGTGGGGAACACTGCACAGCTCTCTCTCTAACTTACTCAGGCCAGCTTTCCGAACTCCGTCGAGGGGCTTCGCCCTCTCTCTCTGACTGCGACTGTCACGAGGGGCAGAGGCAATGAGAGTTGCAGCAAGACGGAGACGGACCTGCTCGGCGAGAGCGTCAAGAGCGATGACACTCTGGGTTGTGTCAGGGTCTATCTGGCACATCCGAGCTTCCCACTCGGCGATCCGATCGGCCTCGGCATTCGCAAGGCGAAACAACTCAGGGAGTCCAAGTGCGCGGTATCGATCTTCGCTCACATGGCTCTCAACCTCAATAACGGTGATTCCTTGGGCCCTGGTTTCGGCGACCTGGGCCAAGGAAAACCACAAATCGAGGTTAGACTTGGGCATACCGCCCGCCAGAAGTTTGAACCAGCCTCGGACAACGTAGGCCGAGTCACTCAAAAAGGTCAAATCATCCGAAATCTGTTCACGCAATCTAGGAGAGCCCAAAGCTCAGCCCTGTTGGAGGTCTGTCTTCGACCAGCCAAGGGGGCGCTCCTACGACGCACGACCTCCGCTTCCAGAGACCTCGGGTTGAGCTCGACCCACGCCCAGGCACATCGCCGAAGCCTTGGGTCCTTAGCATTCGCACCCCCAGACCCGTCACCCGCGAACAGACGCCCCACCACTTCAGCTGGGGGCTCGCCACCACCGAGGGTCGCAACACCGCAGGCTTCAATGGGTGGGTAAGTCACGTCGTGCAGCTCGACTGCATCGGGGGGGTCGGGGATGGACACGAGGTTGGAAGGGATCATGCCTCGGAGCCAAAAACAAAGATTTGAATTCTGGTCTATGGCAGTTTCGGCTGCCTCGACCACATCTTGCATATCTTGGCACTCTGGGAGGTCCGCATTGCTCGGGCATTGCCAAACACGATGGCGGAGGCTCTCGGGGGCCCCTCCACATCTAGGGCACGTGGGGTCAAAATCCTGCACAACACTACAATCTGCAATGCGCTGTCTGGGCCACATACCCGCTGCTGCGGCACACTCGACTGCAGCTCTGGTCTGGAACTCTTGGGCTTTCTCGAGCCTCACGAGCTGCTGTCTTAAGCTGAACACATCGACACCCTCCTCCATCCCGCCTCCCAAGTGCTCTGTGGACGCGCCTGCCCACAGCTTGACCTCCACAGTCTTGTGGACGGCGGCCAGCAGGTCGGAGGGGTCGTAAGAAGAGAGAAACGCGCGGAGAGAGGAGATGTCTTGGACGTGGGCCTCCCAGCGCTCATCGAATGGGTCGCGCCACTCGAAGAGCCCAGGAGTGTCCCATCCAAGCGCAAGGAGGGAGGTGATGATAGCAGACATGGGGCCACGGATTCTGAACCACCTGCGATTGGCTGGGATGGTGGCGTCACGGCTGTAAATCTTCCTCCAGGCGTCTTGGAGGCGGCCGATCGGGGTACCGTCCATTCTCAAATAGCGGAACCACTCCACCAACATGTCTATAACAGCGACAACCGCAGGGTCCCTGGATCCGAACCTGAGGGCTAAAACAGTCGTGAGACACCTGCCTTGCTTTTGCTCCCAGACGGCACGGGCGGCGGACTGCCGCAACTTCTGTAGCCGACCTGGGGCCACTCCAAAAAGTTTTGACTCGTACATGGCCTGCGGGACAGCTCCTGTTTTAAAAAGCTTGCGGCGGATACGTTGCTTGAGCGAACGTAGGCTAGCTATACGGTTGCCTCTCCGAACTCCCTTACGCCATCTCTGGAGGCCTCGAGTGCGGCGACGGTTAACATTGTGGCCTCTGTCGATGCCGAGATCGGGGGCACTGCCTGAAACCTGCACGGTGGTACCTGTCTTGGCGAGCTCAACCCCACTTCTTTGGCGACGAGCGGGGAGGAGGCAATGATGCAGGACTTGCTGGACAGAGACAAACGTAAGTTGTCAAGACCGACTTTGAAATCACGCACACACTCGACTGTACTAGAAGTGACCTGCTGGGCTGTGCCTTCAGCCCTGCTATTCACGTCATCAACCCACGTGCGTGCCTCGAGCCCTGGTTGAAACCGAGAGTTGACCTCAAACATGAGGTCCATCAGCACACAAGCCGCCAAATGCTGGGCCGACCTGCATCCAGCGAGCAACGCCCACCACGGGAGGATGGCATCCGAGAAAGAACGCAAACTCCGCAGAAATCTGGGGGCGAGGTGCAATTGGATACTAAGGGCGAGCACGACGCAAGGATACTTGTGCTTTGTACCGAGTTGCAGAACCAACAGGTGGTCTAAACTGTCGTAAAAACTGTCAACGTCTAAAAGGGCAGATGCAGTGGTTACCTGAAATTCGCGGGCGCCCTCGTCAAGCACCAGCCTGCGCAGGGCAGCTTGGACGGCAGAGCTACCCCTGACGGCGTCATCAAACTTGGCTTTGCGCTGCCTGTCGATTGCCCACTGGTCAGTGCAATCTCCACGCATCTGCTCCCACAATCGTGCCACGTATGCAAAGCTGGCTATGCTACGGTCGGCTCCAGAATCCTTAGGCATGAGGGCAACCCAAGCCTGCAGCATCTGCCACGGCCACGAGATGGAAGCCTCCATAGTGTGGAAAATATCCAGGAGCTCAGACCGAGCGGATGGCGGCAGCCTTGAAATATCTCGGGCACTAATGTTGATACAACCACGTGACTTGCGCTCTGGAGTGTTCTGGAGGATGCGATCCAAACGAGAGGGGTCCAACGGAGGAAGAGGAGGGGCCTCCAGAGCACTCTCGCGCACCTTTCGAAAGGTCTGCTCCAGCTGGCCTCGACTATCTTGCCTGGTCCATTTTCAAACCCAGGGCTTGGCACGTGCGTTCATCAATTCTAAAGAAGTGTATGTGGGCAGACCTCCTTCGCCCAGGGCCTCGCTCGTTTGGCGGGGCTTAGGCTTAGTTAATTTGTGGAGGCCTCCTAAACTGCCAGGACTTTCTGCCCAATCTGAGAAACCTTTTTAACGCACGGTCCATTACAATTCTGGAAGCACGGTTAAAGTTCCTGTCAGCTGCCTCGGTCAAGGGGAGAATCTGCCTGGCGGACAGGTGTGGGATCTCCCCCAAGGCGCGTCCCCAAGAGGTGGCGGCGTCCCTGTCGAGGGAGGACAGCTTTAATTCTGGAATGCGCGGGGCCAGGGATACAATCTTAGCGTGCAGCTGGTCTACGGTCTTACCAGACCCTGATTTGTTCATGACTCTGCCTAGCAAGGATAAATGAGAACTTAAAACAGCCCACCAGTTACAATCGTTATGTGCGGACTGCAGCGGGGCGGACTTTCTGCTTATAGCCTTGACCTGTATAGGTTGAATAACGCCTCGCCCCTTGAAAGCTGGCTGCGCATCTGGCGGGATAGCATAAGCTTCACAGTAAAAGTTCTCCATGCGAGAAGCCCAGATGCCGAACTTCACAGCAAGCTGTTCAGAAGCCACGGGGTCGGCAATATACCCTAAACAGCTGCGGATCACCGAGGGGGCTCCTCGCTCGATCTCTCTCAGCACGCGCTTATCGGGATGGGTCTGTGCCCAAACATCTCCAAGCAAACGGGTGTCAGGAGGAGGAGGAGGAGGCTCGGAGGACGGAGCGGGCTCTACTTCTAGCGGGGGCTGCTCTTGGGGTTCGGGTTCGGGGTCTTCGGGGGCCTGGCCGACCTCAGGGAAACCGCACTCAAAGTCTTCCCCTGGAGCTTCACCCACCGCTGGCAAAGGGCCGAAGGGGGCCTCGGCATCTCCAAACCCTGGGGCTCCTTCGGCGCCTCGTCGAGGCTTATAAATGCAAACATTCTCTGGCACAGGCTTGGGTTTAGATCTGCTCTTCTTTAAACTCGACTTGCTGGATGGGTCGGGCGCGCGCTTGGGCAGGGGAGGGTGAGGAAAAGGCCTAGGCACCGCGCAAGTGCGGTGCTCAGCGTCAGACGGGTTCAGGCCCAGCATGATCTGCAGGCCTGCATGTGACCTTCACTCGCCGTCCATGACTGACTGCGTGTTCCTCACGAAGGGAGCGAGGTCCTTGGAGCAGACGGCGAAATCGTAGAGTCTCCCTTCTCCAGCGAAGCTCGTTATAACCATATTCTCAGGGGGGACTTGCACTGCGACCAGCTTCTCCATCCAAGTGTCGAGGTCGGCAAGCTCTACATTCCAATCTCCGGATACGATCCACGGGGCAGCCTGGGCAGATAGAAATCCTCCTGGCGTTCGCAACTTTCTCAAGTTTCTGCCTCTAACTCCAATTCCATGATCAAGGTAAATCTGCACTACAACAATCTGTTGCCAGGACGTTCTGATACTCATGGCCGAGAAATCGTGGAAGTCGGCTGGGCCGCGTCCGAGCTCCTTCTTGCCGCCATCACTGGTGCCGTAGCACTGGGAGACATCCGCGGCAAGGTGAGCGAAATGACGAGCATTCAGACCTCGCTTGACAGCCAACAACGTTCCACCAGCCTTCTTGATGTTGTCCCTGGGCATTGCTGGAGACAAAACTGGTCTCCAGCCAGCTTTCGTAATGTCGTTGCCCAGGTCGTCCATATCTTCAGGTCCCCGATGATGTTCGCAGAGCCCCACGATGTCGTAGCACTGCCAGTCCTTCTTGAGGTGGTCCACGACTTTGGGGCCCCACTTGGTGATGTTGCGCATGTAGATCCTCAGCGTCTTATCTGCGCCTGCCTTGCACTCTGGGGGTCCAGGACGAACATCAGGGCAAGGAACAAGCGGCCGCGGGTCTCCAGCCGATTCGCCTGCCCCAGAGCTCCTTGGCCCGCTCTGCGCCGTCGTCGGGGAAACCCCTCTAACGTGAGCGTAGCCAAGGGTCGTTGGGACAGGAGTCTCAACCTTCGCAGACACCTGCGGCCTCGGAGGTGACAAGGAAGTCGCGCGTGTGGCCGTACTCGTAGAAGTAGGAGTGGGCTCGGCCATGCCCACAGGCTCGATGTTGTCGCAGCGAGCTCCTGCGCCCCCCTCATGGTGTAGCCCAGGGGGGTGGGCTGCTGCTTGTCAAGCGTGAGCGTCGCCGCCGCTGCTGCCAGCAGCGCCGCCCTTGCTCATGCCCTTGCCAGCTGCGATCAACTCCGCTTTGCGCGCATTGATCTTGTCCAGCTCCTCCTGGGACGGCCCTAGATGGGTACTCGATGCTGCCGACGTGCTGCCAGTAGCTGCAACCTCGGGCTCCTCTGCAGGGGCGCCCGCCGCTGAGGCTCCGTCGTTGCACTTCTTGCGCTTGTGGGAGAGCAGCCGCTGGCGCTGCTCCTTGATGGTCTCGATCTCCTTCTGCACCTGCTGGGCCATGGGCTTGAAGTGCTCTGTCACGAGCTGCTTGATGAAGGCGCCGAGCTGGGTCTTCCTCTCACGCCATTGTTCGAGGAGCTCACCAGCGCCTTCATAATCATCTTCTTGGCCCTCCAAGTCGAGCAGATCGCCTTCGCTGATGGAGATGTCTTCGCCCTTCAGCAACGCCTGGAGGTCGATGCCCGTCGTGGCGGGCGGCGAGGCCTTGGACGCTGGTGCCAAGCTGGCACGCACACGCTCCTCCTCCGCCTCGGCCTCCGCGAGCTTGGTGGCCTGGTCCGCGAGGTAGTGCTCCGCCTCGGTCCACTGCCGCTTGGCCTTCTCGACCCACTGCAGTGCTTCTTGATACTTCTTGTTGGCTGCACGTGCCGCTTCAGCTGCTTGCTTGAGACGGGTCTCGGGCAAGATGGGAATAGGCTTGGGCACTGGTGCGACCTTACTCTTGAGCTCCTTGAAGAGGTGTGGGTCGATGCGGCGCGCGATGACGGCGAGCGCGTCCTCCATGACCACATCATCTGGGTCCAGATCTCTGTCCTTCTTCAACTTCTTGCGATTCTTCTTCTTCATCTTCCCCCCGCCTTGGCCGAACTTACCCCTCTGGACGTAGCCCATCGCATCAGCAGGTAGCGGAGGCGGCGGCATCGGCGGCCTGGGTGGGACCATGGCAAAGGGGGAAGTCACATGGTTGCCGAACATGTCTGGCTGCGGGAACATAGGCCAAACTGGCTGCGAGCAATCCGAACAATACCACACGCCTCAATCTCTCGAGCGAGGTTGGAAGTTCAGGAGCAGGCCCCTTGAGCCAAAATGGCTACGGGAGGAGGAGGAGGAGGAAGAGGAGGAGGAGGAGGAGGAGGAGGAGGTGGATGATGATGATGACGATGATGATGATGATGCTGATGATGATGATGATGATGATGAATGATGCTGATGAGGAGGAGGAGGAGGGAGGAGGAGGAGGAGGGGGAGAGGAGGAGGAGGAGGAGGAGGAGGGAGATGAGAGGAGGAGGAGGAGGAGGAGAGAGGAGGAGGATGCGGAGGAGGAGGATTAGGATAAGGAGGAGAGGAGGAGGAGGAGGAGGAAGAGGAGGGAAGGGAGGACGGCGGATGCGGAGTCGAGGCGGAGGGGGCGAGAAGATGAAGAGGAGGATGGGTATGCGGAGGAGGAGGGGATAGGAGGAGAAGAGGAATAACGACAGGAGGAGGAGGGGAGGCGGAAGAAAGCAGGAGGAAGGGGGGATGAGGAGGGGAGGAGGAGAGGAGGAGGAGGAGGAGGAGCGGAGGAGGAGGGGAGGAGCGGAGGGAGGATGAGGAGGAGGAGGAGCAGGAGCAGGAGGAGAGGAGGGAGGAGGAGGAGAGGAAGGAGGAGGAAGGAGAAGGAGGCGGGGAGGGAGGAGCGGAGGGAGGAGGAGGAGAGAGGAGGAGGAAGTAGGAGGAGGAGGAGGAGGAGGAAGAGGAGGCAGAGAGGAGCGAGAGCGAAGGCGAGAGGGGGAGGAAGTGGAGGAGGCAGGAGGGAGAGGCTGGAGGGAGGCAGGAGGGAGGAGGCTGGGAGGAGGAGGGAGGGGGGGGGGAGGGCGGAGGAGGGCAGAAGGGAGGAGCTGGACGCAGGAGGGAGGAAGGGAGGAAGGAGGAGGAATAAGGAATGAGAGGAGCAGGAGGCGGAGGCAGGAGGGAGGGCAGGAGGCGGAAGCGGAGGGAGGAGGAGGACGGAGGAGGGAGGAGGAGGAGAGGAGAAGGCGGAGGGGGGAGGAAAGGAGGGAGAGAGGGAGAGGAGGGAGAGGAGGAGAGGAGGAGAGGAGGAGAGGAGGAGAGGAGGGAGGAGGAGATGAGGGACGAGGAGGGAGAGGGGAGGGGAGAGAGGGAGAGGAAGGAGAGATGGAGAGGAGGGAGAGGCGGGAGAGGAGGGAGAGGAGGGAGAGGAGGGAGAGGAGGGGAGAGGAGGAGTGAGGAGGAGGAGGAGGAGGAGGAGGAGGAGGAGGAGGAGGAGGAGGAGGAGGAGGAGGCATTCTATGGTAAGGTCCCTGGCGCGCAACGAACTTCATGAAACTGCATGTTGCCCGCCTTGTGAAGTGGACGAGCGGTGGCAGACACTGGTCCGCTCACAAGGTCAAGAGCCGCTTGCCCCCGCTGCTCGCCTCCCCCTTCGCTCCCCTCCCGCCCTCGCCCCCCCCTCCGCCTATCTCTCGTTCTTCGATCCTTTCTCTCCCCCCCCCTAGCCACAAAATATCTAACAGACGAACGCCCGCTGCTCGCCTGGGCAGGCCAGGGCCGAGCCTCTCGGTGGCGGCGGCCGCTGCGCGCGAGTGCGCGCGGGGCCGCCGCGGAGCGCACCCACCAGCTTATGATGATCGCAGATCAATTTGGAAATGGCCCAGCCTCCACGCGCTGCTTGGGAGGGAGGGAGGGCAGGGCGGGCGAGGGGATCCGAGCGAGGGGGGATGGGAGGGAAGGCCGGGCGGTGGTCGGCCAGAAGCGACATTAGCGCAAACACTGCTCGTCTGATGCAGTAGTTTTCTCCCCGAGAGCCAAGGGGTGCCACAGGGCGGGGTGGAGGGAGGGAGGGAGGGAGGGAGGGACTCATGTTGCCCAGGTGGGAGGAGCTTTCCTTTATCCCCCATCATGTGCTCCAACCCTGTTTTTGCGCATTGCCGGAGTCGCTGGGTTTGCTGCGAATTGAGGAATTTGGGGCGTTCGTCACCCTCGTAAGCGCTCTGAGCACATGCTCACGGTCGAATCGTCCGTCTCTCCTTTGTCGACATTTCGGGTTCAAGCTTAGAGGGCCTTCGAGCATCGCGCGCGTCGGTGCCGAAGCCACGCCATGGCCATGGTGGTAAAGGCCCTCGGGGCTTCCTCTCCGCGTGGACTGCTAGTCGAAGTTTGAAGCCCTACCTTTGCACAGCTACGAAGCGATTGCAGCAGATCGTATTGGCTCTGGTCATGCTGCTTTGATTTGTCGTTGTGCCGGTAACGCGCAGCGGCTGGGCGGATGTGGGCGGCGGATTTGGCAGGGGGTCTTGGCCGTCGTGAGTGGACAGGGCGGTAGGTGTTGTGCGCGTCGGATTGCGCAACGCCGTGGGCGGGCAGGGACTAAGCGAAGATCTGCCTGGCGAGTAGCCCCACCGTCAGACTGGCCACGCCTCAGGCAGTTGAGGAGGTGTTCTCTCGCGCCTTCTCAACCCTCCGTATCTCCTTGTTTGAGGCCTGTGGGTGGGGGGAACTCTGTCTCACTCCTCTTCTCGCGCGGGCGGCCGGAATGTTCCATGAGCGGTCCACAGCTGATCATGCGCTCGCCACGGAGGAGGAACAGGAGGAGGAAGAGGAGGAGGAGGAGGAGGAGGAGGAGGAGGAGGAGGAAATGGAGGAGGAGGAGGAGGACGGTGGGGTGTTGAGGAATGGGGAGAGGGAGGGGGAATGAGGGGGAGTAGCAGGAGAGGAAGGAGGAGGAGGAGGAGAAGGAGGAGGAGGAGAAGGCGGAGGAGGAGGAGGAGGAGGAGGAGAAAGAGGATGAGGAGTAGGAGGCGGCCCCTCACCCACAGGATATCTAGCACGACATTGGCAAGCAAGCCTTCAAGTTACAGCTCTTTGCTATCGGGAGATGTATGTTTCGCCACTCGGTACTCGGAACATTTGTGAAACACAGGATCAGCATCATGCCGAATCACATACATTGGATAATAGTACTTCGTCCCCTTCACGGTCCGGGACTGTTCCAGAGGAGCTTCTTAATCTGGCAGCTGCCGTGCTTTGACGGACAAGTGGAACGTGCTTTCCCCCTCTTTATATGTTCTCCCTTCCCCTTTCCCACTTCTCTCTCTCTCTGTTTATCTTTACGTTGTTCTTCTTTCACACGCATTGTCTCTCTCTCTCTCTTGCTTTTTCTCTTTCTGTTGTTCTTCTTTCACACACACATACTGTCTCTCTCTCTCTCTCTGTCTCTCCAGGTCCCCAAACCCCTCAGGGTGTGGCTCGACACCCAGCGGCACAGGGAAACGGAGCGGCACTCCTCTTGTACTCTCCAATCGCCACGGCCGTCATGGGCAAGGGCCGCCGCGCGACGACTACGGGTCCTCCGACGAGGGGCCCTCCTTCTGTGTGCCGTGCCGTCGGCTTTCCGTGTCGCGCCTGTGTGCTAGAGTGGGAAAAGGATGTGCCGTGCCGTGCCAGGCCCGCGTGCCGTGCCGTGCGCGTGCCGTGCCGTGCCTGAGTTTCAAGAAATACGACGGATGTGCCGGGCCGTGCCGGGCCGTGCCGTTCCCGCGTGCCGTGACGTCCCTGCGTTTCAGGATGCGAAGCAGACGCCGTGCCGTACCATGCGCGTGCCGTGTCGTGCCCGCGTGCCGTGCCGTGTACGTGCCATGCTTGTGGTCTAATTTGCGAGCAGTGTGCCGTGCCGTGTCCGAGTTCCAGAATGCGAAACATGTTCCGTACCGTGCCCTGCAGTGCGGGTGCCTTGCCGTGGCGTGCCGTGGCGTGCTCGTGTGCCTGGTTTTCAGGCACCGTGTGTCTTCTCCTGCAGCGTTGGTGCTTCGGGTCCCTCTATGCTTGCGAAAAGTTATGTTCCGATGCAGTTCCCGACCATCCTGTGGTGTTGGGCCTTCATTTTGAAGAGACAGCGCCCCGCGTCCTCACCTCCCGCTGTCCCCTCCCTGACTCAGTTCCTTCGTGGGCGGTGGCGTAGCCAGCATCTCACGCGTCCCGTAGCTATTGGCTGGGTGGTCGCGCTCGCAATGTCGCGCCCCAGGAAACAGTGTGTGCGCGTAACGGATCGCGCTGGCCGGCTTCTTGCTCATCGCCTTTTTGGCGCTGCACGTCGACCTGGAGCCCTTCCTGGTCCTCCGCGCGTTCTGAGCCACAGCGCAGTTCGCTCCTGTGCGCTTGGTGCGCAGTTCAGGTCGTTGCACTGCTTCGTTCTCATGGCGCGCGGCTGTACCGTTTGCGCTTGCGCCCCCCCCCCCCAAAAGTAACGGATCGCGCGGCCCGCCCGACGGCGCCCCGCCCGGCCGGCCGATCCGCCACCGCGGAGGCCGCCGCCCTCCTCCTGGCGCTGCCGGGCACGGTCGGCGCCTCGACCCACTGCCCGTGTGGGTCCACGTGCCCCGGCCCCGCCGCGCGCCGGCCTCCTCCCGCCTCCTCCTCCTCCTCCCTTTGCTGCTCCTCCTCCTCCTCCTCCTCCTCCTCCTCCTCCTCCTCCTCCTCCTCCTCCTCCTCCTCCTCCTCCTCCTCCTCCTCCTCCTCCTCCTCCCTCTCCCCTAACAGATATCCCCCTGGACATCTGCCGGGGTGCGTGCTGGCCAGAAGGTCCAGGGGAATGTCGGTTCCGACCCCAGTAGGGCTCAGGCCAGGGTGCATAGGAGTCCCTGGGCAGGTTCTTAGCAGACTCTCTCCGGTTTCTGGGCTCTCTGCTGACAGGCCACCGGAATCGCAAACGACTCCGGGCCCGTCAGGCTGGATAGCTAGTACTTCCTCCCATTCCCTCCCGTATCCCCCCCTTAGCCTCGCCTCCCCATGATTCCAGAGTGCTCTAAGGGCTGCCTTCCTGTTTTCCTCTGGCTATCTCTCTTGCGTGGTGGCACAATTCGCTACAATGGTGCCCACGTTTAGTTAGCTCTTCCGCGAGCGTAGTTACTCCTTAGCCGCCGACACAAAACAAATGTTTTCCTCTGGCTGCGTGGGTGACGTTGTTTCGGACCAGCTCGTTACTTCGTGAAGGCTCCCTGTTGAAGGCCTGTGCTAGCCTGCGTCGTTAGTTCCCATGTGTTTGACACGCGCCTCGATCGAAAGCTTTGTTGACGCCCCTTTTCGCTGAATCGCAGGGAGAGGCACAATCGCCACATCACACCAACACCCTACTTTCCAAGTGCGGCACTGGGTGACGCTTCTGGGCTGTCGGGAAATCAATGCGCACTTCGGATTGCCCAATCGGGCCTCGATCTCCTCGCTGACGGCGCATTGGTGCCAGGTCCGTTGTGAGCCCAGTGAGGTCACAAGAAGTACGCTTCTGGCGAGCAAGCTGTTTTTGGACGAGTCTCAGCCCACTGCGACCCAGTTGAGGTGGCTTCCTCTTCGAAGAGCCGTGGAAAAGCGCTGAGGGGCCCACCCTCCTGGTGGCCGCCCAGCGGTGGGATGACCTGGCGGGGGCGACCTCGCGTTTGCCATTGCCTTGATCACTGATCGCTACCGCAGCGCTTGCTGGTCGTATCGCTCACTGCCTATGGTGGCTAACGATCGGTCGCACGATATACCCGCGATCATCGCATTCGCCTCTGCGATTCTAAGCGTATTCGGACGGCGTGATGGCGTCGTGTGGACGGGAAGCGTGTTGTCGATCACGTGATTTTCCTGACTCGACCTTCCCGGTGATCGATCGCACGGCACGATGGACAGGCGATCATCGTGTTCGCATTTGCGATGGTAACCGCTTAAATTGCTCATGCTCAGGAGTTGCATTTTTTTGGGGGCTTTTGCTGCGCATCCTATGTTTGAACTGCGCATCCGAAGCTTGTACTGCGCATCCTAATCTTGGCTTGGTCTGCGCATCCTCGCCTCGCATCGCTCGTGATCGCAGTGTGGCAAAGCTGATGTTGTTCCTTCCTATTCTCCTTCTCTCTTCGTCATTGTCTTCCGTGGTCGTTGCCCAGCGCCTTTTACGTGCATGTTGTACTCGGTCGCCAACGAGCGCGACATCTTGGGAGCACGCCCAATTTTGGTCAACGGGGGCGCCAGACTCACAGCAGTCGGCTGGCGATGACCTACAGGGCTTTGCTCAGTTCTCTTCCTCTTCCTCGTTCTCGTCCCCCTCCTCCTCCTCCTCCTCCTCCTCCTCCTCCTCCTCCTCCTCCTCCTCCTCCCGCCCCCTCTGCACCCCCTCGTTGGGTAAAGAGAGCCGGATTTTGTTGGGAGAGCGTTCTTATTAGCGGTGGCGGACATTTTCCCAGACACCAAGTCCGTGACAAGCGTTTGTGCTCCTCTTGTCCAGTAGTTGGGCAGTATTTGTCCGCCTGAGGCGGGGCATGCAGCTGACGGCGAGTAACATCAGGCAGTATGTCCCCTGTTATGAACAAAAGCAGGGTATTGCAAATTTCAGGATGATCGCGGAACTTGAGGCAATCACGACCGCCGTCCTTCTCCTGTTCTGCATTCTCGGTCCTCTTCCGGCCATCCCCAAGTATTTGTCGGTCTGGCTGTCTGACCTCTCGTTGAATGGTATCTCCACTTTCTGCTGGGCAGTGCTGTAACCCGACGGCGTGCAGGGAGGAGGAGGAGGAGGAGGAGGAGGAGGAGGAGGAGGAGGAGGAGGAGGAGGAGGAGGAGGAGGAGGAGGAGGAGGAGGAGGAGGAGGAGAACGAGAGGTGAGCGGGAAGTGTTGGCGGTGGGCCATACCGGGAGCGCCTTGTTGGTTCCACGTATCGGTGGATCTGTGCTCGATCATCGGGCAGAGGCAGGCCTGGCGGGCGGGTAGCCTCCCTCGCGCCACAGCGGCAGGCGCCAGTTGACCGACGCGTGCAGAGCTTGCCTCACGTCGCGCTGCAACGCGGGTGGCAACGGCATCAGGACCTTGTCTCGGGCTATGCCGCCGCACCCGTGCGAGCCCGCAATCGTCTGTAGTGATCGAATGCTCCAGGAAGGTTTCCGACGTTCTTGAGCGAATGACCTGATTGTTGACGTCCTGCGGGTTTCCAGTCCATCCCGAAACGATGCCCCGTTGAGGTGCCTTGGTCAGGCAATTCTAGGAGCATGCAGTGGAACAAAGAGGGGGGGGGAAGCCGTCAAACCTGAACGGCCCTAAGAGTTAACCATACATGTCTTCGCAGATCTGTCGAATGATGATGATAAGGAGGAGGCGGATTAGAAACATGAGGATGAGGAGGAGGAGGAGGAGGAGGAGGAGGAGGAGGAGGAGGAGGAGAGGAGGAGGAGGAGGAGGAGGAGGAGGAGGAGGAGGAGAGGAGGAGGAGGAGGAGGAGGAGGAGGAGGAGGAGGAGGAGGAGGAGGAGGAGGAGGAGGAGGAGGAGGAGGAGGAGGAGGAGGAGGAGGAGGAGGAGGAGGAGGAGGAGGAGGAGGAGGAGGAGGGAGGAGGAGAGGAGGAGGAGGAGGAGGAGGAGGAGGAGGAGAGGAGGAGGAGGAGGAGGAGGAGGAGGAGGAGGAGGAGGAGGAGGAGGAGGAGAGGAGGAGGAGGAGGAGGAGGAGGAGAGGAGGAGGAGGAGGAGGAGGAGGAGGAGGAGGAGGAGGAGGAGGAGGAGGAGGAGGAGGAGAGAGAGGAGGAGGAGCGCAGGAGGAGGAGGAGGAGGACGAGGGGGAGGACGACGAGGAGGAGGAGGAGGAGGAGGAATGCAGAGGAATGAGGCAGACGATTGTGTGGAGGAGGACGAGTAAGAGAAGGAGGAGGAGGAGGAGGGGGAGGAGGAGGAGGAGGAGGAGGAGGAGGAGGAGGAGGAGGAGGAGGAGGCCTATCTTGACCTAGCGGTCGTGCTTCCAGCCTCGCAGCAGACCCTGCAGACCAGGGGAGCTCATGTCCCAGGCACCGCCGCCAGACTTGCTGAACATGACAAGCGCCGCAAGTACGATGGCGTCGCTGGCTTCCAGCCCCTCGGGTTTTTGAAGTCTCGGGAGGCATGGGCGAGTTCACGCGAAAGTGGCTTGCGCAGCAAGTGCCAGAGGGGCCTTGGCGCCAGGAGACACTTAGCACACTCCACCAGTCCATCGCCACCTGCGTGGTCCGGGAGGTGGCGCGCACGCTGATCAGCGCTGTCTGACGTGGCCGCCGGGCCAGCCAGCGCGCCCAACGCAGGGGTCTGGTGGCTCACGCCCCTGGGCCTCGAACTGGCCACCTCTCGACGACTGCAACGCAAGGCTCTCGCCGCGCGCGACGGCCGCGATCATTGAGACCACGCACTACGACCCCCGCCTGTCGTCCCCCCCTGCTCCCTCCTCCCCCCCCCCTTCTCCCCCCCCCCCTGCGCGGCGGCGCCGCGGCGGGTGCGGGCGTGGCGGGCGCGGGCGCGGCGGGCGCGGCGGGCGCTCGTCGCGCGGCGCGTAAATTCGGCGGACGTCCGCGCCCGGCTTGCAAGGGCCCTGCACCCAGGCACGAGGATCTTCGCGCCCCTCGCGAGTGCGACCTGCCGGGTGGATCAACGGCGGGGGGGTCCCAGCTCGGCGGTTCAAAAAGATGTGGGCGGTCTATAGGTGGGGGTGGCCTTCGCGCGCGGGCGCTGGCCGAAACGCTGGTCTACAATCTTGGGGGGCGTTGCGATCATAGCAAGAGGCAGCTGTGCCAGTTTCTTTTTGGTTCCGCCTGCTTGACGTTGCGTTGTGGCTTGGTTCATTTCCCCTTTAACACAGGCTTGCGCTCTGGGCAACTGGTGCTAGCTCTGGGAGTTACTTGCATCATCATGGGCGGCCAGTTTGCGCGGTGATTCGCGGAACTTCTTACGTTCGCGTTTGTTTGTGCGACATTGCGGGGCTACGGTTGAAACGCGTGGTGCGGGCCTTACGTCTGCCGTTTCCTTTTTCTGCTCCTCTCTTCTCCCCTCTCTTCTCGTCTTTCCTTCTCTGTCCGCAGGATGCAACTTTCACTTGTTTGATGGTTTGGTGCATGAAACTCGCTCTGTGGTCTAATTCGTGCCCTTACCGGGATCGTCATCTGCAGTGGTCCGTTCTTTTTTACCATCTGCAACAATTTGCCATGGCAGTGGGCCCGCTGCATGAGTATGGTGTCATATGTGCGGCGCCACGATGTGGTGCGACGACTGCTCGCGGGGCCCCCGCGGCCTCAAGGGCGGCGCCTGGGTCAACCCATAGGTCCGCAGGGCCCCAGTAACCAGCCGCAGGAGTGTTGACAAGCAGAGGATCGAGCGCCGATGGATCTGCACCCTGTGTTGGAGAGGCGCCCGAGAGGTCAAAGGACAGCCAGTCCCGCAGGGCGCGAGGCTGGCCAACTTTCTGCGTGACCTGGGCCAGCAGCGACCAGCCGCGCCCCCCCCCCCCCCGGGGCTGAAACCATTGCCGGCGGCAACGCAAGTCGCCCTCCCCGACGCCACCGCACCCCTCTGACAGCCCCTGCTGCCCCGGGATGGATTCAACGACCCAGGCGCAGTTTTTCACCATGCTGGCCCAGCGCACCGACGACGATAGGCACGGGCAAGAGGGCGAGACGCACGGGTGGAACAGCAGATTCGACCGCTGCCCCGAATCCGCCGTGCTACACCAGTGGAAGTGCGGCCGCAGGCCACAGGGCATGGTCATCTTCCGCCCCGCTGAGCCCAACCAGACCTCTCCCACGCAGGGCCCGTCACCCTTCAGCGAGTGGATTAGCACCTTCCTGGTCATGCAATGGAACCCGACCCGGTTATATGAGCGCTGCCTGGTCGACCTCTGGAACGCGCGGCCGTCGGGCGTGGTGCAGGTTCTAAGCAGGGGAAGCGCCGAGGTAAATCCAGACCACCCGCTCAAGCGGTCATGGAATCCGGCGCCGCCGCTCCCCGCTGGGAGCCCGTTGCTGGGGGGGCCTTCCGCGCCCGCGCGAGGCGTCCTCCAGTTCGCCGACGTGCGGGGCCAGGAGACCGTGGGCGAGGCGCTTGCAGATCCCCATGGAGTTTGGCAGGAGGCCCAGGCCACTGACCCAGCTCGGGAAAGCAGAATAGCAGTCGGCGCGGCGAGGACAAGGCCGCGCCGTGGACCCCGACCGCGACCGCGTCGCCGGCGTAGGAGGGGCCCGCCCCCGCGCGCGCAGTCACCCCCTCCGCCGAAGAGCAATGTCGCGCGAAGGCCGAGGGGGCAGGCCCCAGGACCGCAACCGGACGTCCTCGCGAGGACCCGACCGCAGGAGCCAGCCGGCGCGCTCCCCAGAGAGAACGGAGACGACGGTCTGGAGACGATTAACATGGCCGCAGGGACCATGACCTACCATCGTGCGCCAAGTCACCCGCCGCGTCGCCGCCAGCAGAAGAAGCAGGGGAGAGCCTGGGAACGAACGGGGCAGCCGCCCATCAGAGGGCGCCGACCGCGCCCCGCCGCCAGACCAGGGATGGCGACGCAGCCGCGCGGCAGGACCCAGGCGGCGGACGTCAGACCGCACCAAGCCCAGCGTGCCCCCAGGCAGGAGCCCCCGATCAATGTGGAGCGACTGCGGCCCAGCGCCTGGCGTCGAAAACGTCGTCTCCCCCCCGACTGACCGTGCCGACGCCGAAGGGGTCCTCCGCGACCTCCTGGACATGCCGCTCCCGCCCTGCCCCAGCCTTGCCGATCGGGAAGCTGGCGCCCCGCGACCCGGGCCCGAAGGAAGGAGAGGAGGACTGCGCCATCGCCCGCGCCGTGATAGAACTCGCCCGATCGCTGCGCGACAACGTGGAGAAGGTCAGGCGATAATGGGCCGATGGGCTGCAGCATCAGCGGCAGAACCCCGACGGACCTCGCGACGCCCCGCGGAGTCCACGTGCTTGGACAGAGGGTGACTGCGGAGCGACATCTACAGCCGAAGGGCCCCAGTCAACGGGGTGCTTAACTAATGGCCCTGGGGCGGGGCCGAGCAGTGGCTCTCCTACCTGCGGGCCGACCGCTCCCGGCTATACATGGGCCTAGGCCAGGGCCCGAACAGGTGCAGTCAGCAGCGCTTCTCGAGCTTCCTGGCCTTCCGCGGGATGCAGAGCCCGTCGGCGCCCGAGCTGAGCTACTGCGCGCCCGGGGTCGACCCGCGCGTCGCCGCGAGGTCAATCCACGACGAGAGTAGGGCGCCGGGCTCTCGGGCCGTGCTCCCGATGCCGGCCCGAGCGCTGAGGCTGCAGGGCGCCGCCCCCGCGGCCGCGGCCGCGCCCCAGCGGGCGGCCCCAAGGGCGCCCTCGCCCAGGTGCGGGCAGCAGTGCAACTGGGGGCGCATCCGCCGCGCGGCTGATGGCGCGGCCGGGCAGCTCTGCAACCCGCGCGCCCCGCCCAGCCCAGGTGGCTGGCGCGGCCGCGCCGTCGCCCCTGGCGGGGGGCCCCCGTCGGGCGCGGCAAGCTGGAGGTCGACTACTCGCCCGGCGACGAGGCCGCAGGCCAAGACTCCCAGGCAACTCCCAACAGGGGGCCCCGCGCGGGCGACCATGTCCAGGCGGCGGCCAGCAGCGCGGGCCCAGTGCGCGCTGAACAGTCGACCACTCAGCTTCCACGGCGCGAGCAGGCCGCGGAGGACTGCGCCGCAGATAGGGCGGAGGCTGGCGGGTCCAACCCCCGCGACCGCTGCGCTCGTGGCACAGTGACAGCGCAGTCGCAGCGACCGAACCTGGAGACGGACGTGCACGCGAGTCATTGAAGACAGCCGAGCGAGTGTGCAGTCGCCAACTCCAGCGCGCATGGGCTGAACGAACCAATCCCTTGGCATGGGTCTCCTCCTCTACCGCTGGCCCGGCTCGCGCCGACCTGGGGGCGCGCGATTGGCGCGGGTCTCCGCGAGCCGATCCTGTCTCCGCGAGCCCATCCTGGTCTTGGCCACCGCGAAGGCACCGGCGACGCACTATGCATTCGGCCCCCGCGGATGACCGCTTGGTGCCGAGCGTGGAATCGCAAAGCCAGCGGGCTAGAGTGGGCCTGCGGCGCGTTCTTCGTCGAAGGATGGGGCGCTCGCCGCGGCGCCGGGGGTGGCGGGGCGCCAGGGGGGGGGGGCGACGACCCTGAGGGGCGCGGCGCTTTCTGCGGGGAGCGCGCGGACGACATGCATCGCGAATAATTCGGCACCCGCAGGGCCTGCAGGTTGCGAGGGGCCCAGATGGGATGGGGGGCTGTCTGGGAACGCCAATTGCAGCGCAATGAGCAGCAGCAGCGAGAAACAGGCGAAGGTAAGTGGGGGGCCGCGACTCGGTCGGCAAGGGCGAGAGACGCGCCGACCCCACCTGGCCCAACAACGAGCAGTCGACAGGCCTGCCCGGCCTCCTCAGGCCTCAGCGCCGCGGCCGCCCCAGGACTGCCAGCGCTGCTCGCGCGCCGGTCTCCTTGATCTGCTCCCCCGGCGCAGCAGGTCCACCGGCCGGGGGTCAGCCTGGCCGCCGCTCTTGCTCAGTTCGGACCTCCCTCGCCAGGCCTGCGCGTGGCCTGTGGCCGCAGTTCTTGTGGCCCCTGCGCATCCAAGCCGGCTTGCATCTGCGCGCGCTGACCCACAGTGCACCGTCCATCCAGACAGTGCGGGGCACCGAGCCGCATCAGTTTCAGCCTCCTCACCGCCTTTCGAACCACCCTGGTGCCCATGGGCGCCGCGCGCCGTCCACCCCGACAGCGCGCGGCATGCCAGCTGAGATTTTTTACACCGGATTTGCGCCAAGTAGATGCCCCTTGATCGGCTGATCGGCCGCGCGCTGTCCACCCCTGCAGCGCGCGGCTCTCTGCGGCTTCGGCCGCCGTTCCCAAGCCGGGTTAGGTGCCCCTAGACCCGCCGCGCACTGTCCACCCCGGCAGCGCGTAGACCCACGGCTTATGCCGCAGTTTTGCACCAGGCAGTGCGCCCGCTCGGCGGGCCCCTGCTGCTCGGATGCAGTTTGTGCGCCCGCTGCCCACCCGTGCCAACCTGGGGATGTGGGCGGATCGTAGGGGATCGCAGCAGCACAATGCACGGGTCGCCCGCCTCCAGCCCCCGCTGGCGCCGGCGCTCGGGCTGCCGTCCCGCCCGCGGGGATCTCCCTACAGGCGGGGCGCTCCAGCTCCCTGCCCTCTTCCTCCCGCCCCCTTGCCTTGTCCCTTCCTCCCTCTTTGCGCCGCCATCGGGCGCGCGCTGCTGCCGCAGCGGGCAGCCCCCCCCGTTTGCAGCGCTTCCTGGCTTGGTTTTGCCGCCTGCGCCCACTTCGCGGGCCCAGTATTGTGCTGGTTCGTGGACTTGCCGTACCCTGTCAACCAACCACCCACCTGAGCAGCCACGCGGCGCTTTTCCTGACGTGCAAGTACCTCGTCCTGTTTCACCGACGGCATCACTGCAGTACTTGCCTCCACGAATTGGGCCCCGTCATCGCCCGTGGGTGCTCTGGCGCTGCGGCCCGGCTGCTGCCGCGGTTCCCGCTGACGGGGCCGGCCGCGCCACCGCACCAAGGACGGAAGTCTTCCGCCTCTTCCCCGCGGCCGCCCTGTCCGTCCTATTTCTTCTCCTGCACGCTGGTCGCATCGCTGGTGCCTCCTTTAGCTTTCTCGCTGGTGCAGCCATTCTGCCCCGCCGCCGACGAAAAAAATGCATGGCGCCACTGCGCTGGGCTTCACAGGAACCCGCGAAAGTGGCGACGGTTGCGCAGGTGGCATCACCCCCCTGGAGCCGCGAGGTGTCTTCGGGGTGCGCGTGGGGCCCAATTGCACTGGGCCTCCCAGGAACCCGCGAAAGTGGCGCCAGTTGCGCAGGTGGCAGCACCCCCACTGGGGCCGCGAGGTCCCGTCTGGGTGCGCGTGAGACCTCATTGCACGGGGCTTCCCGAGAACCCACGAAATTGGCGCCAGTTGCGCAGGTGGCAGCACCCCCCTGGAGCCGCGAGGTGTCGCGTGTGTGCGCGTGGGGCCCCAGTGCGCGGGGTTTCCAAGAAAACCGCGGATGTGGCGCCAGTTGCGCAGGTGGCAACACCCCGCTGGAGCCGCGAAGTGTCGTCTGGGTGCGCGTAGGACCCGACTCTTCTTGGAAACCCACGAAACGGGAGCCAGTTGCGCACTTGGCGCAGCTCCCCCAGGGAGCCGCGAGGTGTCTTCTTGGTGCGCGTAAGACCCCAGTGCGCTGAACCTCCCAAGAACCCACGAGCGGGGCGACAGTTGCGCAGGTGACAGCACCACCACGGGAGCCGCGAGGCATGTGGCGAAGCAGCGTCCACCCCCAAGAGAGGAAGAGGCAGGAGGAGGAGACGTAGACACCAGAGCGCTCTATTCAAATCGGGCACCCAACCAAGGGAAGGTTAGGAAAAGCATATTGGGGACGCTGTCGTCGGCGTTGTGGAAAGACGCTGATTTCGGCCTGATCTTGGGCTTCAAAGGGGCGCGAACTCCTCGGGGTCCCTGCCTTCCCCACCAAGCGCCGTCGATGTAGAACATTATTGCAGTGCGCACGGTGGTATTCGTCTCCGTCGCTGGGACACCCGTGAACGAACGATAATGAGTGCCGCACTTGGGGCTCTTCATTCTTTGCAGCTTCAGGCCAGGGGTGGCTCCGGCACGCTAAGGACTGGGGACCTCCAGAATGCGGCACAGGAGTTTCGAGGATCGATGTTCAAGCCGATCTTGGGCCTTTTTGCTGCAGGATCGCGCACCTGCTGCATCTTGACCACACATGGGTCTAGAAGCGGGGGCCTGCTACAGGGAGACCTAATCCGCCCCACCTGGGAGTCTATGCAGGAGACAGGCCTGCACGTGTGCAGCATCGAAAGGGTGCACCCCTTACCATGCCGAATTGTCAAACCGTGAAGCTGGCTCCCACTGCCTGGCTATCCAAGCCAGCATGGCTGCGGACGACGATATGCTGATGACAATGACGGCGACTTGGACCACAATCTCGACGACGGTGATACCGACTTCTCGTATGGTGGTGGCGGCATTGTGATGGTGAACGTGATGGTAATTGTTACGAGGGAGCAGAGGAGGGAGCCCCGCATGAGGCATATGAAAATAAGGTTCAAAAATACGACTAGTTCAACGGTCGGCAGCAGCAAGAATTGCAGAGGGACTTCGGCAGTGATGGGGATGATATGTAGTGTTCCCCGCCCGTGGATGCAGGAGCCACTGCAGAGGAGAAGCGTGGTGCGACGCTTCGGCAGCCGGTTTCGTTGACAACTGCATGCTCTACACAACGGCGAGTTTCAGCATGGTTGTGATTGTGAGTTGCAGTCTTGTAGAGCGTCGGTTGGCGTCGAATTGCCAATACCAGTTGTAGTGCTGCATTTGTTTAGTTGATGATTTAGCATCTTTGTTGCTAATCAGTACAAGAGAGGTCCAACAATGTTGGCCCAACGGGGTGTGGGTGAGCAGCTCCTGCAGTGAAACCAGCCACTTGCTCAAACTGAACCGTTGTGAGCATCACGAATCGCTTTCTTGGTGGTCAGTGCCCGATTGCTTTCTTCCTTCTGCGGAGGGGTCCATACGTTGCAGGAGTCGGCAGCCCGTATGCATTCTTAGAGCCATCTTACTCCCGCAGCCTTGCTTCTGCCGCAGGGTGGCACCCTCACAGTCCAAGTCTGACATCGCTCTTCAGGCCAGGGGATACTAGAGTTTCTCTTGACACTCACGAAGCCTAAGTCGGCCGCTCATTAACATCACGTAGCATGTTGGCACTGGCTGAGCCTCCAGAGAAGACTCTAAGGATCTTGGGTTAGAGCACTGTGGAGTTCCAACCTCGAGTAGGCGCGAGATGATGCCGTGGCTGTGGCCCATGCGTTTCTAGATCAGGCGGCGATAGGAATAGTGGCTGACATGCTGATCGGCGAAGCATATGGATCTATAGTTGCAAGTGTGGGTGCCAAGCATTTTAGTTGTTGGATTCTGGATGTGTAAGCTCTGCGGTGCAAGCGACGTGGTGTAAGCTGTTCAGTGCAACACACGTGGTACCATGCATGTGGTGCAAACTTTGCTGCGCAAGCTTTATGGGGCGTTCCAGACAGGGCCTCGCCTTCGAGGATCGAAGGAGTTGCCATCTCTTCCTCGGCGGAAGGCGGCGGAAGGCTTGCGGAAGCTGGCGGAAGCAAAACGAGGCCGTCTCCGCCGGCGGAAGGCGGCGGAAGGCCAAAGGAAACCGGATGAGATAAGAAGTTGCCATTCAAGAGGTTACATTCTTGGAGGGTTCGGGGTGCCCATAACCCGCAATCTGGCGCAACTGATGTGGTGTATGTCATGTCGTGCAGGTGTACCTATAGGCGGTGCCATAGTGGGTGGTGGGTGTACGCCAGGTGGCGTAAGCTGCGCGGTGTGATTTCTGAGTCGGAGCCTACATGGTGTAAGCTGTATGGTGCAAGCCAAGCTGTGTGGTGCAGGCTGTGCGGTACACGCAGCGCGGTGGATGCTGCGCGGCCGCCCAGCGAACGAGGCACCCACGAGGCGCGCACAGGGCGCCCACGCGCGGGCACAAGGCGGCTCTTTGGTTGAACCACCCAGCGTACGATACGCCCACAAGGCGCCCACGGGCGGGCACCAGGCGAAACCTCGGGTGAGACACCCCCATTGCCCTCTGGCGAGTGTGTGCTTTGAATTTGGGTATCTGCTGGCTTTTTTTGTCGCACCCGCAGGCGAATGCGCCGGCGGCGTCACACGTCGGCTCGGGCTACGAGCAGAACTAATTGCCTAGCGCGCGTGCAGGCATCAGCTGGCACGCGCAGCGTGCCCTTTAAGCCCCCGTGCGCGGAGCACGCCAGCGTGCACATTGTGCGTGTCTTGTTTCCACAGTGCGTTCTCCAGCGCAAGACGTATGCGGGGACGCGGGGGGACGTATGCAGGACATCTTTGGTAATGAAGATTGTATTGATGATGGCGATGATGGTGGTGATGATAGTGGCGGTGATGATGATAATGATTGCGATATTGATAACGATGGTGACGACGATGATGGTGGTGATACGGATGATGATGGTGATGATGGTGAGGATGATCATGAGGATGACTGATGCTGTTGCCGCCGATGTTGCTGATTACTGCGAGGATAATGGTGGTAGTGATGCTGATGATGGTGATGCTGATGATGGTGATGCTTATGGTGGTGGTGATGAGGACGAGGACGTTGACGAGGGCGACGATGATGATAGCGGTGGTGACGATGCTGATGATGCTGATGCTGGTGATGCTGATGCTGCGGATGGTAATGGTGGTGATTGTGATCATGATGGTGATGATGGTGGTGCTGATGATGGTGGTGGTGGGGGATGTGATGATGACGATGAAAAATAACGATGGCGCTTATGCTGATCATGATGGTGATGATGATAATGGCTACGATGATGATGACGATGATGATTTTGATGATGCTGATGCTGATGATGCTTCTTATGATGATGATGCCGAGGACGATTATGATGATGCTGATGGTGACAACGGGTACGATGCTGATGATGGCGATGATGACGATGACGATGAGGATGCTGATGATACCGATGATGTTGATGCGGGTGGCGACGATGATTGTGATGATGACGACGATGATGATGCTGCTGGTGATGATGAGGGCGACGACGATAATGATGCTGATGATGGTGCGGCTGCTGGTGATGATGGTGATCCGCTCTTTCGGTCTTGTCTTCCAGTGCGGAAAGTTGGCAGCCAGCAGGGTACGACATGGAAGGTTCGCGGAGGGGCGGCCAGGCAGTGCCGCAATTGCGCTCCACGCTCTTCTGCGGGTCCAGCTCCAGTTACTGCGGCCAGGCCTGCATGGGGCAGCCCACTGGCTGCACCCTGAAGTGGGGCCCGGGAGGGGACCGCGGCCTGAGTGGGGTCCTCCGTTGCCTCGCTCTGGCCCTCCAGGCCAGAAGCCGGCGGGACGAGGAGGTGATGGTGAGGGTGAGATTGGGAGGGGGAGAGGTCGAGGCTGGGGGATTGTGGAGCCACACGGGGTTTCACAGGGTTTTCTGTGTAGCCTTTTTCCCTTCTCTTGGTTATGCGTCTTATCTATATGTCATTCTCTCTCTCTCTCTCTCTTTTCTCCCTCCCTTTCTCTCTCAAGCTATACCATTTTTCTGCGAGCCTCCTAAGGCTAACTGAGTGTACATATTCGAGAGCATCACCAGACGAATCCGTTGGACCGCCTACTGGGCGCTTCTATTGGACAACATCACAAATGGACCCCTTTTTCGAAAACACGGAAAAGACACTCTATGTTTTCGCAACAGGAACCCGCTGGGAATCATTACCAAAGGATCCTATTGGAGAACCACATAATCGGAACCTTTATGGAAAACGCTGCTGGCGGTTTGTGTTGGAAAGCATCATAAGAGGAATCCTTTGGAAAACGCCACACAGAGATTCTGTTGAAAAGCCTTACATCAGGATCCTTTCGAAAGCGCCACACAGGGATTCGAATGGAAAGCCTCGCGCTCGGATTTCTGTGCTGAGTGCTACACGGGCTCCAGCGGATGGCCTCACAAAAGGGATCCTTTGGGGAGCGCTGCGAACACATTATGTTAGACACCATCAGATTTGGAATCCTTTTGGAAAGCGCTCCAGGGGAACCCTTTGGGGAAAAACTTACAACTGGAACCCTGTGGAGAGGGATCTAACAGACTGTTTCGGAAACCTCACAACAGAAATCCTTTGGACAACACAGAAAAGTTGTATTGAAACGCCCGCAACAGGAATCCTTCGGACAGCACGCCACATGCTTTTTTTTATGGCCTTGCAACACGAATCCGTTCGGGGCCATCATCATGCTTACCCCAGTGGAAAGCATCATAAACGCAACATGTCGAGAGGAAACCTTCGAACAAAAAAACAGCGAAATTATTCGGGAAATTCTCTCAACAATGATCTTTCGGAAAACACAGCAAAGGGATTTTACGGGACATCCTCTCCCTGTTTTTTTTTTGAACGCGCCGCACACAGGGTTCTAGGGGAAATTGTCACCACATGCATTTAGTGGAAAACACTACACTAATATTCGATTGGAAAGTATCACGCAAATGACCTGTCGGAAAGAACCACGCATAGATTCTGTTGGAAAGCCTCCCAAGCGGAATCCATTGGGCAACACCACAAAGAGATTCTACTGGAACGCCGCACCACAAATATATTATATTGGAAAGCCTCGCAGTGATAGTCTTTTGGAACGCACCACGTAAGGATTCGATTGGGAAGCCTCACATCGGAAAACCTGTTTGAAAGCACCACTGACGGATACTATTGGAAAGCCGCGCAAAAGGGAATCCACCGGGAAGCATCCCAGGGGGATTCAATCGGGAAGACTCGCACCAGGAATCCTTTGGATAGTGTCGCAGAGGGATTATATTGGAAAGCCTCCCGACAAGACTCTTTTGGACAGCGTCACGCACACATTTTCGATTGGAAGCCTTCGCAGCAAAGGATAATTTGGAAGCCGCCGCAACGGGATTCTACGGGAAATCCTCACAGTGGGAATCCTCTGGAACGCGCCGCTGGGGGTTCTTTTGGAAAGCATCACAACATGAACCTTTTGGAAAGCAAGGAGATCCCACAGGGAAGCATCACAAACGAAATCTCTTGGGAATCGCAGCAACTAGAATCCATTGGAAAGCTTCACAGCCGGAACCCATTGGCAAGCACCACGAATATATTCGATTGGAAAGCTCCACGACAGGAATCTTTTGGAAAACGCCACAACGGCATTTTATGGGAAACCGTCACAGTGGGAATCTTTTGGGAAGCGCCATGAAGGGCATTCTAGTGGAAATCCTGATAACAAGAGCCGTTGGGAAAGAACCGTGAGGGGATTCGATTGGAAAGCATCACAACAGGAATTACATGGAAAGCGCCACAAAGGAATTCTAAAGGAAAGCCGCACAATGGGATCCCATTGGGAAGTATCACAAAGGATTGTTTCCCCCAAAAAACATAAGTAGTATGTCCCCCCGAACAGCGGAAGCTTAGGGGTTCTTACTTGGTCTAACCATCTGGCCCTGCCCGCGGGCTTTTCGCCCCCGTGCCGCCCCGTGCCGCCCCCGTGCCGCCCCGTGCCGCCCCCGTGCCGCCCCGTGCGGCCCCCGTGCCGCCGCGTGCTGTCCTCGTGCCGCCCCGTGCCGTCCCCGTGCCTCCCCTTGCTGCCCCGTGCCGCCCGTGTCGCCTGTGCCGCCCGTGCCGCCCGTGCCCGTACCGCATTATTTTGGTTTGCATTGTTTTGTTGCGCATTTCTTTGCACTGCGTTGCATTGCTTTGCGCTGATTTGCTTTGCATCGCTTTGCGTTGCATGGCTTTGTTTTGCTTTGCATTGCTTTGTTTTGACATGCTTTTCATTGCGTCGCTTTGCGTTGCTTTGCATTGTACTGCTTTGCTTTGTTTTGCTGGGTATTTCTTTGCATTGCATTGCTTTGCGTTGCTTTGCTTTGCATTACTCTGCATTGTGCTGCATTGCCCTGGATTGCTTTGCTTTGCATTGCGTTGCATTGCGTTGCTTTGCATTACGTTGTTTTACATTTCTTTGCATTGCGTTGCCTTGCTTGCGTTGCACTGACTTGCGTTGCTTTGCTTTGCATTGGATGTTTTTCCCCATATCCTAAGGATTGGGGTTCTTGTTATTACTCTGACGCCTCCCACTGCTCCTCCTTCCTCCCGCTCGCGCCTCCCTCCTCCCAACGATAATCACCAGATAAGACAAGACAATATAATATACTACAAGATAAGATAAGATAGCACAATATATGATAAACTAAGATAAGATATATGACAAGGTAGGATAATAGATAAGATAAGACAGCCTATGGAGTAATAAGATAAGACAAGATATGATGCGATAAGATGAGTTGATATAAGATAAGCTAAGACAAGATAAGAGATTTCAAGATAAGATAAGATAGAGGGTAATAAAGGTAATATAAGATAGGACTCGATAAGATAAGATGAGACTCACTCTCACTCAGACTCACTCACAGTCACATTCACTCACACTCACACTCTCTCATGATCACAACACGCTGCCAGGGGCATCACTTGGGAGCCCCAAGGGGGAGCCACCCTGGCTGATCTCACGAGCCCGTTCGCGCCGATTTTGGTGGGACGTCTCAGCTAAAATTGCCGTTTGGCCTCCCCAACATGTCTCTCTTGAGAGCCTCATGGTCACAAAACGCTGCCAGGGGCATCATTTGGGAGCCCCAAGGGGGAGCCACCCTGGCTGATCTCACGAGCCCGTTCGCGCCGAT
>CAUYUJ010020326.1:433445-435945 GCA_963575745.1 Prorocentrum cordatum | reverse complement strand
GCGCTTGCTCCCATCATCCGCATGTGCAGTCGGGGCTCTGCAGAAGGAAGCCTTTTCGTTTTGGAGGGTCTCAGTGTTCTTTAATAGTTTTGCACTTCACTTTTTTTTGTTTTTTGTTTTGTTTTGAGGTTTTCGATGGGAAATCGACGTTTAACATCTGAATAAAGAGACCTCGTTCCTTATTTAGGGTTCCTTAGGTCAACGCCCCGACTGTACTCGTTTCCTCTTCCCCATCCTCCCCTCTCCAGCTTGGGTTGGTCGTGCGTTCCGGCAGGTGGCTGCAGCCCCCCCCCCCGGCTGGCTCAACTCGAGGCCGCCGACGAGTCCAGCGAAACAGCCCGCCCACAGGCAATGTCAGGAGGATGGTCTGTAGGCGTCGCAGCGAAGGAGAAAGGGGAAGAGAGATGTGCACGTACATACTTATATGGACATATATATACATTGAGGTGGCACACGAGGTTCCCCAAAAGGCCTGAAGACGAAGACGCTATTTGAAGACGCTATTGGCCAGGGGCGGTCGAGCGGGTGAAGACGCTAATCGCTTTGAAGACGCAATTGCGCAACCACAGGGTGAAGACGCAAATGCGCTTGAAGACGCAATTCCGTTTGAAGACGCAAATGTGCTTGAAGACGCTATTCCCGGCGAGGATCCCCATTCCCGGGGAATATGACGCTATTCCCGGCGCAGACGCTATTCCCGGCGCAGACGCTATTCCCGGCGCAGACGCTATTCCCGGCGAAGACGCTATTCCCGGCGAAGACGCTATTCCCGGCGAAGACGCTATTCCCGGCGCAGACGCTATTCCAGGCGAAGACGCTATTCCCGGCGAAGACGCTATTCCCGGCGAAGACGCTATTCCCGGCGAAGACGCTATTCCCGGCGCAGACGCTATTCCCGGCGAAGACGCTATTCCCGGCGAAGACGCTATTCCCGGCGAAGACGCTATTCCCGGCGAAGACGCTATTCCCGGCGCAGACGTTATTCCCGGCGAAGACGCTATTCCCGGCGAAGACGCTATTCCAAGCGAAGACGCTATTCCCGGCGCAGACGCTATTCCCGGCGCAGACGCTATTCCGGGCGCAGACGCTATTTCTGCCGCGGACAGGCCCATTGGGGGCTCCCCGAAGGCCCCGAAGGCTCCGTCTGCGGCGGGGGGGTCGTTTGGCATGGTGTCGGGCCCATGGGCGCTTCTCGCCGGAGGTCCCGTTTGGCATGGTGTCGTGCCCACGAGCGCCTTCCCCGGAGGTCCCGTTTGGCATGGTGTCACGCACCGAAAACCTGGTCTCGGGAGGTCCCGTTTGGGATGGTGTCGGGCCCAGGAGCGCTTCTGGCCGGTGGTCCCGTTTGGCATGGTGTCGGGCCCATGGGCGCCTCTCCCCGAGGTTTGGCATGGTGTCATGGGTCACGCCCCGAAAATTTGGTCCCCGGAGGTCTTGTTTGGCATGGTGTCGGGCCTTCGAAATGCCGCCCCTGGAGGTCCCGTTTGGCATGGTGTCGGGCCCCGTCCGCGGCGGATGGTCTCCCGTGGGGAATCGGGGCCAGATTCTCCACGGGAGACCCCCCGCCGCGACATGTCGCTGTCGTGCATATTTTTAGTGATTTTCCAGTTTGGGTATATTTTAATATTTCCATAGTTTTTAGTGATTTTCGCATATTTTAGTGTTTCAGTTTTTTTTTTTTTTGTTTTTTTTTTTTTTTTGATTTTGTGTATATTTTAAACGATTTCGGGGTGTTTTTTTGTAGTTGTTCGGCCGCCGCGCGACAGGTTCCGTCGGAGACTCCCGAAGCTTCCTCCGCGCGGATGAATTCTCCGTGGGGAATCTGGGCAGATTCTGCCATGGAGAGCCTCCGCCGCGGACAGGGCCCGTTGGGGGGCTCCCCGAGGGCTCCGTCCGCTGTGAATGCTCTCCCGTGGGGAATCGGGGCCAGATTCTCCGCGGGAGACCCCCCGCCGCGGACAGGGTCCGTCGGGCATATTTTAATGATTTTTAGTGTTTTTTTGTTGTTTTGGGTATATTTTAATGTTTTTCATTGTTTTTTTTTGTGTATTGGGTGATCTTTTAATGATTACCATAGTTTTCTAGCGATTTTAAATATATATTGGTGATTGTCAATGTTTTTTTTTTTTTTTTTTTTTGTATATATTTTAATCATTTCCCGTGTTCTTTTGTAGTTTTGGGTAGTAATGGTCCCGGGGGTCAGTTTGGCATGATGTCGGGGCTTCGAAAACCCGCCCCGGGAGGTTCCGTTTGGCATGATGTCACGGGTCACACCCCGAAAATTTGGTTCCAGGAGATCCCGTTTGGCATGGTGTCGGGACTCCTAAACCCGCCCCGGGAGATTCCGTTTGGCATGGTGTCGGGCCTTCGAAAACCCGCCCCGGGAGGTTCCGTTTGGCATGGCGTCGAGGCTTCGAAAACCCGCCCCGAGAGATTCCGTTTGGCATGGTGTCACGTGTCACGCCCCGAAAATTTGGCCCCGGGAGGTCCCGTTTGGCAT
>CAUYUJ010020326.1:315252-433345 GCA_963575745.1 Prorocentrum cordatum | reverse complement strand
AGGGTCCGTCGGGCGGTATACGGCCCCCGGGCGGTATACGGCCCCCGGGCGGTATACGGCCCCCGGGCGGTGATTTTGGGTATATTTTAGTGATTTTCATATTTCTTTTGTGATTTTGGCCATATTTTAATGATTTCTAGTGTTTTTTTGCAGTTTTGGGTAGTAATGGTCCCGGGAGGTCCCGTTTGGCATGATGTCCGGCCTTGGATTTGACATGGTGTCGGGCCCCTTCGAAAACCCGCCCCGGGAGGTCCCGTTTGGCATGGTGTCGGGCCCCGTCCGCGGCGGATGGTCTCCCGTGGGGAATCGGGGCCAGATTCTCCACGGGAGACCCCCCGCCGCGGACAGGGTCCGTCGGGCGGTATACGGCCCCCGGGCGGTATACGGCCCCCGGGCGGTATACGGCCCCCGGGCGGTATACGGCCCCCGGGCGGTGATTTGTGTATATTTTAATGATTTTCAATGTTTTTTTTTTTTTTTTTGCGATTTTGGCCATATTTTAATGATTTCTAGGGTTTTTTTTTGTAGTTTTGGGCAGTAATGGTCCCGGGAGGTCCCGTTTGGCATGGTGTCGGGCCTTCGAAAACCCGCCCCGGGAGGACCCGTCTCGGAAAATTGAATTCCGAGATAACGTCGAAAAAAGGCCACTCTAGAACACATTTTTCTTTTAAAAATATTGAATTTCTGCGATCAGCGCCCGGGAACCCTTCCAGGCCGATTCGAACACTTGGGCCAGCGCTCGGGAGATCCCGTTTGGCATGATGTCGGGCCCATGGGCGCTTCTTGCCAATGGTCCCGTTTGGCATGGTGTCGGGCCCATGGAGGCCCCTCCCGGAGATATCGTTTGGCATGATGTCACGAACACGCCCCGAAAATTTGGTCCCGGGAGGTCCCGTTTCGCATGGTGTCGGGCCCCCTAGACCCGCCCTGGGAGATTCCGTTTGGCATGGTTTCACGATCACACCCCGAAAATTTGGTCCCGGGAGGTTCCGTTTGGCATGGTGTCGGGCCCCCTAGACCCGCCCCGGGAGATTCCGTTTGGCATGGTGTCGGGCCTATGAGGGCCTCTCCCGGAGATATCGTTTGGCACGATGTCACGGATCACGCCCCGAAAATTGGTTCCCGGGAGATCCCGTTTCGCATGGCGTCGTGCCCCCTAGACCCACCCCGGGAGATTCCGTTTGGCATGGTGTCGAGCCATCGAACCCGCCCCGGGAATTCCGTTGGGCATAGTGTCACGAATCACGTCCCGAAAATTTGGTCACAGGGCCCATTGGGGGGTTCCCAGAAAACCCCGTCCGCGACGGATGCTCTCCCGTGGGGAATCTGGGCCAGATTCTCCACGGAAAACCACCCGCCGCGGACAGATCATTTGGGGAGGTTCCTAGCGGATCTCAGGCAGAATAGAGGCGTCACAGGCGTCATCGGGCGTCAGCCGAATAAAGGCGTCAGAGGAATAGAGGCGTCACGGGCGTCATCGGTCTTCAGGCGAATAGAGGCGTCAGGCAGAATAGAGGCGTCAGGAGCGTCAGCGGGCGTCAGCCGAATAGAGGCGTCAGCCAGAATAGAGGCGTCACAGGCGTCATCGGGCGTCAGCCGAATAAAGGCGTCAGAGGAATAGAGGCGTCACGGGCGTCATCGGTCTTCAGGCGAATAGAGGCGTCAGGCAGAATAGAGGCGTCAGGAGCGTCAGCGGGCGTCAGCCGAATACAGGCGTCAGACCGAATAAAGGCGTCACGGGTGTCAGCGATCGTCTGGCCCATAGGAACGACAGGGCAAATACGGCGCCGAGCGAATAAAGGCGTCAGACGAATAGAGGCGTCAGAGGCGTCATCGGGCGTCAGGCCAATAGAGGCGTCAGCCAGAATAGAGGCGTCACAGGCGTCATCGAGCGTCAGGCGAATAGAGTCTTCAAATAGAGTCTTCAAAACAATAGAGTCTTCAAATAGAGTCTTCATCTTCAGGCCGAATGGGGAACCCACCGGGCCCCCCTGTATATATATATATATAGATCTATAAACGTAGTGAGAGAGCCGCTTTCCAGCGATTCCCTTCTCAGTGCTTCTCCCCCCCTACCTTCCCTCCCGCCCTCTTGCTCTTTCCTTCCTGCCTCTGGGGCGCAGGGGGCTCGGCCGCGGCGCCGGGGGAGAGGTGCACTCAGGCCTATTACCAGGCCAGGGCCGCCTGCGCCGACTTCCCGTGGCCGGAGCCCATCGAGCGCGCCCACCCCGCCCGCGCTCGCCGTCGGCCGCCTGGCGCTCCTCTGAGAATGATTCTGACGCGCAGACCCCAAACGGTGGTTCGTTGCAACCTATGGTTGTGGAAGTCGATGTACGGAGAGGAAGCATGCTGCCAAATCATTTCCAGATGTCTAACAGATGTTTCCAACATGTTTTAACTGTTAGAAGCATGCTCGAAACATCGTTACAACACGTTTCACACATTTCAAACACATCTTTAACTCAATGATCGGGTTGTTCGAGTGTCCATTGTCGTGGCATCCACAAACCTATGGGGTGCGGTCTGTGGGGGGCGGTCTGTCGTGTGTCGGGTCGCAATCGATGTGGGTCAATATAGACGGTTCACCGCGCAACCCCACGGCGGTCTCACGGCGGTACCCACGGCCCACGGCGCCATGTACCGCACACTGCCCACCCCACCGCCATCCGCGCGACCAACCGCGCGAACTCCGTTTTGGCCATTGAAGTGACGGCTGGAAACGAGCTGCCCGCCCACCAGTTACGTCCAGCATCCGATGGCGGCGACGGCCGATCTCTGTCAACATATGACAGCTGCTGACAGCGCAGGCAGAATAATACTCTTGTGCGCAAAAGCACTGCTCTGGGAAACGTGGGCTCGGGTGTCCCAGATTGAGAGCACAGGCAGCAGGATCATGTGTTATTTTCAGGAGGGGAAAAACACAGACACAATTCATCGTCGTTTCCCAGGAAAGTATGCGAACATATGGGAAGTTTGTGGAAGACAAAACCCAGGAAATATGGGAAATATGGGGAATCCTGTTATTTGTGTCTCTTTATTTGTGTGTCCCAGGGCCCCTTCACATGTGTTATTTGTGGTGCGTGTTCCCCCCTGAACGTTGTGGCGTAGCCTGCAGCCTGATGCTGCGGCAGTCCCTGACTGAGCTTAGGGGGTTCGAGTTTGTAGATGTTCCGGCTCGATTCGCCCGGGAACACACATTGAGGAATTTGGCGCGACCCCAACTAGAACAATTTTTCCCATGTGTGCATGCGGGAGTAGACCGAGACGACGGAAGACCACGCGATGCCCGACGAGAAAACTACGCGATGCCCAAGGAATCAAGGAATTGAGATCGAGGAACCAAGACCCAGGCGCATAGGGCCAATACCGAGGAACCAAGCAGCCAAGAAGCCGGGGAACCAAGGAACCAGGGAGCCACGACCAAGCAAGCAAGGAACCAAGACCCAAGGAACCACGGACCATAGAACCACAGAGTCAAGGAGCCAAGGAACCAAGATTTAGGATCCGAGGAACCAAGACCAAGGAACCACGGAACCAAGGCCAAGGAACCGAGGAACCAAGGGAACCAGGGGAACCCAGGCAAATGCCTCGTAAGGAAACACGACCAAGGAACCTGGAGGAACCCCTAGTGTAAGGAAACGGGACTAAGAAGATTCCAGGGAACGTGGCCACGACCGAGCCTCGCTCCCACTGGTTCTCAAATAACACGGGCGAACCCCTAAGGCAAATCCTAATTGGGGCAGGAAGTCAGAGCGTGCGATTTCACGCACGTGCTCTCGCGCAGACTTGTTGATGCCTTCTTCCCGCAATCAGCAATGAGACTTGTTGATGCCTTCTTCCCGCAATCAGCAATGAGCTTGGACGAATGACATGTCTGGTTGGAAAAGGCAATGCCAAGTATTTGGTCAGGCTTCAAACATCAATGACGCCCGCAAACAAGAAGCGTGTCGTTTGCGTCAAAACTCAGATGGGGCGTATTCTGGATGCTACCTCGCAGGAGCCTGGGGTGCGGAGTCCAGGATGCGGATCTGAGGGTGCTTCATCGGGGGCCGAAAAGTGAGTTAATGATGCTCTTCTTCGTGAGAGGCACTGGAACAGGCGGGCTGGGACTCGAGGCTCCTGGCCTTGCTCCTCCCCCCCCGTGCGCATCCTGCCAGCGCAAGGCCGTCGCAGCCCGCGGAGATGCTGAACGCGACCCGGCTCATCTGAGCTCTGCAAGCCTAGGACGAGGGCGGGCACGACGCGGGGCCGACGACGCCGGCTCCTCAAAGGGGGAGGCAGGCACACAGTGAGGAGTCGGCCTGCTCTGTCAGCTCCTGCTTTTTGGCGATGACACAAAGCATGGCATCCGTTCTCCATTTCCCCGGGCGCCACTGGCTATGTAGAGCTGCCCCATGCGGGGACCGCCGCGGCGGCGATGGATCAAGATGTGCAATCAAATCTCCCTTGGCGATTCGCATCGCCGGTGGCATCCTTCCTCCTCCTCCTCTTTTTCATTGGGATCTGCCCTTGCATGTCTGCCTTTTCTCTTACGTGTCGTCGGCCCTGTTTTTATTCCCCCGTGCCTCTGCGTTTCCCCTTCGGGCTTCTTTTTCGCCCTCCTCATGTTCCTTCGCCTTGATGCTTCGGCCTGCCTCCCCTGCCTCCCCACCCCCTTCTCCTCGCCGTCTACCGCTTCGGCCCACACGCTGCTTTTTTAAAATCTTCTTTACCTTTCTCGTGATTCCACGCTCTGATCCTCCTCGGTCCGCTTGAGGTAAGGGGGAGGGACAACCGTCTGAAAAGGATAGGCGTTAGTCGCAAAGCTCCTTGCCGAGTGAGGCGAGGTGTTTCATGGAGCGGGTCCTCCTTCCCCCTCTTCGCTCCTTCTCGCAGGGCTCCCCTCAAGTGGCCGGCACTTTGTCGGGCAGCGTGGGTGCCGACAGTTGCCAGTTCACTGACTTCTGGTCACGCTCGCACCGCAGGGGGTTCTGCTTGCCCCCCGTTCCTGTACTCCTTTTGCCCCCCCCCCCCCCACGTGCACACCTTTGAGGCCCCGCTCCCCCTGGACCCCCCACCAGCCCCGAGGGGAGAGCAACGTTGGCCGAGCCTGCCCAGCCCGCCGAAGCCCTCCGGGGTGACTGGGGGGCTGGGGAGTCCGAGCTCGCAATAGGCGCATCCCTGGAGGGCCCAAGCCTGCTGTCCCCGCCGCGTTGGCCCACAGTCCCTCTGGGGTGGCGGCGCTCGCGGCGGGGCGGTCAAAGCCCCGAGGGGCCTTCCTACACTCTGATAGTCCACTCTGATAGTCCACTGCTCTCTCCTCCCGACACAATCAATCGTCGACTCCCAAGAAAATATGGGAAAATATGGGAAATGGGGGGGAAGACAAAAACCTAGAAAATATAGGAAAATATGGCGAATCCTTTTACTTGTGTGTATTTATTTGTGTGTTCCTGGGCCCTTTCACTCTCCTCCCGAGGTCCCCCCCCTTCCCTTCCCGCCTCTCCCCTCCACCCGGCCGCGCTCCATGGCGGGGCGCCGGGCGGGGCCGCGGGGGGGGCGCGGGGGGCGCGGCCGCAGGGGCCCCCCCGCCGGCCAGGTTTGGGTGGGGAGGGCGCCGGGGTGATCCGAGTGCTCGCTGCCGTTCCCGCGACGCAAGATTCGCACGCGCGATGCACCTGACAATGTGCGCTTGTTCGGGAACTGGAACATATACATTGCCAGTGGCGGGCTGTTTTTCAATCCCAGGGTTTCTTGAGGGTCGAGGACGACGCTGGGGTGGTGTGGTGTATACTTGTTTCCCCGATATCCCGGGAAAGCAACGAAAAATGTATATACCAGGCTCCCGTATACACCAGGATCCGCTCTGCAGTGCAAATTCTGATGCAGGGCCGGAAGAAGCTTCGGTGTATAGATTTCGATTCCCTACTTGTTTCTGCGTCGTTGCCGCCAGCGCCGCCGCCGACACAGTCGCCACCGTCCGACACCGTCCACGTTTATTGCCACGCCGGCGAGCTGCCGGTCTGCGTCACGGTTCTCCTCATCAGTCCTGCGGCGCATCGACCAGAGCCCGGAGGGGAAACACTGAAATCATGGACAGACGCACGAGTCCCAGCGCGCGCATGTCGAAACCATGGCAGTCACGTCTATGTTCCAAGCAAATCAGGATATATGGTTCCAGGCACATCTGAGACCCACTGTTCGCCAGAACATAATGATGTCAGTGTATCTGCGCGCCCATCCATCATCATCATCAACAGCACCATCGTCATTCTCATCGCGAATGTCCTCACTGCCATCGTCGTCATCATCACCATCATCGGCATCACCATCACAACCGCCATCATCATGTCCACCTCCGTCATCGTCATCATCATCACCATCATCACCATCATCACCATCATCATCAGCATCATCATCATCATCTTCATCTTCACCTTATTATTAAGCTTCATATTGTAGTGGCCTCCCGCCAGTGCCGCCGATCTGGGGCGCTCGGGATGATGATGATGATGCTGATGCTGATGCTGATGCTGATGATGATGATGATGATGATGGTGGTGGTTGTGGTGGTGGTGATGATGATGACGATGATGATGACGATGATGATGATGATGGTGGTGGTGGTGATGATGATGATGATGGTGATGGTGATGGTGATTGTGATGATGATGCTGCTGATGATGATGGTGATGATGATGATAATGGAGATGATGATGATGATGATGATGAGGATGATGATGATGATGATGATGATGATGATGGTGGTGGTGGTGGTGATGTTGATGTTGATGATTATGATTATGATGATGGTGATGATGATGATGCGGCTGGTGATGCTGCTGCTGCTGATGATGATGATGATGATGATGATGATGATGGTGGTGGTGGTGGTGATGATGGTGATGATGATGATGATGATGATGATGATGATGATGATGATGATGATGATGATGATGATGATGATGATGTGATGATGATGATGGTGATGTGACGATGGTGATGGTGATGGTGATGGAGATGGTGATGATCCTGGCCCCCCACCCCAACCCCTCCTCTCTCCTGTCTCTCCTGTCCCCCCCCTCTCTCCTGTCCCCCCCCCCTTCTCTCCCCCCCCCCCCTCTCTCCCCCCCCCCCTCTCTCCCTGCCTCCCCCCCCCTCTCTCCTGTCCCCCCCCCCTCTCCCCCCCCCCTCTCTCCTGCCCCCCCCCCCCTCTCCCTGTCCACAGCCTCCCTCTCTCCCCCCCCTACCCTGCCCCCCCCCCCCTCTCTCCTGCTCTCCTGCCCCCCCCCCCTCTCTCCTGTCCCCCCTCCTCTCTTCGTCCCCCCCCCCCTCTCTCGTCCCCCCCCCCTCTCTCCTGCCCCGCCGCCCCCTCTCTCCTGGGGGCTGGCAGGGGGGGGGAGGCGCCGAGCACTTAATCGTCAGGTAATTACGTCCCCCCCCCCCTCCCCCCCTCCCAAGCAGAGCTGAAGCTCATGCTGAAGCAGAGCCTCAGCTTAGACTTCTTCAATGATACCGGGGAAAAGCCCCAATCAGATTTTTTTAATCTTCCAATTGCTCCCTTTGCAATCGGGCTATAGGGCGGGCTATAGGGCTATAGGGCTATAGGGCTATCGGGCTATATGGCTATAGGGCTATCGGGCTATAGGGCTATAGGGCTATCGGGCTATAGGGCTATAGGGATATAAGGCTATTAGGGCTATAGGGATATCAGGCTATAGGGCTACAGTGCTATAGGGCTATACGGCTATAGGGCTATAGGGCTATAGGGCTATAGGGCTATAGGGCTACTGGGCTATTGGGCTATTGGGCTATTGGGCACCCCCGGGCACCCAGGCACCCCCAGGCACCCGGGCACCCGGGCCCGGCCACCGAAATCGGCCACGCACCTCACCGGCCACCCGGGCACCCGGGCACCGCCGAGCACCCGGGCACCCGGACACCCGGGCCCGGCCACCGAAATCGGCGACGCACCTCACCTAACCCTTTAATCCGCTATGACCCCTACAGAGGCAAGCTCTGATTTGGGAAAATGCTGAAGCAGTGCTTCAGCTTAGACTTCTTAAACTCACACACCGGGTCGGCGGATTTATCTCCATCTTCATTTTCATCTCCATATTCACCTTCACCTTCACCTTCACCTTCATCTTCATTATCATCTTCATTTTCATCATCATATTCACCTGCACTTTCATCTTCAGATTCATCTTCATCTTTATCGTCACCGTCATCGTCATCGTTCTTGTCATCGTCATCATCATCTTCATCTTCATCGTCATCATCAACACCGCTGCATTGTCATCACCATCGTCACCGTCATCAGCATTGTCGTTGTCGCCCTTGTCGTCTTTGCAGCCACAGTAGTTCTTGACGCTTCACGTATGCCCACCATCACTCTGGTACGCCGGATAGGCGGCTCTGTGTATGCTCGTCACGTTAGATGCTCCCTGGTACGCGTCCCTGCTCCTATCTCCGGTTGGCAGTCGCCTGCGACTTGTGCCCAGTAGAGGTTTGGGACAGTTGTACCTTCCGCATAGCGTCACATCATGTTACCTATTCGAGGTTGTCTCCCGGGCCTGACGTGCCTCGTTCGGTTACTGACACCACGAATTTCGCGCCTTTTGGCTTCGTTGGTGCGTACTCTGAAGCTGCGACGGTTCGCTGGCGCTGTCAGGGTCCAACCTCTCCCTACGGTATGCAGTCTGGCGACAGCTTGCGTGTCTCTCGGTCGCTTCTGCTTGAGCATGGCAGACACCCTGGGACCTCTTGGTACGCCATTCCCGCGCCGAGGTTGGCAGATTCCCTACTGTTCAGATAGTGTCTCAAGCGGCGTACTGTTTGGCTATGGCCTCTGACACTTTGGGGGTATTTGCATCGCGCCACTTTGGCAGCGTAATTACTGCTCCCTGGGTGCTGGTCCCTGGTCATCAGACTCCCTGGGTTGCAGCGCCCTTGCACCCGCCGCCTTGGCGCCGGCCGCGGCCCGCGCGCGCGTCCGGCCAATTAGTTTCGGCCGCAGCCCGACCGTTATTCGCCGCCGCTGGCGCTTCCGCCCGCGGCTGTAAAAAAAAGAAGAAGTATGCCCACCAGCACGCCGCCTACGTGCGGTACGGCCCAGCAGCTCGGTAGCCGCCAGCCATCGTTTCGCCACCGGCGTCGGGGTATTCGGCTTCCGCACGGGCAGCGTGGCAGGTGTGGAGTGGGTGCGGCTGTCAGCCATACATTCGGTGACACCCGGTGTTTGGCTTTCTCGAGTGAGTGGCCCTGCATTGAATGGTTCAGCCTTCTGCAGTTTGTGGTCGTTCTCCTTTCAGAGCAGCCCCAGCTACCAGCCCTCGTCAGGACATTGCATCGTTGTGCCCCCGAACTGCGTGAATCGGATACGATGTGCACGCACTGGCTACCGGCTGGAGGTGGCTCAGCCTCGTGAACGCACACCAGTGGTCTTCCTCTACTGGATGGCTCTCTGACGCGGATCAGCCACACCTCAGCTTAAGTGAGCCTTGATGAGTCAGGCCTCTTTCGCCGCACCATCGTTTACCCGGGGTGCTGCAGTGAGTCTGGGTTAGTCGCTCGCGCTCGCACTCTCCCCCCTCTCTTTTCCAAGGTCTTGGACGGCCTGTCCCTGTGTGCACGCACGTGGGCTTCGCTTGGTCATTGGCCATTCGGATCCGCGTTCTGCCTGCGGCTTTACAATGCCCCGCTGTCCGTCTTGGCCCCGCTTCCGAATGTGGTTCGGCTGGAGCTTGGCGCCGCAAGGGCGACTTCTCCCCCCCTTCCGCTGCCGGTCGCCGCGCCTTTGCTTCCCCACCTGCCGGGATGTCTGGGCCGGTCACCTGCCGACGCTGTCTTGCGTCTCGATGAGGGGCATTTTGTCCCTGGCATGTGCATACGCCACTGCGGCCAATTTACATCGTACCGCGCCCCGGACGTTGTGCCAGCTCCCTGTCCCTCGCCTTGGAGCCGCGAACCAAAAAGTATGCCCGCCAGCCGCCCGAGCTGACTTGTGACGCCGCGGGCGCCTTCGCCTGCGGTTGCGACAAAAAGTACCCCCACCAGCTCAAGTACACTTGGGGACCAGGCCATCCCGCGCCGGGCTCCTGTGTCTGGAGGCCCAGCTCTGGCCTGGGATGTGACGACCGATGCGGCCTCCCCGAGTGGGGCCGCTGGGTGGAGTGCTGGGCCGGCGCATCCTGGAAAGCTTCCTGGCACTGCCGCATCTGCCTGGTGCATATCTGGGACATCGCGCCCAGCGTCCTCGAGGTCATTCTGGACAGGTTCTCTGTCCGCATGTGCCCTCCCCCACCAACGAAGAGGCCCACCAGGCCCAGACCCACCGCCGACGACGGCCTGCGCGGCGAGCTCGGCCACCCGCGGGCCGTGGCAAGGCAGGACGACGTGACGCCACCCCGGTCTCGCCGCCCCCGACCGTTCAGACACCAGTCGGTGCGAACACATCCTCAGCATCCTGCCGCGTCTCCCCCCGCCCGCGTGCCCCCCCGTGAGTCGCCGTGATGTCGAGACCTATCTCGCAGCAGCAAGCGACCAACGTGGGACGGAAACGCTTCCCTGGCACTGGCAAGGCACGTCCGCTGCTTGGACCCAGCCTCCGACCACGCCTGGATCACCCTCACCTCCCAGGCGGGCCCCAAACCGGACGACTGGAACGACAGCGCGTGGGAACACAAACTGGCCTGCGCCTGCATCCGTTCGTTTTACACCAGCACACTTACCGACGACGGAGCCCGCGTGGCACCACTTGGGATGGCAAGAGATGGGCGGCCGTTTGCCCGGTGCGTCGCTTTGCCCAGAAGGCTCTGATGGGGCACGCCTGGAGGCTCTATGCTCAGAGGGGCGTTCCGCTCAAGGACGCCGACCTCGCCCACCGCAGCATTCGCGCCCTCGTCGATTGGTTCGCAAGCCTCGAACCCGACTTGCTAACGGACGACGTCCTGTCGGACGGGGAGATAGGCGGAAACGACGCGGACCCAACAGCAGCGTCGTCCGGTGCGGCCACGCCCGCGCAGGCAGCCCGCCCTCCACCCAGCGCGCAGGCGGGAGCAGAAGACGGGGAGACCACGGATACATCAATTGGCGACCAAGAGGGACTTCCATCCTCTCAGCCCCAGGGGAAGACGGAACGTCTGGCCGAGCTCCAGACCCAGACCCGGATTGGACTTGGGGGCCGGAAACCGAGGCACCACAGAAGAGCCGAAACCCCCCAGCGGGCGACGACCCCATCCTTGCACCTACCGACGAGGAGGCCAGCTCCAAGCCCCCTCCCCGCACCGTGACCCTCTGCGCTGCCGCGCCGGCTAGCAGCGACCGCGACGCCGCTGACACTTGGAAGCCGCTCGCGCCGCCCGACTCCTGGGCGAAACAACTGGCAGCAGTGGCCCACCACAGGAGACCTTGGACGCGCGCGGAGGGACACGGAAAGGGGCGCGACCAAGCATGGAGCCCCCTACGACCAGGCCAAGCGGCACGCGGACCGCGCGCGGAGTCCCAACAAAAGCAGGTGGACCAGTTACGGCTTCAGCCGGAATGCCCATGATGACGGGCTCGCGCGCGGATCCAGCTGATCAAGCTACAAGTCGTGGGAATATGACCCCAGGGGTAGGGCCACGCAGCACGCGCCGTCCCGAGGAACCAAGCTGTTGGCATGTGGGTACGAGGAGTCTGGCGCGATGTGGCCGCCAACCCCTTCGCGCCAACCGACTGCCGCACCCATGACGGCAACCGGATTTATAAGACGCGCGACCAGATGTATAAGACACCTACGCACCTAGTTGAGGCCTAAGGTGCGGCCGAAAGCAGCCCTGCCTTCATCGGAAGGATGCAATCCGAGCTCGGAACCACATTCAACAGGGTCTGGCACAGTTGCACCGAGTGCAGAGCAACTCGTCCCGGTCTCGCCCCACAGGGCCCACGCATGCAACCCCGGGCCGCCTGCGATGAATTCCTGGCTGCCTGGCGACAGAACAGTTACGACGCCCATTCTCTCAGCCAACAATACAGACTTCACGCCGATTTCGCCTGCGCGCGCCAGGGCCAGGCGACGGGCGACCGGAGCAACGCCGGGCGCCCAGGCAAAGGGCTAGACCGCGATGCCTCCGTGGTACGAAGCGGCAAGCAGTGCAAGCGCAGCCACAGCTGGGACGAACCTGCTACGGACAAGAGACACCGCTGGTAGCCACCTTTCATCATTCCCACCGCGTCTTCCTCCCCGCGCCCCCGCCTCGCGTGGGATTCTATTCTTGTGCTTGCAGCGATCAGCTGCCTTCCCCCCCCTTCCCTCCCGCCGTCGCTTTCTCCACGTTTGCCCGCTGCGACGGGGCTTCGCCTTGGGTGCACCTCTGCCGAGGTCTTGTGTTCTTCAGTCATCAGCTGCCAGCTCTACCTTAGGTATCCCTCTGCCGAGGTCATCCACTCAGTCGAGGCGATTTGCTTCCGTCCAGCTGCTTCTTACGAACCTCTTGCGGATCTGGTCCGGCTGGTGCGGCGCCAGCTCCCCTGGGGCTTCGTTTCCGTCCGTCCCACTACGTGATGGCCGCAAGGGTTCATATCGGTTGGCTTCACGGACGTGCCCCATCCCTGCCAGTGGCCCGTTTCGCCCAAGGCGTCACGGCCCCTCTGGCAGGCACTTGCGGGCGCTGGCCTCTGCATGGCCACCCGCCGCTCCACCTCGGGTTTCCTGATGGGCGGCGCTCACTTGCACGGTCTTCTCGTGCCGGTCATCTTCAGTCTCCAGGTTCGCGCGCGCGGGGCGCGCGGCGCTGGTCGGGGTGGACGTCCTGAAGTCCTTCCTGCACGACGAGGTTGTCCCTGCCTCCTGCCCTCGGGCATGCGCTGGTCGCGGCTAAATGGATTACCTGCCGACGCTTGTCAAGGGGCGGCCCGCGGTCCTACATGTTCAACCGTTTCGCTCCTGTCGATCTGGGGTTCGTCGACCGCGTCTTCTCCGACTGGCCCGGGGCGCCTATGGTGCGGCACCGCTGCCCGCGCACCTGGCCGCCGAGGGGCCTTCTCCCGTGTCATTTTGGCTGCGTTCCCTGGGCTCGCGCATGGTGGTATTCTTCCCGTGCGGCAAGGAGCGCCACCTCTCTCTCCGCGTCTTGGCTCTGTCGCGCCATTTTGGCTGCGTCCATCACTCGCCTTGTGCTCTAGGGGCGCTTCAAGTTCTTCCTGTTCGGCAAGGGTGGTTCCGCCCTTGGTTTTCGTCTTCTTCCTAGTTGCCGGTTTCCGCTTGGTTCCGCCCCTGTTTTCGGCGCGATCTTCCGTAGTTGCTCGCGCGCCAGGTGGACTTTTGTGCTTCCCTTCCGCCTGCCGCCGCTCGCCTCGCTGTTTATTTTTTACTACGGAGCGCGGCCCGCCCCGGCGCGCACGGCGTTCGACTCGTCGTCGCGCGCCCGCGGCCCCCCCCCCCAAAAAAAAAAAGAAGTCGGAGGTGATGGGGTGAGATCGAAGTGGAACGGAGAGCCTCCCACCGGGAAATCGGTTTCGGTTTCGCGTGCGTCTCGTGCGCTCGGGCGAGGCGAAGCTGCGTGGGCGGGCGAGAGGAATTCATTCTGCTGTCGCTAGGGGTCCGCCAACGCAAATGTTCCCCCCCCCCCCGCCTTGTCAAGCGGTGGCGCGCGTTGTCCCGTCGGTGGCTCGCCGTTGTCCCGTCGGTGTCCGGTCGGTGTCCCGTCGGTGTCCTGTCGTGAAACCGATAGTAAAATCGACTGTGAGACCGATCGTGAGATCGAGATTGATTGTGAGATCGATAGTGAGATATTTTGTGAGATCCATAGATCCATAGTCTGATAGTGGGGTCGATAGTGAGATCGATGGTGAGATCGATAGTGATATCGATTGTGATACCGAATGTGAGACCGAATGTTTGATCGATAGTGAGATCGATAGTGATACCGATAGTGAGATCGATAGTGAGATCGATAGTGAGACTGGTTATGAGATCGATTGAAAGATCGATCGTGAGAACGATTGTGAGATCGATTGTGAGATTGATTGTGATATCGGTTGTCAGTTCCATAGTGAGACCGAATGTGAGATCAATGGTGCGATCGATAGTCAGATCGATAGTGAGATCGATTGTGGGGTCGAAGGTAAGATCGATTGTGAGATCGATAGTGAGATCGATATTGAGATCGATAGTGCGGTCGATAGTGGGATCGTTTATGAGACCGAATGTGGGATCGATGGGGAGATCGATAGTGATATCGATAGTGAGACCGAATGTGAGACCGAGTGTGCGATCGATTGTGAGATCGATAGTGAAACGGAATGGGCGATCGATAGTGATATCGATAGTGAGATCGACTGAATCAGATCGATGATGAGATTGGTTGTGAGACCGATTGTGACATCGATAGTGAGATCGATAGTGAGATCGAACGAGTGATATCGATAGTGAGATCGATAAAGGGGGTCGATCGCGAGATGTATTGAGTGACGCGTTGGTTCCTCCTCCCTCCTCACCTCCTTATCACCCGAAGGGTGGTCGTATAGGTATCCCCACCGGCCCATTCAGACAGTTTGCCAGGCGAGCTGAAGTGTTGTTGTGAGAGGTTCTCGGGGGTCTCTGGGAGCCATCTTGAGGCTCTCTTGGGGTCCTCTTGGGGCCTTTTTGCCGCCCTCTTGGAGCCCTTATGGGGCCATATTGAGGCCCTCTTGGGGCCGTTCGGGCGGGTCTGAGAGGTTTCTTGGGGCCGTTTGGGCCCCCGTAGCTCAAAAGGGGTGGTTGTCCTCTATTCAGCCATCCCCCCCCCCCTCTCCTCGGAGGCTCAAGCATTGCCTCGCAGGGCCTCATTGGGACGCTGTTTGGGTGCTCTCGGGCGCTCTTGGGGCCTTGTTGGGGCCCTCGTAGGTCCCTCTTGGCTTTCTCTTGGGCCGTCTTGGGGCCATCTCGAGGCCTCGGAGGCCCGTCAGAAGCGAAAGGCGAGAACGCAAACATCATTCATGGTCTTAGGGTTTTGGGAGCCATTTTGGCCTCTTGGGGGGGTCCTTGGCGGGCTCGGAGGGCACTTGAAACCATCTTGGGGTCGTCTTGGGGCGCCTTGGATGTATGTGGGAGACTATCTTGAGCCATCTTATCTTGAGCCATCTTGGAGGCCATCTTGGGCGCTCCGAGGCCCGATAGGAACCATCTTGGGCCATCTTGGGCGCTCTAGCGCCTCGCGCCTAGGCCCAGGAGAGGGGGTGGAGGGAGGGGTCAAGCTACCCGCCCGCCCGCAAACAGTCCAGCTCACTCCCACCTGCCCTCCCTACACAGAAGTCACACCCGAGCCTCAGCATGTTCAGCGTTCGTATTTGGATGGGCAGCTACTGGGAACCAGAACCGACCCCATGTGTGCGACGCTGGGGCGAGGTGCGCCACGCGGGGCAGGCGCGCCACGCGCGCCAGGCACCCCTGGGGCCCGAGCGTGCCAGGCACGCCTGGTGCGCCAGATGCGCCACGTGCTCCGAGTGCGCCAGGTGTGCCGCGCACTCCAGCAGCGCCAGGTGCGCCGCGCTCGGGGCATGTGCAGAGTGCGTCAGGTGCGCCTGCGCACGTGACAGCACACATCGGGCAAACATGCCGGCCCCCGCCATCTTTTTCGAAAGCCGATGCCCATCATTGTGCCACCACCCACGCCGTCCCTGTCGAAAACCACTTGACAGTGATCGTGGGGTGGCCGCGCATGATCCACATGTAGCCGCGAGGTGCATTTGACATTTTTTTCGTAAGGGATGGTAGCCCTGCGCACAGCAGGCAATATGCTGACACCCCGCCGTCCTGTCAAAAACAATACACAGTCCTCGCGGGCGTCACGAGCATGACTCAAGCGCCCCAAACTATATTTTGTATTGTTTTTTTTGGCAGGGATGGTGCGGGGGGCCGCATCGGGTTGGCCGCGCATGCTCCAAATGTGGAGGCAGAGTGCGGTTTGTATTGTTCTTGTGGCAGGGATGGTAGGGGACGGGTCGGCATGGTGTCGGCATGGTGCTTGGTTGGCCCCCTGCCGCCTGGGGGTGATCAAGACCCCCTAGATAGCAAACCGTCCCAGCACTTAAGTCACACCCGAGCCTCAGCATGTTCAGCGTTCGCATTTGGATGGGCAGCTACTGGGAACCAAAACCGACCCCATATGTGCGACGCTGGGGCGAGGTGGCCACGCGGGCCAGGCGCGCCACGCGCGCCAGGCACCCCTGAGGCCCGAGCGTGCCAGGCACGCCTGGTGCGCCAGATGCGCCACGTGTTCCGAGTGCGCCAGGTGCGCCGCACAGTCTAGCCGCGCCAGGTGCGGCACGTTCTGGGCATGCGCAGAGTGTGTCAGGCGCGCTTATGCACGTGGCAGCACACATTGGGAAACGTGTCGGGGACCGCCACCTTTTTCGAAAAACGATGCCCATCATTGTGTCTGGTGTGCCTGCGCACAGCAGGCCATACGCCACCAGCCCCGCCGTCCCTGTCGAAAACCACTTGACAGTGATCGCGGGGTGGCCGCGCATGATCCAGATTTAGCCGCGAGGTGCATTTGGTATTGTCTTTCGTGAGGGATGGTAGCCCTGCTCGCAGCAGGCGATATTCTGACATCCCCGCCGTCGCTGTCAAAACAAAACAATTGCATGCGGGCGTCACGAACATGACTCAAGACTTTGCCTCAAAGTGTACTTTGTATGTGTTTGTGCCAGGGATGGGGGGGGGGCGCATCGGGTTCGCCGTGCAAGCTCCAAATGTGGAGGCAAAGTGCGTTTTGTATTGTTTTTCTTGGCAGGGATGGTGGGGGGGGCCCGCATGGTTTCCTCATGGTTCCTGGTTGGCTGCCGGTCGCCTGGGGAGGGGGTGTATATCAATAGGAAACAGTGATACCCCCCCCAGAGCAGGGGAAGAAAGGGTTGCGGAAAGAGAGAAGACAAAACTCGTTAAGCCACCTACGACCAGAGGGCTGGTGGGATTAGCATCGTCGTCATCGCCAGAGTCGTCGTCACCATCATCACCCGTCCGCCCGAATCAATGGAGCGAGAAGTGTTCTCGCGTCATCGTGCCAGTCGAATCAGTAAAGAATTGACGGGTTGGTTGGTGGGATGGTTTCTCCTTCAGTGGAACAGTCAGTCCACTAATGTGTTCAACATTTATTGCACCACATGACTTGTATCGCACGCGTTGCACCACGTATATGGTACCGCGTAGAGTGCAACACAAATATGTTCACTCGCATAGACTGCACCGTATTGGTTGCAAGACATATGTTGAAAAACCCAGGGGTCCTCGCTGGCAAACGTTAATGTTCGACAAGTTGCGGATGAGTTGGAGGCGCACGCGCACGCCGACCACTTCGCGTGCGCTTCTCCTCATCCTTGTCCTCCTCGTCCTCTTTCCTGCTGCGTACTCTGCTCCCGCCCTTTTCCTCGTCCTTCTCCTTTCCTTCCACCTCCTCCCGTGCGTCCGCGCTGCTCCTGGGAGGCCCCGGGGCGATGGTGCCGAGCCCGGCGGTGCCGAGCCGACCTCTGGCGCCCGAGGCGCCGGACAGGCCCCCCCCCGTCAGAGAGCGACTGCCTTTTACGGGGGGGGGAGGCGGCGGAGGCCGCCGCGGAGGTCGAGGCGGAGGATGCGCAGGAGGCGGGGGCCAGGAGGAGTAAACGGGGGCGGAGGCGGTGGCGGGAGGCGGGAGGCGGGAGGCGGGAGGCGGGTGGAGGAGGAGGAGGAGGAGGAGGAGGAGGAGGAGGAGGAGGAGGAGGAGGAGGAGGAGGAGGAGGAGGAGGAGGAGGAGGAGGAGGAGGAGGAGACGGGGGCGGAGGCGGAGGATTGCAGGGTAGTGTGAATGCCCTCGAGGGCAGGCATAACCCTGTGGAGTTGCTCTTGAAGTTTCAATGACAAGCCTTCTGGTCCCAGAGCCTGTGCAGGAGCTGTTGTTGGCACCTGGTGTTGGTGGATGGTATGCGTGGTCAGCATGCCCCGAGACAGCCACTTTTGTTCGACACATTAGGTTTGGCGGGGGTACTTCACGATAGCCTCCATCGCCTCCTACCGTGCAAGTGATGAGTCATGGTGCGTGTTTCACCACCTGATGATGGGCTGGTACCCCCCAGAATGGCGTCTGACGCTGGCCCCCCAACCTTGGGGGGCCCAGGGCAGCTCACAGGGGGCCACAAGGCAGGACCGCTTGCTACCCTAGTTGGGACATGTGTCGTGTCGCCTGCTACACCGCACGGAGGATCACCATGCTGGCGGTGACGGGGGGGGGCGCTCTGCATCAGGGCAGCATGGAGATCTTCTCTGCAGCACAGGCTGGGACGCCACCTTAGGGTTGATACGGAGGGACCTGCGCCATCGCAGGTCGGATCGCCACCCCCGGGGTGGCACGGCAGCCAAGGGTGGACGGGGCGGACCCCCTCCACTGCCGCCGATGTCTCCGCTGCAGGATGGCTGACCGCAGCCCTGGCGGCTTCTGGAGGAAACCAGTCCACAGCTGGGCACTTTTCCATTTGAGGGGTGACAAGGAGGTCCTTCTCCAATGCGGGTTCACCGCCACCGTAGGGGTGACGGGTGGCTGGCTCCCCAACGGGACTGATCGCTGGCCTACGGGTGACCGAGGGACCTGCTCCACAGCAGTGCGGATCATCGCCGCGCTAAGGGTGACGGTCAAGCGGCTCCGCAGCGGGACCGATCGCCGGCCTGCGGGTGACAGAGGAAAGCCTCCTCCACAGCAGCGTGGAGCGCCACCCCCTGGGGCAACAGCTTGGCGCGTGTTCGTCGGTAGAGCGATGACCGTCGTTCGACCGCCGATCAAGCTGCACGTCGATCCAACTGGCTGCGCCCAGAGCGTCTTGGCCCCCCGCGCTCGCAGGCATACGCCAGCGCAGATTGTTATCGAACTGTCCCCCCAGCCGCGGTTGCACCGCCCGGCAGGCGGCTGCACCCCAGCGCTTCAGTTCTAGTTTTAAGTCCCTCTACAGGGGGAATGCTCAAAAAAAGTAAAAAATAGTCTGGGGACGAGTTTGGGGAGTATTTTTTGACCATTTGGGAGCATCTTTGAATATATTTGTTGTGTTTCGTCGAAGAGCCCCCTGCAGGGGGACGCGCCCGACTGAATTCTAGTTCCTGTTGCGCTCAGGGCGCCCTGGCAGCCTCAACCTGGGTCGCCACCCGTATGCCGTCGCCGCTGCTCCGGCCCGGTGGACGTCGCCGCAGCCTTGGCCTGCCTTGGCCTGCCTGCCCTCCGCGGCCTCTCCACATCACCACCCACCAAACCACCCCAACCCAACCCGAAGGCTCAGATTTACCCTCGATTTCCAGTGGGGGGGGGTCGGGGAACATCGAAAAAACACATGTGGAACCCTTACCCCCCCCAACCCGAAATTCGGGTCTTCGGGTTGGGTTGGGGTGGTCTGGTAGGTGGTCACACACGAGCCCTGCTCCTCCCGTGGAGCGGCCGGTGCGGGGCGGAGGCGCACCCGGACGGGGCGGCAAGTCGGGAACGGGAACACGTACATTGTACCAGCCTCGGACGTATCCCTATCCCTAAGATTGGCACGCCAACAGGCGAGGACAATCTTCGGGATTCGCCCTCAAAAAATAAGGGAATCCCTAAGATTGGCATCGTGATGAGTAGATGCCCAGCATAGGGATAGGGATAGTTATGTTCCAGGCTGGTAAACATTACCAGCGGCGGTCTGTTTTTTCAATCCCAAAGCTTTTTGAGGGTCGGGGGCGACGTCGGTGTGGTGTGGTGTAGACTTGTCCCCGTTTTCCAAGGGAGACAACGGAAACTGTGTACACCAGGATCCCGTACACACCAGGATCCGCGTTCCTGTGCGAATTTCGGCGCAGGGTCGGAAAAAGCGTCGTTGTATAGAGTTCGTTTCCCTAGTAAGGAGTGGGGATGGGACGGAAGGCGAATTCGGTAAGATCCGCCATGGCATATTGCCTGCTGCCGCTGTAATGCCAGCCTTCGCCGGCACAGGGTTGCAACCCTCCGTTCTCCAGGATATCCCCCCCACGCCCTCCAAGGGCTGGGCCAAGGGAAGAGACTCAGGCTTCGGCAGGGCCACTAAGGGCGGGCCGCGAGGATCTCTCCACCCGCCTGAGGCGGATGCATTTGAGACGAGGTTCCTGCCTCACCTCCTGCCTCCACGCACGCCGTATTGCCACAGAAAGTTTCTCCTCGAGCTCGTGACCGCTCTCCACAAGAGAAGGGTCGTCCGCATGGCCACCCCGAGTTGCGGCCACGTGCGCCAGGCCTGGACGGCAAGCCTTGATGCCCAATCAAATGGGTGCACGTCCTGCGCCACAGGCAGCGGATGAGAGGAAAGACGGGGGAAAAGGTACGAGTGTGGTGCCAGGGGGGAGCATGTGGGTTAAGAATCCCCACCCCTCCGACACACCGGGTCCGTGACACAGATCCTGCCCTGGAGACGGGGCTTGCGAAGTCCTGTCCTCGAGACGGGAAATGCGCCCGGAATTCTGGCTCGAATCGAGCAACCTTGTTACTGCGGATGGCCCAGTGCACCTAAAGATGGGTCTGGGAATACGGCTCGAATCGAGCACCCCCTTTCTACGGATAGGCCGGTTCACCCAAAAGTGGGGCGCCCAGGATTTTCGGCTCAAATCGCGCCTCCCCCCTATCGGGATAGGCTGGTGCACCCAAAAGCGCCAACAAAGCGTGGCCCTGTTGTACCCCCCCGTCTCCTCAAGATCGAACGCGACGCGTGAGTAATGGGGCCCCCGCCTCACAGGCCGTAGCCAGCCATGCGCAGGTCAGCAGAAAGCATGAAGACTGCGACGATCGGGACATGGTCTTTCTCCGCATCCCTCGCTACAGCGGTCCTGTGGCGTCGCTGTAGGAGTCAACAACATCAAAACTAGGCCCACAACTGTGGTTTCCCACAACCGCCTCCTACTGGCTGCGCAACGGATGGTTCAGAGGAGGGAGGTGAGCTCCGGTTGAAGCAGTGCTGATATCGTTATACTTTGTTTCAAGCACTGGGCTGGGCCTCTCTTGTAGTCGGGGTGCTGGCGGCGGTTGAACCGTTGCCGAGATTGCCTGGTGCCGGGCGTTGTGAACTCCAAGTTGCAATCTTGCTTGAGGCCCCGGAGGTTTCCTGATTCCGAGTAGGCCCCGCACTCACTGCAGATGGCGGAGGCGGAGGAGGAGGAGAAGGAGGAGGAGGAGGAGGAGCAGGAGGAGGAGGAGGTGGGGGCAGAGTTGGCGTAGGACCATCACAGTTTATGAGGGAAGGCTAAGGTTAGGCCGACCCGACCCTGAATCAAAACCTGAGGGTTCCATCCGATCTTCACTTGCGCTCTTTTCGGCCTGCATCTCGGCCCGCTGCTTGAGGAGCTGGACAGAGAGGTTGGCTGGGAAAGTCGGGGGGGGGGCCTTCCAACTGCTTTGGGGTGTCGGCCGCCCAAATGAAGCGCCCGCACATTCTGGGACAACTTACTTTGGAATCTTTCCTTTCATTCACCTCTGAGTTTAAGTCGGGCCTGTCCCTCTACAGGGGGAATTTTCAAAAATAGTCAAAGCATAGTCGGGGGGCTATTTTTTAAAAGTATGTTTGGCAATGCTGGATCACTTTTAGAGTGTTTTATTTTTCGTCGACAATCCCCCTGTAGGGGGACACGCCCGACTTAACTCTGAGTCCCTTCAGATTGCTCAGAGTAGTGGCGGCACCTCTTGCGCACTACACTGAAGGACTCAACATTAAGGTCATCGCACGTAAATAGTGTATGCTTCTGCGGCGCTCTAATTACAGAAGGAAGGGCAACACACTTGCCAGTGCATGCTTCGAGCATGCATGACTTACGGTTGCTGTCAGTTCTAGCCCGAGCGTGGCAGGCATGGCACAACCAGTGCATACTGTTAGCCACGCCCATTGGTGCCTGGCTGCGCTCTGTGGGTTACGGCACGCACGAGCGCGCCGAGGCTGACCAACGGGTTGGGGCGGTGGCTCTACCCAGGCGTGGACCGCTCCATCTGCCCCGACATGGGGGCTTGAGGCCCTTAGAGGGCTTCTCGAGGGCCTTCTTGCCCATGCGTGGGGCTACGGGAAGACCAGAGTGTGAGTGCCCCTGCAGCAAATCTCACCAGTCTCCTGACTCGGCCGCTTACTTCGCTGTACAACTCAATAAATTGCTGGGAAGGGCCTGGGGTGCGGGCCGCAGCTTGCTGGGCGACCTTACCAGCCCAGCCGTCACCTTTAGCAACAAACCAGAGTCAGCCTCTAGGACCTCTAGGTCCTGGTGGGCCTTCACTTTCTGGATTTCGAGTGGCCGAAAACTGTCCTGCGCCCTGGCCACAACAGAAGCACCAGCGTACAGCTCTTTCCTGCTTACCTCCGGGCCCTGGTGGGCCGAGAGGGTACCTTTGAAACTCGTCCACGCTTTGGTGACCCGAGGGCGCGACGCGGCAGCTAGATACCCGGGTGTTCGGCAGCGGGCGACGCGGGGGGCAGGTGGGCCCCTGCAGGGCCAGAGAGGCTGGCAACGAGGTCGCGGGCCTCGTCGGTTTTGACCACGGGCCAGGCCGGAGCCTCGCAAACCGCGGGCCCAGGTTTTCAAACGCTGCCGTCGTGAAACATTTTATCTTCCATGGTAATCTCCTTGGGTTGGCCATCCCTAGACCAGTAGGCCGCGCAATCTAATCCGAATCCACCGGGCTTCAGAGCAACCTGTTCGGGGCGAATGTGAAGCCCAAGAACATATGCCCCCTCCCTTCCTCGGACCAGTAGGCTCCTGAACACCGTCGTTTTTGAAGTTTCGTCCTCCGCGTATTGGTACCAGGGCCCTCGAGGAGCCTGTTGGGGATCGACTCGACAGGGGCCCTTACACACATCACATTTCACCTCGCCTGCAAAACCTGTTAAGGTCATCGTTTCCCCAGTCCAAGTACACTGGCAGTGTCCTCAGAACTACATGCACACACATGGACACAAATCACGCCCAACACATCACACGCTAGACAAACTTAACACACACACACATCACCTACAGCGCACAAAAAACACGCACAACACAGAGCACACATCACACACACACACACACCCGCACAACACTCACAATCCTGGGGCCTCCTGGAGCCTCTTCTGGTATCCAAATCGGGCCTCCTGAGGCTTCCTGGGGGGCCCTGGTACACAATCGCAAGTTGTGGCAACCCCACTTGCGCTCGAGTGCGACTTCGCTGTTGCATTTCACTCCTGCTTCAAACGCCCGTTCAGTTTTTTGTATGAGCCTGGGCACACACGTGTCACTTGTACATATATACACATATATATACACATGTATGTACGTGAATACGTGTATATATATGAATACATATATAGATATACCGAGAGAGAGAGCGAGAGAGAGAGATAAACATATTTACACATAGAGAGTGAGAGAGGAAGAGAGAGAGAGAGAGAAACAGATATGTAGAGAAACGAGAATATATATATATATATATATATATAGAGAGAGAGAGAGAGAGAGAGAAACAAGAGAGAGAGAGAGAGAGATAGAGACACATTAATGATAAAGGACAGACCGAGCGTCGTGGCTCAGGCTGTGATTTCAACTGTACCACTGTTCGATGATCAGCAGGGCCCCGGGGTTCAGCGCATCAGGCCTGGCGCCGCGGCCGCGGCCGCGCTGGCTGCCCCAGGCGCTGGCGTGTGGGCGCACCGCCCCTGCCCAGGTGCTGCGGCGGGCTCTCAGGCGGCCCGCACCCGAGAGGGAAAGAGAGAGAGAGAGAGAGAGATAGAGAGGAGTCGGAGTGGAGAAGATTGAATGGGGCGGCACGGAGCGTGAAAGGAGGGAAGCGGATGGGGGATGACGGAATGGAGTTGAGCGGATGGTCGGGGAGGTGAGGGGAGCAGGCGAAGGCAACGGGAGACGACGGCTGGGGAGTAGGCGGGAGCGGAGGCATATTCGGAGGTGCAGGCGCAAACGGAAGCGGAACGAAGTGGCGAGTGGCACGGAGCGGAAGGGTGGGAGGGAGGGCAGTGGGGAGGACGGCGGGCGCAGGGACCCTCTCTGGCTCCACCGGGCCCGGCCACGCCGCCAGGCTGTCCCGGCGGCCTGGCGAGGGGCGGCTGCCGGCTGGTCGCCCGTGGCTCCGCTGCTCCCGCCCTCCCCCGCTGCCACCGCGGCACGGGAGGAAGCCCACGGGTCGAGGGCGTGCAGGGGGGAGCAGGGGCTGAGCAGACGGGAGGGGATGGGGAGGCAGGGGAGGGGGGGACGCAAGCGGCGGAGGTGAGGGGTGGGACGAGTGAGGGGGAATGGCGGGAGCGGGTAGAAGTGGCGCAGTAGCGGGGTAAAGGGCGCCGCGAGCGAGTACACATGGCATGGATGTTACAGTCAGTATTTGTTCATCCATTCCGCGGATTCTCATCTGTGTTCGGATTAGCGATACTTCCATTCAGGGGCAAGGAGAGGGCTGACGCGAGGGGGGAGGTGAAAGTGATGTTCGGGAAAAGGCGAGGGGTCTGGAGGGAAGTAAGGGAATGGCAGTGAAAGGCTTCGCGACGGGGTGGGGCTGGACGGTGAGTGGCGAATTAGACGGGAACGGACTGGATAGGTTGGAACATGTTGCGATGTTGCCGCGGGGACTGTGGCGACTGTGTCGTGCACGGCTCGCCAATCTATTGGCTTACGTTCCGCCAAAAGCGTCGGATATTCGTAGCCTGGTGCTGCTGAGAGTACTGCGCAGGACTGCTTGTCTGTGGCAGCGAGCGGCAGACTGTTCGAGACAGCAAGCAGGCTCCTCCTCGCCTTCGTCATCGCCCTTGTCGTCGCTCTCCCCATCTCCCCCCCCTTTCCCCCAGCCCCTGACCCCACCCTCCCATTTCTCCTCTCCCTTTTCCCTCTCCCTCTCCTCATCCCCTTCCCCTCCTCACGAGCGCGTGCTGGCCCCGGCGGCTGCGGTGGTGGCCCCCGTGCCTTGCAGCGCTGGGCTTGCGGCGCTGCCCGCCTCGCCAGCGCAAAGGCGGCAGACACAGGCGGGAAATCAGAACGAATTCCCCCAGGAGTACCGACATCGAGGAGGTGGGGTGATGAAGATCATGGGGGAGGAGGCGGAGGAGGAGGAGGAGGCTGAGGACGAGGAGGAGGAAGAGGAGGAGGAGGAGGAGGAGGAGGAGGAGGAGGAGGAGGAGGAGGAGGAGGAGGAAGAGGAGGAGGAGGAGGAGGAGGAGGAGGAGGAGAGAGGTGAAGGAGGGAGGGGGTGATGCTGAGGTGGAATACGGAGGATGATGAGGAGGAAGAGGAACCCTGTTATGATGGTGAGGAGTTGGGAATGAACACATATCATGCTGGTTAAGTATTGTAAACTGATGATGATGAGGATGATGTAGTTGCTGCAGATGCTGCTGCTGATGCTGGTGCTGATGATGTTGATGAAACTGCTGCGGATGATGATGGCGACGACGATGATGATGCTGAGTATGCTTATTAGGATGATGATGATGATGATGATGATGATGATGATGATGATGATGATGATGATGATGATGATGATGCTGTTGCTGCTGATGATGATGATCATGCTGATGCTGATGCTGATGATGCTGATGCTGATGCTGATGATGACGATGGCTATGGTGGTGATGGCGACGACGATGTTGGCTGTGATGATGACGACACTGATGCTGATGCTGCTGATGATAATGACGACGACGTTGATGATGATGATGATGATGATGATGATGCTGATGATGATGATGATGGTGGTGATGATGATGATGAAGATGATGATGATTATTATGCTGATGCTGATGCCAGGACTGATGGTGCTGATGATGCTGCCGATGTTGATGGTAATGGTGGTGATGGTGATGATGATAATGCTGGTCTTGTTGTTGATGATGATGACGGTTTTGATGATGCTGCTGCTGCTGGTGCTGTTGCTGCTGCTGCTGCTGATGATGATGATGATGGTTATGATGAAGAAGAAGATGATGATGATGATGATGATGATGATGATGATGATGATGATGATGCTGATGATGCTGATGATGATGATGATGATGATGATGATGATGATGGGGATGATGCTGATTGTGATGTCGGCGACGAAGGTAACGACGACGATGGTGATGCTGGTGGTGATGATGACGATGACGACGGCGATTATGACGACGAGTTCGAGGAATAGTAAGGCAAGGGGGGTGGGAGACACCCGCCATGTGCAAACACAGATTCCCCTTGCGCAGAGACGGGCGGGTGCCCGAGTGGCGTCATGTTTCTGTGCCTTCGTTGGCCCCTCGTCCTGCTTCCCTTCCACCAGGGCCTCTGGTCTACGCTTGGTTTTCACCTCTTCCAGGTCGACCCCGTGCTTAGACGCACACGCCTGTACTGGCTGGCGGTGCGCCGTAGCCTTCGTCCTCTCGCTCCTCGCTTTGCTGCTGCTGCTGCTTCCCGTGCTGCGCTCGCCCGTCGACTGACCTTTTTCCAGCCGCTATTCTACATCGCTCCTCCCAGCCGGACGCATACGCATCGCCTCGGACCATTTCGGAAAACATGGTGCGCGTGCAAATCGGAGCAGCTCTTGATGTTGGGAGGGAGGGTCAGCGGGCGGATTTAGCACGGCGAGTTCTGGGTGAATCTAGTAACGAGGGCCAAGCAGGTATTCGGAAGGGCGCGCTCGTGCTTATTTGCTGCTGTCGGGCATTGCGTAGTATGGGGACTGGCGTAACCAAGCCGCGATTGGTCGCGGCCGACCAACTGACCGCAACAGTAAGTTCGGACCTGATTCGGCCCGCCAGCAATCGTCGCACACGCTCGTCAACTAAGGGTCTCCTTCCCAAGGGTCAACATGATTTCGAACGCACGCTGCGAACACCTCAGTTTCGGGTGCAATTGCCATCCGTTACAATATCTTCGCCGCCGAATTGACTGCCAGAAGGGTGGGCACCGTATGTGGTCAAGTTCGCCTCGCGCCTGGGCCTCACGCCACGGAGCTGTTCTCCACGGATCTCTGTGGTCAGTAGAAGACAAGGGGCGCACCCTGGTTCCTAGGGGTACGATGCGCCTTATTCGCGAGAAGGCTCTGGAAGGGTATGGGAGTCAAGGGTCTTTCCTTATGATCGCTTGTGTAGTCATTTTGTGGTGGCCCGTCTCGGCTGCTCACTGGCTGGCATCGGCAAAACTGTCCATCCACACAAGACCTATGTGAAGTCTCTGGCTGTACATTTCCCCCGAGAGAACGTGTCCTTTCAATATTTGTGCAGTTCCTATCTCGACAATTGCAATCGGCTCCTCGTGGTTGCCTCAATGTGCTTACTTGGCCGCACCTCGGACCTGACCAATGCTCTGATCGCACAAGATCGTCCATCTGTGTAGGATTCGTCTGGTATGACGTCACAGTTTGCGCATGTCCAGATATGCGTACACCCTCACAGCATGTGACAGCAGAGACAGTGGGTTGTCAGCGGTGAAGGCTTCAGTCGGAGATACAGTCGGAGTCGTCAGCGTATATTCTGGAACGCCATTTTCGGGAAGTAAGCTGAGGGTATGGCATGGGCTTGGATCACTCAGGGTAGCAATCTGACGCTGGCCGTTGCCATGACTCGGCCTTGGAATAACGACTGCATATTGGATAACACGCCAGAACTCTTTATTAGACGTCCGACTCAGAGATGTAGCCATCATCGTCACAAAGGCCTTTATGACACATAACTGGTACTGACGATCACGTTTAGTGCCTGGACAGCAGCCCATGTTTCAAATACGAAGCGGAGGCGTGTTCGACTAAGGGAGCATGCATACTTGACATGCACGCGTGCGAACGTGAGTTTTCCCCTCAGGTATCTTGTGGTGTTGGGTCTGTGTTATATATATAGATATATATATATAGAGAGAGAGAGAGAGAGAGAGAGAGAGAGGGAGGGAGGGAGGGAGAGAGAGAGAGAGAGAGAGAGAGAGAGACAGAGCGCCCCGCGTCTACTTCCCTCCCGCTGCCCCCCTCCCTTCTCGCATCCTGGCCTCTGCCCCTTCGCACGCGCATGTCGGCGCACCCCTCACACGATTCGTGCCCCCATAGGAAGTTCCACCTGAGGCCACACTGGGTATGTCCACACATGTCCGCGCTACCCATTTCGGCACACCTCTCACACGTTTCGTGCCCCCATAGGGAGCTGCAGCCAATGCCACACTGGGTGTGTCCACTTACGTCCGCGCCACCCGTGTCAGCACGCCCCTCGCACGTTTCGTGCCTTTTTTAGGAAGCCTCACCCAAGGTCACAGTGGCTGTGTCCACATGCGTCCGCGCCACCCATGTCGGCAAACCCCTCACACATTCCGTGCCCCCAGGTGGAGCTCCAGCTAATGCCACAGTGGGTGTGTCTACACGCGCCCGCGCCACCCATTTCGGCACACCCTCCCAAGTTTTGTGCCCCCAGGAGGAGCTCCGGCTAATGCCACACTGGGTGTGTTCACATGCGTCCGCGCCACCCATGGCGCCACACCTCTTACACGCTTCGTGCCCCTAGGAGGAGCTCCAGCTAATGCCACACTGGGTGTGTCCACATGCGTCCGCGCCACCCATGTCGGCACACCACTCGCAGGTTTCGTGCCCCCATGTGGAGCTCCACCTGAGGCCACAATGGGTATGTCCACATGCGTCTGCGCCACCCATGTCGGCGCACCACACGTTTCGTGCTCCCGTGGGGAGCTCCAGCTACTGCCACATTGGGTGTCCACTTACGTCCGCGCCTTCCGAATCTGCACGCCCCTCACGCGCTTCGTGCCCTTATAGGAAGCCCCATCCAAGGCCACAGTGGGTGTGTCCATATGCGTCCGCGCCACCCATGTCGGTGCACCACTCGTAGGTTCCGTGCCCCATAGGGAGCCCCACCCATGGTCACATTAGGTGTGTCCACACGCGTGCGCGCCATCCATGCCGGCACACCTCTCACGCTTCTCGTGCCCCCATGGGGAGCTTCACCACGGGCCAGAGTGGGTGTGTCCACATACGTCCGCGCTGCCCATGTCGGCACACCCCTTCCACGTTTCGTGACCCCGTGGGGACTCACACGTTTCGTGGCCCGGTAGGAGGCTCCACCGAAGACGATATTCACAACTGCGTTACTCACAGCTGCACATGGTTGGGCTCTTCGCCAGGATCTACTGTTGTTTTTCCCCCCACCGTCATATTCTGTCACCCCAATTCTGATCTCAACCGCTATTGGTGCTGCTGCTGCTGCTCCTTTTCCTCCTCGTTCTCGTCAGTACCCTCGTCCTTCTTTGTCCTCTTCTTCTCAACTGTCTTCGGGGCCAGCATTTCTGGCACATCTTCAGGAGGAGAAGGGGGGGCACGTTGTCCGAGTCAGCCGTCAGGCGCACCGCGGTAGTCGCTAACCGAAAGTATAGCTGGCTCTCTGGAAGCCATGAGATGCATGGGCAAGCTCGAGGTCGGGGCTTAAGCAGGACCCGAGACAGTTCGTCTCTATAGTCAGTGTCCAGGGTAGATGCCAGTCTTGGTTGACGCTGCTTGAGACGGGGACGCGTTGCGTTTGGCTGCTCGTGTGACCTTCGGCGTCTGGCGCCCTCCAATCGCCATGGCTGGGCTCGACTTGAACACCCCTCGACTGGCCGACAGGTCTTGTGACGTCGGGGGTCCAGAGGGCTCCCAGCCTCAAACATACTCTCGCTTCGCGCTCCCGGGGGATCGGCGAGGGGCTTGGGGCCTGGGGTGAGCGTCCAGAGGACATTTCTGAAAGTCGCTCGCTGGTTCGGTCGGGACGCCGAAGCAACAACACCTGAGTCTATCTGTGCCGACTCGCCCGCCCCTGGCCAGGGGTCTGACGCGACCACGGTGGCGACCTTGCCGGCAACGCCGCCCTCGGAGCACCGCCCAGCGCAGACGCCCGGCCTGGCTACAGCGTTCGTCCAGTGTGCACCTCTCACCGGGAGGGGGGGGGGAAAGAGGGAAAGGATAGGGGGGAGCGAATGCGCGAGAGGGGCAGGATAAGAAGGAGGAGCACGGGGAACGAGGAGGCGGAGGAGGGAGGAGGGGGAGGATGGGGGGGACTGGGAGGAAGAGAGCTGTAAGACGATGCCCTTCCCTTCGGTGTGGAAGGTCCCTTCAGGTGGCTCGGATTTACAGGAGCAGCCACCTGATCCGCAGGAGCGGGCGGTCCCTCTGAAATGGAAGTACAGTCATAGCAGCAGTGGCTGAAGCAGCCAGTGTATGAAGGGAAGAACAGGATGAGGCGGAGGAGGAGGAGGAGGATGGGATGAGGAGGGGGAGGATGACGAAGATTAAGATGAAGATGAAGATGAAGGTAATGATGATGCTGATGTTGCTAATGATGTTGACGATGATGCTGATGATGCTGCTGCTGATGATGCTGATGATGATGCTGATGATGCCGACCATGATACCGATGCTGCTGCTGCTGATGCTTATGATGACGATCATGGCGATCATGGTGATGTGTCTGATGATGATGCTGATGATGCTGATGATGACGATCATCATGGTGATGACGGTGATGATGCTGATGACGATGATGCTGATTATGATGATGCTGCTGATGATGTTTATGATGACGATGGTGATGCTGTTGATGATGCTGATGATGACGATGGTGATTATGTGAATGATGATGATCATAATGACGATGAAAGTGATGATGCTGCTGATGATGATGCTGCCGATGACCATGCAGACGACGATGATGACGCTTATGCCGATGCCGATGACGACGATGGTAATGATGATAAGCAGATGACGATGGCGATGGTAATGATGATGTGCTGATGGCGATGATGCTAACGACGATGATGCTGCTGATGGTGGTGATGATGATGACGCTGATGATGATGCTGATGCTGATGATGATGATGCGGAGGATGATGATCGTGCTAATGATGCTGCTGATGATGATGTTTATGCTGATGATGATACTTATGATGCTGATGCTGATGATGATAATGATGATGCTGCTGCTGATGATGATGATACTGATGCCGATACTGATGATACTGATGGTGCTGGTGTTGATGCGGCTGCTGATACTGAGGATGATGCTGGCGATGAGTGTGTTCATTGTGATGTTGTTGCTGTTGCTGTTGATAATGATGCTGCTGATGATGAGGAGGAGGAGGAGGGAGGGCGCATTGGAGGGTGGAACATGAGGGAGCGAGAGGATGGGAAGAGGGAGGCAGTGTCTGTTGATCTTGCGACGGCGCGGTCAGAGTATTTCAGGCGATCTAGCCCCACGGGTAGGAATGCTCCCTTTTGCCGCCCTTCCCCATCCTAAGTTGGCGTCCACCTCCGCCTACTCGAACTATCTACACCCGCGTCGAGTGTCAAGCACCATGCCGCCCAAGGTGCTACATGGCGCAAGGCAACGTTCACAGGTTGGTGCGGTGAGCACTCGGTGACCCCAATTGGGAAGTTCGATTTAGGTTTCTTGTCGTGTCGTGCCTGACGAGGGTGATTCCCATGGGAATTTACTTAGACTCGAAGTGTTATGGTGCAGACCCCAGGTCCAGCGGATTCCAATACTACCCCTCTCGAAATGCTATTATATTCTAAGCAGACTAGAACAGGTCTCAGATCCAGCTTTTTCCAAGTAAATTCCTGTTTGAGATTGGCTTAGGATCTGATGGGGGTGGAGCGGATGTCAGATCCAGGCGACTTCAAGATCTTCTCGAGAGCGCCGTATAATCTAATTAGAACCGTGCAGGTCCCAGATTCAACTGGTTCCAATTCGATTCCGATCGGAAGGGGCAGGTCCCATATCCAGCTGATTCCAATGTAATTCCTATATGGGATCTGGTTAGAATCTATTTTGAATTCAGCATGTCCCAGGCCCAGCTGATTCCAGTAGTATTCTGATTCGAATCACATTGGAATTAAGAAGATCCCAGATCCAGCTGGTCCTGATGCGATTCCTGGTAGCATGTAATTCGATTTTCATTGGAACTGGGCACGTCCCAGATCCAGCTGAGTCCCATTGGGATTGCTATTGGAATCGACTTCGCCACTAATTCGAATTGATCAGATCACAGGTCCAGCTGGTTCCAAATATATTGATGTTGAAATCCAAGTCGAACCAAATTTGAAGTGCGCAGGTCACGGATCCAGCTGATTCCGCTTTGATTCCTATTGGAATCGAGTTAGAATCTAACTGGAACGGACCAGGTCCCAGATACATCTGTTTCCAATTGTATTCCTGGTGCATTCGAACTAACATCTAAGTCGAATTGCGCAGATCCCAGATCCAGCTGATTCCAATTGGATCCCGATTGGAATTCAATTAATATCTAGCTGGAATTGAGCAGATCCCAGATCCAGCTGATTCCGATTTGATTCCGATTGCGATTGAGTTAGAAAGTAATTGGGGTGGAGCGGATCCCAGATCCAGCTGATTCCAATTTGGTTCCTGTTGATATCGAAGTATAATCTAACTAGAACTGCGCATACCCCAGATCCGGCTGATTCCAGTTATCTTCCAGCACGAGAAAATAGCGGAACAATGACGAACATGAGAGATGGGTGAGCAGGCACGGATGATAAGAAGGCTGAAGATCAGTAAGAGCACGAATGAAGATCTCAAAGACCGATGCACCATGAGTGGGTGATGGGGGGGCGGGGGGGGCTGCGCATCAACGCTGCTCTTTTTTGAAGCCCGAAGAATCGCCTCTTGGAGCCTTGGTGGGGCGCTTTGGTGTGCTCTTGGAGGCTCAGAGGATTCGCTTCGGGGCCTTCCCGGTGCTTCTTGGAAGTATTTTCGGCCATCATGGGGCCATCCTGACGCTTCGAAAGCCAGTATGAAGCCGAACAGGCGAGAAGAAGCACTCTTGGGGCCTCCGTCGAAGCCTTGGAGAGTCCAGGTGGGCCAGAAGCCGCGTTGACCCTTGCATTCTGCATGTAGCACCTATTCCGACGCGGCTGGGAACGCGGGGCAAAAGGCAACGTAAACGGCCCCTGGCCCCCCTTTCGCACCGCCTCGAGCGCCCCGCGGCTGTGCACGTTTGATTTCTCTGGTTTCTGTACCCTCCCACTCAAGCTCCGCGTGTCTTCTCGCGAGTTATTAAGTCAAGCCCCGACTGTAGCCGTGATCGCAGCACCCGCCGATCGCGTGATCGGTCCAGCTTGATTGGGTGATCGGGTGGTCGGGACTCGATTGAGGATGCTACGGGTAAGATATCGCAGGTGCCTCACCGCTCCCGCCCCCGGTGCAGCTACGCACTACGCAGATCTCTGCAGCGACCGCCCCGCCCACGCCCCCGGTGCAGCTACGCACTGCGCAGATCTCTGCAGCGACCGCCCCGCCCACGCCGACGGTGCAGCTGCGCACTGCGCAGAGCTCTGCAGCGACCGCCCCGCCCACGCCCCCGGTGCAGCTACGCACTGCGCAGATCTCTGCAGCGACCGCCTCTGCCGCGCCGTCGTCAACAGCCGTGTTGAGAGCCTTGCCAGCCCAATGCGGCACGACAGCAGCGCCCCCCGTGGCGAATGTGGCGACTTCTGCAGCGCTGGCCGTCGTGCAGGCCACTCCTGCGGCGCAGCGGCAGTTGCAGCAGCTGCAGCGGTCGTCGCTTGCGCTGCCCAGACAGCCACCATTGCCGCACCCGCTGGTGGAAGAGCAGCCCCCCGCAGCGCAGACAGCAGAAGGTGCTGCCGACGGGACAGGGCCGCCCTCGCCGCCAGCCTTGCCCGGGGCGGCATTTTCGGAACTGGTCGACCCGAAAGCCACCCCTGCTGGGCCGTTCTCGCCGCCTGCGCACCCTGGCGCAGTCCGGGCGGAGCCGACCGCGCTTGCAGCTGTGCCTGCTGGGCCGCCCTCGCCGCCTGCGCAGACTCGTGCAGTCTGGGGAGAGCCGACCGCGGTGGCAGCTGTACGGGCCGGGCTGCCCCCGCCAGGAGGGAGGGGAAGGATCATGGCCTCTGATTGCGGACCGCCGCCAATTGAGTCGAGAGGCCCGCATGGGAATCCTGAGCTCCGAATGTGGAGCCAGGGGTTCGCATCCGGACCTAAGTCTGAAAGCGAGTGATAAGTTCAGCACCCTCCGCTAACTGCCCCTACGACCTCCTCTTACTAACTCTTCCCATTTTTGGCTCTCTCTACTGACTCCTCTTGCAAGCTCACTCTGCTAACTCACCCTGCTGACGCCTGAAGCTATCCCGACCTGCATGCGTGGATCCCAAGTAGTTGGTAGATGGTGCGTGGCACAAGCGAGGTGAACCTTAAGTAATGCAACAAGATGAGATGGATCCTATGTTGCGCAATGTGCGGGTGCAGTCACATGGTGTGCAGCATCTGAGGTGCAACCTACGGGGGTGCAGCCCTTGGGGCGCAATCCATGCAGTGCAGTTGTCGAGTGTATCTTATTTGGTGCATCCAATGGAGTTCACCATACAGAGGTGAAACCTATGGGGTGCAAACTGCGGGCGGGACCCTGTGACTGGAAGCCCAGAGGTGGAATCCCATGACTGGGAACCCGTATGCGGAACCAACCTCATGGGTGGGACCACCTGGGTGAGACCCCGTGAGCAGGACTTTTTGGGTCAGACCCAATGGATGGGACCTACGGGAGCGACCCTGTTGGAGGGACCCTCTGGCGCCCACCGCCGCGGCCACCAGGGCGCCTACGGCTAGAAGTGGGCGGCAGTGGGAGCCATTAGGTGTTCATTGCTTTGCGAATGCAGCTGCTCCTGTTTCCCCCCCCCATTTCTCCTATAGTTCGCCGCCTCCTGGAAGGCCTCTTGGGGGCTCCTTCCTTGGGGCCTCTGGTGGTCTCTCTTGGGCGCCTCATGGGGCCTGTTGGGGACCTCCTGGGGCGAACAACTCGAAGTATCGGTTCGTGTTCCCTCTCTGGGGTTCCTCTTGGGGTCTTTTTGGGGCCCTCCAGGGCGGTCTTGGGGGCCTCCTGGGCTGTCTTGGGCCTTCATGGGCGATGTAGGGGTCAGGGGCCTTTTGGGCCATCTTGGGGCGATCTTCGGGGCTGTGGCCTCTTGGGCCGCCTCGGAGCGTCGGAAGTTAGAACACCTACCGCGGGAACACAACATTCTTCTCTGGGGGCCCTCGTGGGGCTCCTCTTGGAGCTCTGTTGGGGCGTCTTGGCAGCCTCTTGGGCCATCTTGGCGAGTCTTGGAGCCGTCAGGGGCCCGTCTTGGGGACTGCTGGGCCCGTCTGGAGCGGTCTTGCAGCCATCTTGAGCCATTTTGGGGCCGCCAATAAGCCTGCCAGATACTTGGGGTGCACAAGGGGGTCTCGCCGCAAGCTTTCCAGTTTGCCCATCTTGTCTAAAGCTTTCCAATCGTCTTTACTTTGTCAGGTTCTTAGACTTTCCAAACGAGGTTGAAGGAGAGACTGCACGCTATATCCGACGCTGCCTTGGCTCAAGGCAGCGCTGTCCTATTTGCTAGTTGCACGCCCGCGTGCGACTCTACATGGGTCATAGCATCGGACAAAGGCCACGTCTATCTACGATCCGCTCTTCTATCTCATGACTTCTCTCTTACCTCTCGTCTTGCATGCCATCGAGGGATGAGTGGTGGGATGCCTCGATACGTCGCCGACATTATCCTAAGAGTAGGGTTCCCAGCGTATTACCTCATGGTCAAGCCCTGTACCTTGACTTTTCACTTGGTAGCGGAGCTGGCTACATGTTCATGTGGCAGGTTCTTACGCCAGGTGTTCTGTACATAGCAACTTACGACGGCACAGGGGAGTACCCGACTGCGCCGGCCCTCAGCCACTGCACTCCCAATACTCTCGAACCAATTGGTAGCCTACGGTCCTATATTTCCATCTCCCCACCGCGTGGCTTCGCCCCGCACACGCAGCTTCGCCCCGCCCGCCCGCACGACACGAACGCGAAACCGAAACCGATTTCCCGTTTGGAGGCTCTCCGTTCCACTTCGATCTCACCCCCCAACCTCTGATGTTTCCATATCGGCATCTTCGGCTTCAGAAATGGGAGATGTGGACCCGCTTTGGGCACCAGCCATCAGAAGGGCTAGTGATATTTTACTGGTAATCAAATGTGGGCCTAGTGTGCGTAAGTGTGAGTCACACGGTGTTCTGCGCAGGACCGTGCCGCACGCTTCCCCGTGGTGTACCGAACAAGTCCATGCAGTGAGCCGGTTGTAGCATGTATGAGTCAAGCTTGATTCACATGAGATGCACACGCGAGTCATTCGTGAATCAATGGCACTCCAAATGCGAATGTCACAATCGTGATTCGTGGTTCTCCGTTGCTGTTCCGATGATGCCCTGGTCACGATCAGAATGCGAGTCAAACGCGACGCATATGAACCAATTGTGAACCCAATGTAAATCAGTTGTGAACGCGTTTCGAATCGGTGGGATCACTCCTGATTGGATGAGGGCTGCGGCATACTAAATGCGAGCCGAATGGGGACCACATGCAAACCAAATGTTATACAATCGTTGAGGGAGTGCGACCCGATTGCGCGAGTCAATGCGAACCTGGTTTACATTGATTGTACATCGAACTGACTGAGATTCATTTGATTGAGTCAAGCGAAGTGTTAATTGCGCATTGCACGTCAATAAATGTGGCGTCAATGCCAATGACATGCGCTTGACGGGGTGTCGTGACGTCTGAGAGAAATGCATGACAAATGCATACAACCACGTTCGTACGAGACGTGGTCAACATGGAACATTGATGGTAGAAGCGTGAGACCTCTGCGAACCACGGTTTGATCAGGTGAACGTCCATTCCGTGCGAGTTCGACGATCATCAATTGAGAATCGAATATGGATGACATGTACCATGTGATCTTAATGAAGGAACTGCGTCTCAATATTGGCGCATCGTCTTCGCCCAGCCTCTGTATCGACCATTGGGCTGGTCTGCCAGGCATCTTAAGTCGATGTCGTTCGCCGAGGGCAAACCGTCAATGTCTCGGCCACCATTTGCTCCATGGGCGGCCCAAACCACCAACGTATTGGGGCATGTGTACCGCGAAGCGCTCTCGACACCTCAGGCGTCGCCCCCCCGGCGGCGCCCCACTGGGGCGCAAAGAACCTCAGGGGTGGGGCGTTGAAGGGGCTTCTGGCGACACTCGCGCCATCTTTTGGCGGCTGGGGCAACTGTGGTGCCGCTGGTTGCCAATGCTGTGCCGAGCTGGTCGAGGGAGGCGCGTGGGGCCTGCGCCCAGCCGTGCCGTGGCAGCTGGCGCCGGGCCCGCCGCAGTGGCACCTGCCGCCCAGATGTCAGCCGCCGCCGTTTCCGCAGACCGAAGCCGAGCAGCCACCGCGCCACAGCTCCCAGTCGTCCAGGGAGTCACCCGCGCCAGCCGCCGCTGAGTCGCCCTTTGCTCGAGGGTCGAGGCCTGCGGGGCGCACGCGCAAGGCCTGCCGCCGCTCCGGGGCCGGTGGCTTCAGACGGCCCTGCGGAGCGCTCTTTTGAGATTCCTGGGCAACGCATCTATTGTCCGTTCGTCCCGTCCCAGAGGAGGTACACAGGACGGGTTCATCTCTCCTTTCTACGCCGTGCCATCCAAACTGGACAGCGGGGGGGCGTCGGTTTTATTTTCCTCGCTGGATGCCTCCGACTTTGTTGAGAGTGTGTTTTCTCAGCCGAAGTGTCGCATGTGCTCCTCGGGCGTTGTCCTTCCCCACTTTGGGCGGATCCCCGGTGGCTAGCATTTCGTAGTTCCCCAATCGGGCCGTTGGTTTGGCCCACCGCGGCCCCAAGAGATCCCCAGCCCAGCCCACGGTGTTCCAACTACGGCCCAAGAGCAGCCCGAGACCAAGCCAAGACGGCCCCGAGACCCTCCATAGATCCGAGTCCAGCCTGACAGCTTCCCAGCGTGGCCTCAAGATAGTTCCGACGGCCTCTGCAAAGGGACCCAGCAACTTTCTCAGGGACCGACACCATCATGAAGCATTGCTTCATGACGTGCTCGTGCTGGTCGCCAACTTCTGCCAATCATGTCGCCCAGGGAGCCACCGTGCTTTCTGCGCCGCCCCGGACTGCGTGCAGGACCCCGGGACGCCAAAGAGGGCCCCAGGACGGGTCCAAAGCAGCCACACACTTCTTAGTACGACCCAAGAGTTTTGCAATGCAGCCCCAAGTGGGAGAGGAAGGAATGGGGAGGGCAAGGAAAGGGAGAGGTGATACCATGCATACATACATACATACATACAGATATGTAGTAGTGCTCTACCTGTGATTGTCTTCGTCGCGCTGCAGTGCCCGCTGCATCCGCGTGATATTTGAACCTCAAGCTAACGTGGCCAACCAGAGTCTTGTTCATCCTCCTGCTCTTCGTCTCCTCCTCTCACCTCCTCCCTTTCACCTCTCTCCCCCTCCCTGCTCGTCCTCTTCCTTCCGCCTGCTGCCTGGCACGACACATGTGCGTCCTAGGCAATGACTGCCTTGTGGTTATGTTGGGCGGGGCGAGCAGCAGTGAGTGGATTGGCAGTCGGAGGAGGAGCACCAGTAGCCGCTCGAGAAAGGGAGAGAGTGTTTGTGCCCATCGCTCGCGCCAGGGTTCTGCGCCTGCGGCTGACTCGCTTGGCTGGTCCCTTCCACAAGCAATGAGGATTTTCCCATCGTTGGCCCTCAAAGCTGTGGCCATCTTCTTAGCTTGGAAATGTTACTAGGGATTCACTCTTTCGGGTTTTTTAGCCTTGGCATGCCATGTGAGTTTTGTTGGCTGACCTTTTTTCCTGGTCATGCTGGTCTTTAAGCCCAAGGCAAGTCCAGTTTCTTTAAGCCCAAGGCAATTCCAGTTTCCTCGACCTGCGAAGGCAGGCCTCTTTCCAGGCTCATCTATCCAAGGCGTCTCGACCTGAGGTCACGGCTGTGGGGGCCACCGGTAGTAGGATTGAGGAGACAGAGGGGTGGGTTGTAATGTCAAGTGCAGGGCATGACGGCCATCTTGTTTTTTAGCACGTGCGTGCGCAAGCGCGCTTGATACTCAGCGGTTTTCTCCATCATTGGCCCACTACGTCCACTCTGCAGTAGCACGTTTCGACCACAGCGACGGCTAAGATAGCCTTCTGCTCTCAGGGTTAGATAAAACGGCCAGTGTTCTAATCCTTGGTGGAAGCATGTGTGCTTGGACTTGGACCTGCGAAGCTTGTACACGTGCGGTTGCTTCGGCGTAGCATGCAGATGTACCAACACCAAATTGACGCGGGATCATCAAGACAAGTCGGGTATGAAGCGTACGTATACTGTGCACCTGCATGTGCACGTGCTGGTCAAGTGGAGACTGCGGTCAGTGTATCCGATTCGTTGATGCACATCTTACGACAGATGCTGTACATTTCCACAATAGTTAGTCTCCCCGTCTTAGTGCGTCTGTCCGCCCCCCGAGTTCCCTCTCCCCCGCTCCTGTTTTCCCGCTCCATCGCTTCCCGTCGACCGCTCCCCCCGATCTCGTTCCACACAGTTTCCTCCCCCGTCCCTCTGCCGAAGTCATCCTGCTCCCCTGGGCAGCTCACAATAATTGGACCTCCAGATCTGCTTTTTCGACACCGAAGGTAGTCGCGCCTTGTGCTGGCAGGAGGAACATTGGCCACCGAGCCGATCTCCAGGATCCGACTGGCAATCCCTTCCCCGCCCTCTCATGAACTACCCTCTTCTGTCCCGCCCATGTCTTCCCCCGGTCCCCCCTCGGTGGTCGGATTCTCCACGGGGGCGGGGGGCCCTCCTTCCATCGTTCTGCTGCTCTTGCAGCGGGCAGCCGCCCAGGTCGGAGCGTCCGAGTTCCCGAGGCCCCGGCAGGACGCCTCCGCGGCCTTCGGGAGTGCTGGGGGGGAGTTGGGCGGGCCGGGGACGACGTGGGGACGGGAGGGGGCCACAGCGGAGGGGGTGAGGGCGCGGATGCAGCAGCGCCAAGGTTAGACCGGGGACAGGTGCATGTCGTGCATGCGCGACGCCCAGCCGTTGTACAAGTTCTCCGGCAGGTTGGTACGCGATGGGCGTTTTTGAGATCTGCCCTGACCCGCTCCTTGGGGCTCTGTAGCTACCACTCTCCATGTGCATCGGATGGAGGAGCAGCAGGCGGATTGCAAAAAAACCCTGGAACGAAGGATTGCAACAAAAACCCTGGGACGAAGGATTGCAAAAAAAACATGTTTTTTTACAATCCTTTTTTGCAATCCTGTTTTTTTTTGCAATCTTTTGCAATCCTTGGTTTTTTTGCAATCCTTCGTTCCGGGGAGGACGGGGGGGGGGGCGGGGTGCCGCGCGCCACCGCTGCGGCGGCGATTGCGCCCCTGGCTGGAGACACCTCGCTGCCCTGTGGACGCACACTACGCGCCGCGGCCCGACGTGCTGTCCTTCCTCAAGATCCACCCACGGCCTCCTCGTCTTCCTCCTCCTCCTCCTCCTCCTCCTCCTCCTCCTCCTCCCTCCTCCCTCCTCCCTCCTCCCTCCTCCCTCTTCCCTCCTCCCTCCTCCCTCCTCCCTCCTCCCTCCTCCCTCCTCGAGAGGCACGTCCACCTGGGAAGTGGCTTCTACCCCCACCTCGTCTTCACTTGTTCGGCATGGCCTGCTCTCCCTGCTCGGAGCCCGCCGCGACCCGTGCCCCGCCATCAGTGTTTGACCATCGCGAGCCTCTCCCTGCACTGGGGCTTGCACGCCGTTCGTTCCCGTCGACATGTGCACGCGAATCTCTTTGTCTACCCACATCCCAACTAGAACCACAACCTCTTCTACAATCGAACGCTGCCCAATCCGTACCTCGCAAACCATCTTCGCCGTGTGAGTTTCAAGTGCCGTGTACTCGTCGGGCACGTTTGGAGCGCAAGGCACCTTGCGAGCGCCAGGGCCATCGTGAGCTGATTGCACCTCACGACGGCCAGGTTAGTGTGAAACCTCTTCCTCGTGACGCCCTTTCGGTGCATCACGCGAAGTCTCTATTGCGTTAGCCCCGTGGCCCACTTCTCGTGTACCGCGAGCCTCTGGTTCTTCGCACAGCGCCTGTACTCCCTGAGTCCCCATGTCGCTGCCAGGGCCTGCGCTTGTTACACCTCGTGACTTACATCTCATACCCTGCGGCCTACGTTTGCCATGCGAGCCTCCGGTGCACTATCAGGGCCCAATACCTTGCGAGTCACTCATACTTTGTACAATACTTGCTCCTTGCCCGCCCCAGCTTCTTTTGAATCTAACTATTTCCTCGGTTGTGTTGCCGCGCGCGCCACAGCCTGCTCCCACCTCCTCAGGGTTGGAATCATTTCCCCTCTGCGCCATCTGTCTATTGTCGATTGCTATTGCGGCCATGTCAGCACCTTTTTCGCTTTCGAAGGATGATACTTCATCGCCTCTTATCCCTCCGCACTTTTTCCAAGCTCCTCCACGCCTGTATCGGCTCCATCGAGGCCCCATCACCCGCCCCTCTCGAGGTCTAGGCACCTGCTCTCCTGGTGTTCATCAGACGGTCAAGCTACCCACGCCTCCGCAGTGGAGGCAACTTTCTCTCGTGGAAGTGCCCTCGTCCATCTTGCGAACCAATCGTGCGGCGTGCCCGCTGTTTGGAAAGCATTCCCCGAGGTACGCGTGCTCGCTCCCAGGAGGGCAACGTGCAGGGCAAGGTGCCAGCCCCCTGTTTTTGCGGAAATGGTGCGATGGTGGCGAACATTTGCCTTTCGCGTACCCTGTTGAGATATTCGGGCTGATCCTCATGCCTGTGCGTACCTTGAGCGGGACGCTGCGGTGAAGGCTGCGGCCATGCCCCTCATCCAACCTGTTGAGGGCGTCCCGCCTGGGCCTCCTCCTTTACTTTTTCTTATTCCCACTGGAATTATTTCCTCTCTGTGTCGGTCCACCCATGGTCGCAGGTACCCTATATTTTTCTTTTTGGCTCTGCGCAGAAACCAGGGCTATGCTTGCGATATGAGCCCGCTGTAGCGTCTATTGCGTTCAATTTCCAATGCCTTGCCTTCTCACTGTCTGTATGCGCGTACATCATACGGGTACTAGTGTTTCTCCTGCCGGGACGCCACTCAAGATTGTGGACCATGCCGTGTATCTTGGAGGGCTACTGAACCTAGCTTGTGTTGCTACGCCTGAGGTCACTGGGAGGATCGGGGAGGCCAGGCAGATTTTCAAGAATTTGTCCGGGAGCTGGTCGCAAGCCAACATTTGCCGTTTCAGGAAAACCCATCTGTACAGGGCAGCTGTCTTGTCAAAGCTGTTGTGCAATTTAGAAACTCTGTGGTTATTGCAGCTGCCATGCGCAGTGCTTGCGACGGATTCTGAGAATTCCGAGCGCAAATGTGTTAATAATATCGAATGCAGATGTGCTGGGGCGCGCGGGGGAACTTCCGCTGAGCTCTACGCCTGTGTGGCCGGCAGACGAGACTGCATCAGAAGATCGCTGCGCTCCCCGAGCGCCATTCCCTGAGACTCTTGACTTGCATGCCTGGTGCAGACCTCACCAGACAGTGGGAACAGAAGCGCCGCCGCGGGAGGCCAAAAGAACAGTGGGCCTTTTGTGTTCATAGGCTCCTACATTCGCATTAGTTGTACTCTCGCTCCCTTCTCCCTCTCCCTTCCCCTTCCTCCCCCTCCCCCTCGCCCCCCCTTCTCCCCATGCAGGCGTGCAGATTACCATAGCAAAGCAGCATGTAGTATTACAGTGCGGCGCCCCCCTTTTGGGTTCAGATGTTTTCTTTTTTGTTCAGAATCTGCTTCCACCAGGCCTGCACGCGCGACTTTCTATCTGCTGATGCGCCGTTTGAGCGCCGGGCTTGACTGACGGACTGACTGCCTCCTCGCTATTTCCGGAACCGAGCTCGTCTGACGTGTAGGCCTATGTTGTAGTTCTCCGAGGTGGAGGGGATCAAAGCGGCCTGGGCCCCCCTTCTTCTCGTTTGCTCCTTTGTCCCTCGACCCTCGTCGGCGTGTCGTTCTCTTCGGTTCTGGTGGTCTACCGTTTCTGCCTGTGCCGAGGTGCCCTTTTCAAATTTCATTGCTGTCGAACTGTCGATGTATGGCAACCAGGTGCGTCGCTCTGGCTAAATAAGTGATGCGTCACTGCTTCGCCCTTTGTTTACGGCGCTTTTCGAGGGCACGTCGCACAGGGACTCCAGGCTTTCGTTTTTACTGACTTCTGCGGCCGCCCCGACCACAGTCGGCCGCGGCCTTATACCGCCGTGGCGTGGAGGACTCATGCCAGTCCGTTCGACCATCCCTCCCTCCATTCCCCTCTCTCTTAGCTGCCTCGATACGCCCGTTTTGATACGCAACACGTGCCGTGCTCAAAACGTCCGTGTCAATACGTTGCGTGTTGGCTCCACGTATTGGACCACGTCTTGGCGAATGTATCGCGTCGGACCTACGTTTTCAGCCGAAGTGTTGAGCTCCGTATCAACACGGTACGTGTTGCGTGTTGCGTATCGGGGCAGCTAAGCCCTCCCTCCATCCATCCTTCCCGCGCGCGCGCAGGACCACCCCGGCGTTCGGCGACTCTTCGGCAGCGTCGCACCGCTCCGTGCCCCGCTCGGCGCGGTTGTCGCGGGTGTTCTCCGAGGCGCCGGTGGACTTTGCTTGGGCTCTCTCCGCAGCAGCGCTTGCAGGAGGGAGGAGCGAGAGAAGGTCCAGAGAGGAGGGGGAGTCGGAGGACCAGAGTAGAATCCGGATGCACCACTGATTCGGCAACGTCAGACGCTTCTGTTTAAGTCCCTCCAGCCGTTTTCTGTCATCCTGTCACTGCGGGATGCGCCCCCTTCACAGGCGAACGCCCGATGGGCCTGCTATTCAAGCGGACACCCGCGTTGAAAAGACAGCCGCCCTCTGTCCTACGAGAAATCACAAGTTCAAAGAGGTAAGCTCGTACACAGTTCGAGGAAATGCCCAGCGAGAGCCCACTGGTGAAAAAGAAGCCTCCCATACTCCGTGTAGCTGCTACGTAGTTGCAGCCTCTGGAAATCCCAACCGGGAACATCGTTTTGAAATTAGCCGGGCGAAGGACCCAACCATGGGCTGTTGTGAGTAACGCAGTTGTGGGTACCGTCCTCGGTGAACCTTTCTCCGGGGCCACGACGCGTGTCACGGGTGTTCCAAAATTGGCACGGGTACGCCATGCGGACGGTGCCACCGAAACGTGTGAGGGGTGCGCCGAAATGCAGGGTGGAACCGCGTGCGGGTGCTGCCACCAGAGCCTTTGGCGGAGCTCCATGTGATGTTACGAGGCGTGTGAGGGGTGCGCCGAAATGAAGAGCGGCATGCGGGCGCTGCCATTGGGGCCTTCGGTGGAGCACCCAATGGGGCGGGCCACGAAACGTGTGATGGGTGCGTCGGATTGGGAGTGGAACTGCATGCGGACCTTGCCACTGGGGTCTTCGGTGGAGCACCTTATGGGGCCACCGAACGTACGAGGGGTGCGGCGAGATTGGAGTGGAACTGCATGCGGACCCTGCCACTGGGGCCTTCGGTGGAGCACCCTATGGGGCCACGAAACGTTTGAGAGGTGCGCCGAAATGGAGGTGTAAACTGCATGCGGGCCCTGCCACTGGGGCCTTCGGCGGAGCACCCCATGGAGCCGCGGAACGTGCACGGGGTGCGCCGAAATGTTGGTGAAACTGCACGCGGACCCTGCCACTGGGGCCTTGGGTGGAGCACCCTATGGGGCCACGAAACGTTTGAGAGGTGCGCCGAAATGTAGGTGTAAACTGCATGCGGACCCTGCCACTGGGGCCTTCGGTGGAACACCCTATGGGGCCACGAAGCGTGTGAGGGGTGCGCCGAAATGGGCATGCGAGAGAGCAGAGGCAGGGAGGGGAGGAGGGAGGAGGGAGGAGGGGGAGGAGGAGGAGTGGGAACGCAGGGCGGCGTCTCTTCAAAACGAGGACCCGACACCACAGGATGGTTGGGGGAAAAACCCATTCTCCGTCAGAGTATTTGTTGCACCTTTGCGTGCGTGTGTGATTTTGGTGGTCGTAATCCAAAAAGTAACGAGAGAGATCCCCACTTTGAATAGGAACCGTCCTCCATCCGTGTACTTGTGACCCTCCTTCAAGACGGATGCGCGCGGCGTTGAGGTAAGAACTCCATATTTGAAATGGTCTGTCTTCTATCCGTGAAAGCGCTGCAAGCTTTTGAAACAAGCGTGCGCGGCGTTAATGCTATATACCCATCTTGAACAGGATACCCATGTTGCGAGGAGTGCGCCTGGCGCTAAGGCGAGAAACACATTTGAAAACGGGCCGCTCTGCATTCGTGCTGTTGTTGGACATGGTAAACTTCAAGACCTTCAGCATGCGAAGACATTGCGAGCGAAAGCCAGACTCGCCCTACTGACACGCCAGTTTGTGCAACGAGGAAGCGTTACTTGCAATGAGGTGGGAAGGAGGAAGATGATGATGATGATGATGATGATGATGATGATGATGATGATGATGATGATGATGATGATGAGGAGGAGGAGGAGGAGGAGGAGGAGGAGGACGACGGCATCAACGGGGAGGGGATGAGGATTCTAGCGAAGGACTCTGCTGACGCGCCTAACTCGGCGCGAGGCGGGCCCGATCAACCCCCGACGAGAGTCGAAGTCAGCACCGGGCAACGCTGGGCCCGCGCAAACGAGACAGTCAGCCGAGGTGCATCGCTGGGGCCGCCCAACCCCGCGGACCCCCCCCTCAAATCCAGCTGATGGTGACGGCAAGGCAAGGCGCAGCGGACCCAGTTCAGAGCTTCCAAGGCCTTTGTCGCACGAGAGCTATGCGCTCCTCGCCAGCCTTCTCCGACTGCGCTTGCAGCGCTCGTTGCCGGTGTCCTCGTCCACGGCCTCCTTCTGCTTGTTTTCGGCCGTGCTGATCCTGATAACCAGCCTGCTGTGGTCCTTCTCCAGCTTCGCGGACGCCGGCACCAGATACCAGCAGAAGAGCAACTCGCTCAGCAGCCTCCTGTTTTTGTCCTTCCCAAGCCACTGGCATTGTTGTTGCCACTATTCACTCCGTGACACCTTCAACGAGAAGATAGGCCACAAGGTATCTTTCTCAGAACGATTGCGGCTTTCAGGCGCTGGCCCCACTCCACATATATATACACATGTATAGGTATATATATATATGTATATATGTATATGTATATATATATATGTGCTCGCCTCCCCCCCACATGATCATACACATTCTCCCTTCATCCCTCCAGTCCTCCCTCCCCCTTCCTTTCTCCTGCTCTTCTTCATTGTGTTTTGCTACGTTGCCAGCCGCAACCTAGTCGATTGCATTCGTATCCGATGTAACCAAATACGTCGCACGCCAAGGGATTGGCACCGACTCGAAGGAAAGCCAAAGGATTGCATTTTAAACGCTTCAATGCGAAGCGACTGCAATCTTTCGCGGCGCATTGCAATCCAATCGGCTGCGTTGCAACCGATCACTAGTAATATATTTGTTCAGGATCTTCTCCCCCTTCCTCCCCCTCATCCTCATCCGCCTCATCTTCTTCCTCCTCCTCTTCCTTCTCATCCGCCTCATCTTCCTTCTCCTCTTCCTTCTCATCCGCCTATGTCTCATTGTTGTGAAAGGTTACAACACGAACCTTTCTGCGGAGGATTTCTATATGACTCGTTCTGTGAAGGATTTCAATAGGAATGCTTCTCCGGAGGATTTCAATAGGATCTCCCTGTGGGAGATTTCAATAGGAATCCTTCTGTGGAGGATTTCCTCCTTCCTCCTCCTCCTCATCCGCCTCATTTTCCCTCTCCCTCCGAATCCGCCTACTTCTCCTTTTTGCGAAGGGTGTCACCCTGATGTGGAGGATTTCACTAGGAATCCTTCTGTGGTGGCTTTCAGTAGAAACCATCCCCTCGTCCGCCTCATCTTCTTCGTCCTCCTCCTCATCCGCCTCATTTTTCTGTCAAGGGTTTCAATCGGAATCCTTCGAGAAGGGGGCAGGAAAAAGGGCGAAGAGAAGGAGCAGGAGGAGGAGAAGGATGAGGATGAGGAGGAGGAAAACGAGGAGGATGAGGAGCATGACGAGGGCGACGCGCAACACATTACTCACACACCAGCTTGTGGAGCTGCGTTCGCAACTGGATTTGTGAGCAGCGCCTCGAAGCGGAGAGCAGCGGGCAGAATGAACAGGAACAGGAGCAGCAGGAGGAGGAGGCAGGTGAGGAAGAGGAGGGCGGGGAGGAAAACGAGGAGGGTGAGGAGCATGACAAAGGTGAGGAGGAACATGTTACCCACAGGGGTATTTGTGGAGCCGCGTTCACAACTAGTTTTGTGTCTCGTAGCGGAAGGTTGCTCGCAAAACTTGTTGTGGAATTGCGTTCACAATTTGATTAGTGAGTAACGCCTCGAAGCGGAGAGGAGGGGGCATAATGAACAGGAGCAGGAGGAAGAAGAGGAGGGTGAGGAGCATAACGAAGGTGAGGAGGAACACACTACTCACAAAACTAGTTGTGGAGCGGAGTTCAAAACTAGTTTTGTCAGTGATGTTTCGTAGCGGGAGGTTACTCGCCAACCTTGATGTGCAGCTGCGTTCACAACTTGACTAGTGAGTAACGCCTCGAAGCGGACAGCAGCGGGCAGACTGAAGAAGAGGAGCATGAGCAGCAGGAGGAGAAGGGTGAGGAGAACGAAGAGGAGGGCGAGGAGAACGACGAAGGTGAGGAGGAACATATTACTCAAGAGACTACTTGTGGAGCGGCGTTCACAACTAGTTTTGTGCGTAATGTTTCGTAGCGGGAGGTTACTCGCAAAATTTGATGTGCAGTTGCGTGCGCACTTAGATTCGTGAGTAACGCCTCGAAGCGGAGAGGAGGAGGCTGAGTGAAGAGGAGAAGGAGGAGGAAAGGGGGAGGAGCAGGAGGAGTAGAAGGAGGAAGAAGAGGAGGTTGTGGACCATGACGAAGGTGAGGAGGAACACCTTACTCACACAACTAGTAGTGGAGCGGCGTTTACAATTTGTTTTGTGAGTAATGCTTCGTAGCAGGAGGTTTCTCGCAAAACTACTTGTGGAGCAGCGTTCACAACTAGATTTGCGAGTAACGCCTCGAAGCGGAGAGGAGGGGCACTCCCTCCCACTCTTCCTCCTCCTCCTCCTCTTCCTCCTCCTCCTCCTCCTTCTCTTCGGAATCAGCGAAATCGTGAAAACCACCGAAAAGCTTCAGACCCCCCCCCCCAAATAAACAAAAACATCATTTCGGGAAAACCTCGCCGTGTCGGCCCCTCTCCCCAGAAGTTCTCCCGACATGATGTTTTTTGAGGTTATTTGAAGCTTTTCTGTGGTTTTCGCGATTTCGCTAATTCCGAAGAGGAGGAGGAGAGAGGAGGAGGAGGAGGAGGAGGAGGAGGAGGAGGAGGAGGAGGAGGAGGAGGAGGACAGGAGGAGGAGGAGGAGGACGACGGAGGAGGGAGAGGAGGAGGAGGAGGAGGAGGAGGAGGGATAGGGGGAGGAGAAGGAAACGCAGAGTGAAGATATCGTTCGGCGGCCGCGGTAGAGACGAACATGTATGATGATGTTGGGGGCGTCAACATATCTATACATATGTGTATATTTGTGTGCCTGTGTGTATTATGTATGTACGTATGTATGTATGTATGTCTGTATGCATGTCTATATGTACGCATTCATAAATATGTATGTATGTATGTATGTATGCATGCATGCATTCATGCATGTATGTATGTATGTATGTATGTATGCATGCATGCATGTATGTATGTATGTATGCACGTATGTATGTATGTATGTATGTGTATGTATGCATGCATGCATACATGCATGCATGTATGTATGTATGTATATATCTATCTATTTATCTATATATCTATGTATGTATGTATGCATGCATGCATGAATGCATGCATGTATGTATGCTGGCATGCTCGCATGCTCGCATGTATGCATGTATACATGCATGCATGTATACAGGCATGCATGTATGCATGTATGCATGTATGCATGTATGCATGTATGCATGTATGTATGCATGTATGTATGTATGTATGTATGTATACATGCATGCATGTATGCAGGCATGCATGTATGTACATATGTATGTATGTATGTATGTATGTATGAATGAATGAATGAATGAATGTATGAATATATGTATGTATGTCTGTATGTATGTGTGTATGTATGTATGTATGTATGTATGTATGTATGTATGTATGTATGTATGTATGTATGTATGTATATATAAAAACATTTCGGGTTCGTGCGTGCGGGCGAGGCGAAGCTGCGTGGGCGGGCGAGAGGAAATCCTCCTGTGGCTGGGCCGCGGCCGGACCAAATGTTTCTTCTGCGGCGGCCGGTGGCCCGCGGTGTCCCGCCGGTGTCCCGCTGGTGTCCCGAAATCCTCCTGTGGCTGGGCTGCGGCCAGACCAAATCATTCTCCTCTGGCGGCCGGTGGCCCGCGGTGTCCCGCCGGTGTCTCGCTGGTGTCCCGAAATACTCCTGTGGCTGGGCCGCGGCCGGACCAAATGATTCTCCTCTGGCGGCCGGTGGCGCGCGGTGTCCCGCCGGTGTCCCGCTGGTGTCCCGAAGTCCTCCTGTGGCTGGGCCGCGGCCGGACCAGATGATGCTCCTCCCGTCAAACGGTGGCCCGCGGTATTCCGCTGTTGTCCCGCTGGTGTCCCGCCGTGGGTTGTGCGTTGGGCACCGCAGCGCGCACGTTCGACCACGTCGACTAGCGCTGAGGTGAGGTTCGCGCGATTGATAAGCCCACGCGGGGACAGCGCTTCACGACAATGTCGAGTGCGCTTCGTCAATATCGCCACATCACATCACGCTCACGTGCACAATCGAACTACTCACTAGACTCCGCCCCACAGGCATCGTCAGAACAACAATCACCACTTTTGCCCATTGCTGTCCCCACCCATCCTCATTATCACCCGCAGGGATATCGGAGGTTGGGGGGTGAGATCGCAGCTGAACGGAGACCCCCAACCGGGAAATCGTTTCGTTTCGTTCGTGTCGTGCGTGCGGGCGTGGCGAAGCTGCGTGGGCGCGCGAGAGGAATGAACCCGCCGCTGCCAGGGCGAAGTCAAGACTAATGTTGCTCTCCGTCCGTCCGTCCGTCCTGGCGGTGGCCCTAGCGGTGTCCCGCGGTGTCCCGTGGTGTCCCGTGGTGTCCCGTGGTGTCCCGTGGTGTCCGCCGTTGTTAGGGCGAAGTCAAGACAATTGTTTCGCTCCCGTCCGTCCGTCCGGCGGTGGCTCACGGTGTCCCGCGGTGTCCCGTGGTGTCCCGTGGTGTCCGCCGTTGTTCGGGCGAAGTCAAGACAAATGATTCTCCCCCGTCCGCCCGTCCGTTCGTCCGTCCGGCGATGGCTCGCGGTGTCCCGCGGTGTCCCATGGTGTCCCGTGGTGTCCCGTGGTGTCCCGTGGTTTCCCGTTGAGTGAGATCGATAGTGGAAAGACCGTGTTCTACCGCTGCTGGCGGAAAACCGGGGGGGGGGGTCACTTGGGGTCCCTAACCCGCCCCCCCCTCTCGAAAACCGGGGGGGGGGGTCACTACCGGTTCCAACCCTTCCCCCCCCCCCGTCCATCATCAAAAAGGGGGGGTCACTACTGGTTCGGACCCCCCCCCCTCCCCCCCCCTCGAAAATCGGGGGGGGGTCACTACCGGTTCGAACCCCCCTCTCGCCGCCGGCAAACAATTCCCGTTCCTCGGGACAGTTGGACAGTGTTGGGGATACTGGACAGTGGTGGGAACGGTGGTGGTGGGGACAGTGGTGCGTGGACAGTGGGACAGTGGTGTGGACACTGGTGGGGACGGTTGTGGTGGGGACAGTGGTGAGGGGACAGCGGGACAGTGGTGGGGACAGTGGGACAGTGGTGGGCAGTGGTGAAGGCGGTGGTGAGGACGGTGGTGGGACAGTAGAACAGTGGGGAAAGCAGTGGGGACAGTGGGAACAGTGGGACAGTGGTGGGGACAGTGGGGACAGTGGGACAGCACAGTGGGACAGCGGCGGGGACAGTGGGGACAGTGGGACAGAGGTGGGAACAGTGGGGACAGTGGGACAGTCGTGGGGACCGTGGGGAAAATGGAACGGCGGCCCCGCCCCCGGCCGCTCGCCTCGAGGCCTCCGTGCTCCCGGACAGCCCCACGCTCTGCTGGCCTCTCGGGGGGCGGGCCACGCGGGCCAGCCGAGTACGCTCCCAGACCGTACGGGTGGTTGCCCTCTCTTCGTTTCTCACTTTGCCTTCCCCTCGTCGTTCCTCGTCATCCGTCATCCTCCCACTCTGCCTCCCCCCCTTTGCCTCGTCCGTCCTCCTCCTGTGAGCCACGCCGGCTCCAAGACGAGCCCGCCGCGGCCGCGCCTTGACCCCCGTGCCTGTCGACACGCCAGCCTTGGATGCGAGGGGCGATCCCGCCCAGCCACTGCGACGACAGCACGTTGCATCCTATGCTCCCCCACTGCGTCGCAGATTACGCGCCCACCGACCAGCAGCATGCGCAAACGATCCTGTCTACGCATGACCATTGCTGGTTCAAATCACATATGGAGCGTCTACTATGTCTGCGTGTTGGCTGCTTCGCCCTCGTCAAGATACGCCTAAGCGCGAGTTTGTCTTCGGCGGCCCCAGCCGCTGGCAAAAGCGCCGACCTAGCCCACCATGAGCTGGTGTTTTCCCAGGCCTGCGCTCCTGGTTGATGCAGAACTGCAGCTTCTCCTTGCGCATCATGCCCGTGTGGCTGCTCTGGCTGCTGAGTGGGAGGCCGAGGAGTTCGCGCTCGACGCGCTGCTGGCTTGGACCAGTCCCTGCCCCGCCTGCTGCTGGTGCCCTATGACACGAATCGGCTGAATGAAAGTCTAATTCGGTACGCCCGCAACTGGTGTGCCCCAGCCTGGACCGCTTGCTCTTGGCAGGCGGAAACTGGGAACAATTTAGAACGCCTCCCCTGGGGCTGCCTGATTGCGAGCAGCGCTCCGACGACTCCCGACCTGGATCACCTGCCGTCAGTTGCTATTGCTCGAATCACCTGCTGGCAAGCCACGACCTAGGCCGCGCGCCGCTGTTGGGGTACGGCCTGGAGCGCATGCTGGTGGCGAGCTACCTTCCCCCCTGGCCGCGGATGGTGGAGAGCGACGTCCTCATGAGCCACGCCCAGGGGGCTCCGACCGAAACGGCCTGTCGTCGATGTGCAATAGACGAGGGTGGGGAGCCACGCCCTGGTGGGTGGGCAACGCCTCAGTGAGAGTTATATGGGAGAGCTCCAACCCGTACTTCCCGCTCCTGGCAGACGCGTGCAAGATGAGTGTGTGTGTGTGTGTGTGTGTGTGTCTCACTGTGCACTACCTGCTGGTGTGCGACTGCGTTGCGGCATTCGCGTTCTACCTATGTCTGTCCCTCGTTGCTTTCCCGTTTACCCCTCTCTCTCTCTCTTCCCATCTCTTCTTGCTGCCGTGGCGCTTGTGTTTGTGTTTGTGCTTGTGAGTGTGTGCGGGCCCCCATATGAGTAGACCAGGCATCTCCCTGCTGCGTGAGCTGGCCCGGCCTGCGCGCACTGCCCTACGCCCGACCTGTTTCCACCGCGCTGCCGCGCACGGCTGAGTAATGTCATGCGCGTGTTTGTTTGTGTGACCAGGCAAGGGCGACAGGGAGGGCCGACAACACTATCGCCCACATCATGGTTGCCTACGCCCGCTCGCGCTGTCCCCCCAGATTGATGAGGCATGAAAGACCTGGACATTCGAGCATCGCGCGTCCTCCGTCCTCAAATCAGGAGCGCCAGGCGACCCCAGAGCATGGACCGAAGCCAGCTGCAAGCAATTCCTCATGACCATCTATGGCGACACCATCCCCCAATCCGGATTCCCAGATGATATCCAGTGGGACGGCATGCACGCCTCCCTGGCTCAAGTGGTGAGCCACCTCCACAGCCAACGGCACCGAGCCTCCTTCCGAGGCTCCAGCACGGTCGACGAGTGGGACCAGTACCGGCTGCGCCACGACCCCCGAGCCAACAGGAAGGGACACGATCCTACCCGCTATAGCCAGGACATCTTGCTTGGCTACCTGGATTCGAGGAACATCAGCAGCCTACGTGACCCGCAACTGGCCGGATTCGATCCAATCGGCACCAGCAGGCTGCCAAGCCCTCCCCTCGCCGCCGTCATCGCCCCTGCCTAGAGCACTCCTGCTCCGCCCCTGGATCAGGGAGCCGCGGGATCCGGCGAGACCAACTTGCCTGCGGGGCTACCTGCCGAGAGGCTGGCGCTGCCCCCTGCGCCCACCCCTCCGCAGCACAGGAACCCCGAGCGGGCTGGCAGTGGCCCCCCTCCACTCGTGCGCGAGACAGCTGCGGGGCCCCAAGGCCCCGCCGACAGGGGGCACGAGCGCGCGCGCGGAAATCCCAGGGAGGCCACGCGCGCTGCCGCACGTCGGCAGGCCAGCAGATCCCCCAACCCGCCGCCGGCGCCGCGGTCCCCCCCAGCACCACCACAGGCCCAGACTGGAGCGGTTCCCCTGAGCGGCGAACCCCGGGCAGCCCAGCCCCCCCGAACGCCGACGCTGCCCAACTCAGCCCGCATGGCTCCCCTCAGCGCGCCACCGAGGAGCCCCCAGAGCCAAGCCCGGAACGCGGGCTGGCGCTACAGGCAGAGCAGTCCGACGGAGGCGCGCCCGCCGACGAGGAGGAACCCGTGCGCAAGACCCCCCCCCACCTCTGAGCACCACAGCCCGGTTGCTGCTGGGAGTGGCAGCGGGAGCGACTCCTGGAGGAACAACCCCTCCTTGGCGCCAGGCTGGGCCGCCCCACCGTACTGCCATCCTGCCCCGGAAGTATACCCCCCATTGGGATCGCGACGACTGGCAGTACTACAAACCATGCCAGGCCATCTCCTGGCATCCCGATTGGAGCTACCACGCCCAGCGACAGGAGAACTGGCACGAAGTGGTCAACCGCCTAATTAAGGAATGTGGCCCCATGTTGGCCATTGACTGGAACGCCATCTGCGACCGCCACCAAGGGCAGACAGGGTCCACCAGGGACCCCAGCCGGCTGCCAGTCGAGTTCTGCCATGATTTCCTCACCCAGCTCATCCAGGCTGACCTCGACATCCGCACTCTTTGCTGGAGCAAGCATATCCACGTCGATTGGCAGGCGTCGTGGAAGCAGGAGATGGAAAAGAGGCAGCCGGCAAGCCATGGTGGAAAAGGCAAAGGGAATAGCCCCCCACCCCATGGCAAGGGTATATGGCCTGCCGACGCCACTTGGCCCATCAACGACTTTGCCAGGCAGCGGTGCGTGGGCTCCTCCAATCGCCACCTGGTAGGCGGCCGCAGGCACCCGGACCATCACCGCCCTTCGCAGTGGGTTCGCCCTCGGGCCTCCCGCTAACCCCCCATCCGACTGACCTCAGTCGTTTCCAAGGTCAGTGCACCTGTTCGGTGCGGCCTCGTGCCTACCCCCGGCGCAGCCGCCCCGTCAGCCTGCTACCCCCCGCGAGGCAACCTGCCACGCTTCCTGTCCACGTCTGGTGCACCTGCTCGGCGCTGCCCCCACCTCCTCCCGTGGCCAAGCCTTGCCTGCCGCGCCCAGCGCACCTTGCCGCGCTACCCCCCTTCGCCCACGGGCGAGGCCTTCGGGTGAGACGCCTCGCTCGCTGGCCTGGGGCCCCGCCGCCTCAGCGCTGCGCCCCGCGGCGGTCGTCTCGGCTGCCCCCGCCGGTCGAGCAGCGAGAGCCCTGCCCCTCTTAGGCCGTTACTCTTTGCTCCGCACGCCGTGGGCCAGCTCTAGTCCACTTCTCTGGGGTGCTGGCGAGCCTGCCTTCTGTGAGCCAGTCTTGCCGCTCGCCCCGGGCGCTCTTTGCACCCTCCCCCCCGCCTTCGCCCCGTCCTGCTCCGCGTTCCTCCGGGAGGAGGCCCCCGCCGCTGCGTCCCTTGCCCTGCGCAGGTTGGATCGCCGGCCTTGTGCAGGTTTTGGCCCAGGTCTTTGCCCGTTGCCTCCTCCTCCGCCTACCCCACTCCCCGGCGGTGCTTCCCTGCTCCCACCGCTCGCCTGGTCCTACGATCGGGCCCTCGCCCGGGGTCCCTGGGATGCCTCGTTGGCCATCCGCGGCCACGGCTCTCGCCGCCCCCTTTGTGCCTGGTTTTCAGGCCAGCCCATCTGGCGTGTCCGCCCCGCCGGCGCTACCGGTCTGCGGGTTCCGGCTTTGCTGCCTGCTCTTCCCTGTGTTCCTTCCGCCCCCCTGCCCCAGGGCTCTCACGGGCCGGCCCTCCCCTGGTTGCCTCGCAGGTCCGCTGGTCTCGGCGCCTTGGCCGGCCCTTGCTCTTCCACTCCGCCCTGCTGGGTACCCTTCCCCAGTGCCCCTGGCCCCTCACCTGAGGTGTTCCCTCTGGCGGCTGCCCCCCGTGCCTGGAGGTCAGTGGATCTCAGTGCCTCGGTCGCCCGGCTGCGCTGCCCATCTCCAGCGAGCGCTGGACCTGCCACCCCCAGCCTCGGCTTTGCCTGGCTGCCCGCCAGCTGCCGCCCCCCAGCTGCTGCCTCGCCGCCGCCGCTGGCCTCCCGCATCGGCGCCCCCCCCGCCGCGGCCTGGCCCTGCCATGAGCGGGCCCCGCTTCCTCTCCCTTCGGCCCGCGCCGGGCCTCCTCTCTCTTCCCGCGCACCCGCGGCTTCATTCGCGTTTTGTTCGCCCGACTAATGCCACACCGCCTGAGCAGTCCCCCTGCCCAGCCGCCGACGCAAAAAGCTTGTTTGTGTGTATGCGTGTTGCCCCCGACCCCGGCCTGACCCCATCGCGCCACGCTTCACGGCTCTGGCCCGTCACTGTCGCACCGCTCCCGCACCTCTCCCCCGTCGCCCCCCTTTTTCCCCTGCACGCGTTCTCCTCGCGACTGCCCTCTCGCGAGCATTTCTGTCTGATCCCCTATGGGATGGTCCAGCTTCTCCACGCTGCGTGAGCTGGCCCAGCCAACGCGCGCCAAAAAGTGCGTGTGTGTGTGTGTGTTTGTGTATGTGTATGTGTGTGTGTGTGTGTGTGTGTGTGTCCCGTGGTCGTTCCCCTGTTGGTGGCTTCCTCACTTGTCTCCTCTCTCGGCTGGCCTCCCGAGAGACGGTCGCGCAGCGGTGTTCCCGACGGGTGCGAATTGCGGGCGGCCCAGAAGCCGTCTGGAAACCGATCGGGTTCAATTTGACGCCTGGTGGGGTGTGAAGCTGTCTTTCATTGAGCATGTGTCTGGCCAATGTTTTTGCCGTGCCTGGGGCTTCCTGGCAGGTTTCCTGGACTGTTTGAGCTTCTGGGAGCCTGCTGGAGTGCTGTCCGCGCCGTTTGGTCGTCTTCGGGAACTCGGTGCCCTCGGGGAAGGCAGCCCAAATCCTGAGGGTTTTGAATCAACAATTGGCGCATGTCGGTCGTGATGCAGTGGGGGGGCCTTAGCATGTGTGCTACAACTGGCACAGATCAGTGGAACAAAAACATTGCCCGATGTGCAGCGGCATATTTTCGACCGTCGGGGAGCCTCTCACGCGCAGTGCTCCATCTGAGGATGTGAGTCCTGGGGCCTCTCGAGAATTATCCTCTCTCACCTGGGCGATTCTTTGGCGGCGATTGCAGGCCACAGGACCTTGGGCGCTGCAAATTACGATGCCTTCGGCGGTGAAGATCACGAAACATTTGGCGCAGCTTGTCATCCGTGTGACTGTCCAGAAACATTTTCGGGCATTCCGCACAGTCGCGTATTACAGGTTCCCCTAAGGTGATGGTTCAGTCCTTCTTTTCATCTTTCTGCTGCCTCCTCCCTCCCTCCTCCCTCATCCCTGTGTCCTCCTGGAGCGTGCTCGTCGCGCCAGTCCCTAGGCCAACAAACCATATCCTTTCTTCCTACGATTGTTTCCTGTTTCTTCCTCCCACACGCATCCCACCCCCTCCTCCCTGATCCTCCAATCCCCCTCTTTCCCCTGTTCTTCCCCTCCCCCACTGGATTGTCCATCCCGCTCCTGCTCTCATCTTGTCTCCCACCATGTTGCTGGACCGTTGCCCTTCTTCCCCTCCCGTGTATCCTGTTAGGGGCAATGGGTCATGCCGCAGTGTGGAAGAACACCCCTATCATGAGGCTTGCGAATTCAGGCGGCGATGATGTACCGATATTGTCGATGATAGTGACGCGCTCTCGGCTTGCGGGGCATGTGAGCATCGTGCCTTGTGGGATAGGTTTTGCCAGTCACGATAGGGGTCACGCTGTTGTGGTGATGGTGGTCGCGACAGTTTGTGGAGTGCAATGTGGTACTCATGCTCGTGTGTGGAGGTGTTCTCATCATGATCGTGGCATTTGCTTTTGGTCGGTTACCAGTGTTTGCGCCTTCCCCTGATGAGGATGGTGTGAGTGGCACAAGAGCTCCGAGGCTTTCCAGAAGTAGTAGCAGCGCTGGCGCCGGTCCAGGCATTGTGACGTGTGTTTTGCGCAGAGCTCTTCCATGCACGGCTTGATGTCGCTTGTGTGCCCTAGAGTTGTCTTTCCTGGCCGTTCATCAACTATATTTGCTTCTTCTGTGTGCACGGTATGTTTCCGAAGGGACTTGATCATGCGGGATTGTGCACATCCAGGGTGATCGAACACCGCGTCATGATAGCATTCTCGTTAGTTGCACTGTGCTCTGATGCTCATGTACGGTCGAATGCAGAACAGAGTGATTGCCATACTCTATGTACAGTCGTAGCTTAGATGCAGATTTCCTGTCGAGGAGCACCGTAACGCCCTCGTCAGAGGCCTCCAGAAAGTCACCAGTTGCGATGTTCGCGGGTGTGGCGGCGATTTCAGTCGTGTCACAGTGTCCCATATGCAAGACAATAATCCAGTCTTTGGCTTTGCACTTCGAGACAGCTTGTCCCGGCCGAAGGACTGACGACGTTTTTGCTGATCCATATCTTGTTGCGTTCGGCGGCCTCATCAAGGTAATTCGGAGGGCCGATGCTTGCCGAGGACAACAACCGAGAAGAAAGGCCCAGGAACCCCGTCCTGCGCTTCGTAGGACCCCGCTGTTGCACCAGAGGCACTCGGGTCGGTCGCGCCGAGGTGCCCCACGTCTATTGGAACAGTCATAGGTTTTGTGGCTCGGGCGCACGCCGACTGGCTGAAGCTTCAGGGCAGTCGGGCGCCATGTCCCATTTCATGCTCGGCCTGCAGTGCGTCTGGCAATTGACCAGGGTCGCACTGCGTCAAGATGCCGTAAGCGTGCAGCCACACGTGGGGGCGTGGCGGATCATCGCCTGGACCGTGTCTCGCTGTCTCGCGGTGCTTCTCGGGACCCTGCTGATGCTGAAGTTCTTACCGAGCTCTCTGTCGACGGCCTCAGCGCTCCCCATACCCCTCCCGCTCCTGGCCCCCCTCCCCGCACCCTCGGCCCGCACACTCAGCGCGTGCCCGCGTCCCGCGGTACAAGGGCTGGACCTGAACGGCGTTTTGGCGATTTCGTGGGCCGTTTTCGTTTCGACTTCGTTTTGCAGTAGAGGTGGATTGAAGACAAAACGAGGGAAAAAGAAAAACAAAACGAAACCGAAACACACCGTTTAGGTTCAGCCCTGCGCGGTACCGACGTGCCCGCAGGAAGTGATCCCGTCTGCTTTGCCGACCTGGAGATCTCTGGGTCCGGACGCGCTCCCGGGGGAAAGAGAGCGAGGAGGGGAAAAACACACAGACACAATTAATCGTCGATCTCCCAGAAAATATTGGAAAATATGGGAAGTGGGGGGGAAGACGAAAATCCACAAAGTATGGAAAAATATGGGGGATCGTGTAGTTGTGTGTATTCATTTGTGTGTCCCAGGGCCCCTTTGGAGAACGGCGGGGAGCGGAGGCCAGGGCCACTCTGGTTGACCCAAGAGGGGGTCCAGCGACAAGGGGGTGGTGCAACAGATTTGGTGCAACACATTGTGGGGTTGCAATCGGTTTGGCGAAGAGACGGGGAGGACGTGGATGGGGGTCAGTGGCGGGAAAAGGGAGAGGAGGGGAGAGGAAGAAAAGGAGGGGAAGAGAAGGAGAGGGAGGAGGCGGTGGGGAAATGGGGGAGTGGTGAGGAGGGAGGTCGGAGGAGAGAGGGATACAGGAAAGGAAGGCGGGCGTGTTTCCACTGGTTTCTGATACAAGGCTGCTGATGTTCAATGAACGCGACAGCCAGGCAAACTGGTACCACAACTCTGTGTGACCTCGTGACAGGCTAACGAGGGAGTGGCGGGAGTGGCGATGATGGGAGAGGGGGAAGAGGAAATAGGGCATGGCAAAAGAGGGGAGAAGAGTGGGGGGAGGGAAGAATCGGGAATACGCGGGGAGGAGTGTCGAATAGAGGGGAGATGGGCTGAGGAGAAGCGAGTCCTCATCTGCAGCTGCTGCCTTTGCTGCTCCCACTGCTGTTGCTGATCATCCCTGCCCGTGCTTCTTACTATCCGGAAGCACTCGGCGACCCTTGGGCAGATGCAGATACAACAGCGGCAGTCACGTAACTCAGCGTGAACTTAGAGAGGAACGCAGTCAACCCAGCCACTTCCAGCGTGAATCCCGATAGCCCTTGGACGACCGATCCGGCGCGAGTCGAGGGACAGCAGAAGTGCTCAGGCCCTGAGGTGGTTCCAGTCCAGCTGCTGCTGCTCCGTCTTTGCTCCCCCCCCCACTCCTCCTCCTTCTCCTCCTCCTCCTCCTCCTTCTCCACGTCCTCCACCTCCTCCGCCTCCGCCTCCGCCTCCTCCTCCTCCTCCTTCTCCTCCACCTCCTCCTCCTCCTCCTCCTTCTCCTCGTCGTCGTCGTCCTCCTCCTCCTCCTCCTCCTCCTCCTCCTCCTCCTCCTCCTCCTCCTCCTCCTCCTCCTCCCCCCGTCGCCTTCTCCACCCCGCGTGGTCCTCCAGGTCCATGGGTGACCTGCAGCAGCAGATGCGCCAGCTGCACCGCCGCAGCGTCGGCCTCGAGGACGCCCTGCGCGCCTCGCGCTCGCGGGGCGCGGCGGCTGAGGCGGAGAACGCGGAGCTGCGCCAGCTGCTGCGGGGGCTGCACGACAGGGCGCCAACGGCCGGCTCCAAAGATCGAAAGCCGACGCCAGTCACACCGATAATAACCACCCCGATAATAACCACCCCGACACGCGAGGCCTTTAGTAAACGCGCCCAAAGAAGGAGTCGAACAGGGCAGGGCTGTTCAGTAAACGCCCAGGGCCGTTTAGTAAACGCCGATTGTCTGGTGCGGGTGTTTTTTTCTCTCTTGAGCCGGAGTGGTGACCTTGAAATGGTTCCCGGGTCCTTAGTCAATCGCTGCCGATTTCACAGGACATGTTGTCGTGCGATCATGAGCGCGTGGAGGTATTGCGCGGCAAAATGTGTACGCTTCTGTTCGTAGTGCTACGCATGAAGATCCCGACAGGCAGGACATGCGTCTACTGTTGTGAACCTCAAGTTGTTGTCCCATTGGTTGAGCGAGAAATATGATTGCCCCTTTCTACCCCGCCGTGCCCTCAGACTGACAGTCTGTGCAGTGCTAGCGGATGAAGGGGGAGGAAGGAGGAGGAGGAGGAGGAGGAGGAGGAGGAGGAGGAGGAGGAGGAGGAGGAGGAGGAGGAGAGGAGGAGGAGGAGGAGGAGGAGGAGGAGGAGGAGGAGGAGGAAGAAGAGAAGAAGGAGGAGGGGGATTCGGTAGCAACTTATGGGGGCCTTGCATGTCGTTGCAATTCAGTCTTTAGAGTGCGTCCGCATGCGCTAGCGTCTGGTCATCGATGGGAAAGCGCCGATTTAGCGTAAATCAATATCGATTCGCACAGAAGGAGGAGCTAAGAGGACGCCTCTTTCTACCTCGTGGTGCCTCCAGTCTGACGGCTACAGAACGCTCGTGCAACACGACAAGCGATAGAGGTGATACGCTAGCGTAACCCTACCAGCTCATCCAGAAACGATGCCCAGACGAGTTGCCCAATCAGAGATGTGGAGGAGCATGTAATTGACTAAAACGGCTGGATAAGACGTTATACCCAAACAGGGGGATGATGGAGGAGGAATCGGTGGAGGAGCAGGAGGAACAGGAGGAAGAGGAGAGTAGGGATAGGGGGAGGAGGAGGCGGGAGGAGGGAAGGAGGAGGAATAGGCGGATGAAGAAGCGGAGAAGAAGGAGGATGATGAGCGGGAGGGCGAGCAGACAGGCCAGAGGCATCTTGGATGCCTCTCGGAGTCTCTTCGGATGTCTGTCGAGAGCTTCTTGGATGCCTCTTGGGGCGGTCTGGGGGTCTCTTGGCAGTCCCGGGGGCCTCTTGGGGCGTCTTGGGTGCCTCCGGGGGGCCTCTTGGGGCCTCTTGGGGGTCTCTTGGGAGCCTCTTGGAGGCCTCTTGGGGGTCTGTTGGGGGCCTCTTGGAGTCTCTTGGGGCACCCTTGGAAGCCTCGGTGGCCATACGGGGCCATCTTGGATGAGATCATCGATGCAAGAAGGGGAAGATTCTAATTAGAGCCCCCCCATTAGGCGAGATTATGGCCAACACCGTAGTACAATCAATGCTTGTGGCTTTTTTGCCGAGGCCTCTTGAGGCGTCGTGGGTGCCTCTGGGGGGCCTTTCGGGCCTCTTGGGGGTCGCTTGGAAGCCCCTTGGGAGCTTATTTGGGGCCTCTTGGGGGCCTCTTGGGGCCCCTCTTGGGGCCGTCTTGGGGCACCCTTTGGAGCCTCGGGGGCCATCTTGGGGCCATCTTGGGGTCAGTCGATCAAAGGAGGGGGGGCTCCTTCAAAAAGGGTTCCCCCCAGGAGGCCAAAATGTGGCCAACGCCTTAGTCGCATGTATGATTTTGGCCTTCTCGCCGAGGCCGCTTGGGGCGTCGTGGGTGCCTCTGGGGGGCCTCTGGGGGGTCTCTTGGGGTTTTGGGGGGAGCCTCTTGGGCACATCTTGGGAGCCTCTCCTGGGCACCTCTTGGGGCCGTCTTGGGGCATTCTTGGGAGCCTCGGACGCCACCTTGGAGGAGATCATCGATCCAAGAAGGGGAAGGCTCCAATTAGCGTTGCCCCCCCCCAGGATGCCAAAATGCTGCCCGACCCCAGGTAAAATACATGATTTTGGCTTCCTCGTCGAGGCCATTTTGGACGCTCTAGCTGCTCGCTGGACGCCCCGTCCAGACCCAGGGGTAGGGGGTAGGGGGAGGAACCAAGACACTCGCCCCGCCCGCAAGCCGTCTCGATCACTCCCACCCGCCCTCCCAACACATAAGTCGCACCCGAGCCTCAGCATGTTTAGCGGGCGTCTTTGGATGGACAGCTACTGTGAACCCAAAGCGACCCCATGTGCGCGACGCTGGGGCGAGGTGCGCCACGCGTGCCAGGCGCGCCACGCGCGCCAGGCACCCCTGGGACCCGAGCGTGCCAGGCACGCCTGGTGCGCCAGATGCGCCACTTGCGCCAGGTGTGCCGCATACTCCAGCCGCGCCTGGTGTACCACCTTCGGGGCACGTGCAGAGTGTGTCAGGTGCGCCTGCGTACGGGACAGCACACACCGGGAAACAGGTGCCCCCCCATCCTTGCCGACAACCAATGCCCATCATTGTTATTAGTGAGCCTGCGCACAGCAGGCCATGCGCCACCACCCCGCTGTCCCTGTCAACAACTACTAAACAGTGATCGCGGGGCGGCCGCGCATGATCCAGGTTTCGCCGCGAGGTGCATTTGGTATAGTTTTTGACGGGGATGGTGGCCTTGCGCACAGCAGGCAATCTGCTGACACCCCCGCCGTCCCAGTCAAAAAAATACAAAGTGCTCGCGGGCCTCACGAACATGATTCAATACTTTGTCCCAAAGTATACGTTCTATTTCTTTAAAGAGGGATGGTGGGGGGGGGCGCATCAGGTTGGCTGCGCATGCTCCGAATTTGGAGGCATAGTGTGTTTTGCATTGCTTGTTGACAGTGATCGTGGGGGGTGTGATCATGGTGGTCGGCATTGTACGTGGTTGGCTGCCGGTCGCCTGGGGGAGGGGGTGTATATACATGGGGAACTGATAAACCCCTTCCTGAAGGGGAAGAGGGGGGGGGAAGAGAAATCGCTCTAAAGCACTTACGCCCTAAAGGGCTGGTGGGATTATGTTCCAGGTGATGCCTCTGTCGACCCGACTTTGTGGCCGAGCGGAAAGACTGCCCCCCAGTGTACTTCGCGGTGCCCTCAGTGTGTATTACTGCTTTATGCGCCAGGAGCGCAAGGGCGGGCAAGGGGACCCGACCTTTCCTCTTTCCTGTTTTCGCCGCAGTCGTAGTCATAGTCGTAGTGGGGCGACCGATAGGGGAAATCGCAGCAGTCCAGCGTCCAGTGGTGGTTCCAGCTACGGTCAGGTCAGTGACACGACACTGCATGTCGTAAAGGCCGTTTGGGCTGCACTCGCTCTCTGTGGTGCCATCCTTCTCCGCGCGCTTGTCTCTGTCATGTGGCTCGGAGCACTTTCCCTGTCGTCTGGTTGGATTCGATTTCTTGTCTGGCTTCCACTGCATGAGTGCCAAGAGGACGGGCAGGAGCGCAGGGAGAGCGGTGTGCAACTGGTTCGCAAAACCAGGATCGAGCTTTCGCACCTGCTCCAAGGCAAGGTGCAAGCTCACGGGCCGCTGCATACACAAGACAATTTCCTTGACCGCGCGATCGGCCGCCTGGGTTGCTCGATCTCTGCGGGCAGTGCGATCAGTCCGCGACCGCCTCAAGCAGCTAGCTGCGCAGCCGCTTCCCTGCATTCCAGGGACCTTGGCCAGCCCGGGCGGCGCCCCCCTCCTCCCTCCATGGCGAGGGAGGCGGCGGTTCGGGCCCCCGATGGCCCTGTAGCCAGAATGGCCAACGATGCCTCCTGCTGCCCCTACTCCTGATACTCTCTTTCCTCTCCATCCGCCATGAGGCGGTTGGAAGGCGTTCGGCTTCGGCGTTTCCACTTGACGAGTATATCTGTGGTGCTCGACAGGAAGCACACCGAGGGTTGGGCGGGTCAGGCGTTTGCTGCTTTGCGTTCGCTTGTCGGCGGCAGCCACTCGTTGGAAGTTGCCCGGTAAGATATTCGTGGGCAGAAGGGTTTTCAACATGGCCCGCACGGGCCTGTCTCGGGCTGGCTGATCCGTTGTAGCAGTAAACCGAGTTGGCCAGCTCATATGAGAATTTGCTTCAGCTCTATACCAAGCAGCCCGCGAAGGCGATCATTCCGCTTTCATGGTGCTCAGTCGTTTTGCGGCGCTGGACCGCTCACTTCCTGTCCAGGTCTGCTATGATTGTCCAGGTGCAAGCGGCGCGCCTTAGATGCCAGTGAGGCAGTGAGTAGTAACAGCCTTAGGCAGCACCCCTGGAAGGATCTGTGAGCGGGCATCGGTCGTCGGGCTGTCGTTCGCAAAGTAAGAGCTCATTCCTCGGAGAGCGTTGCCAGGGCGCACCATGAGGTTTGGATTGTGGGTGGTAACAAGATGGCTGCTACTCGTACGTTTGCTATGGGAAATGCGCTACTTGGGAGCATCCCTGAACACTGGCCCCTGTTCGTCTCTGGCTGTGAGCGCATGGTCGTACAATCTGTGGATGGTAGGGGTCAGCTGGTCCTTGGCTCTTTTGAGATACCAAACCCCCACGGTATTGCAGGCAACACGGATATTTGACTGTGATTTGGAGGGTGCGAGGTTTTTCAGAAGGGGTCCCATGGCCGAGTGGGCTACGGCGCCTCCTGTGACTCCTCCCCCGCGTCCTTTCCAGAGCTTCCTGTACTCGGAGGAGGCCCCTTGGGCCGTGCGCGGCACTCTGTGGTTCAGGCCGAACTGCTCTCGGCTTCATTCTATTGCAAACTCTAGCGGCCTCGGTGCCCCAGAAAGCTCGAGGAGGCATGTTCTCTCTGAGCCTTGGGTCTGAGCACCGAGGGCTCAAGACACAGCGCTCCCGTTTAAGGCGTCTATCTTTCCTGGCCGCAAATTGGGGACGGCCACCATCGTCTCAGCTGGTGGGCCGTCAGTGGTCTTGAAAGCTGTGTGGTGCCCCCTGCTGTCGAGCACGGAGATCCTAACAGCGAAGCTGTGGGGACCTCTGATTCGGCTGAGATGGAAGGGCAGCGGAGCTCCCCTGTGGTGGGCCTGCCCGGCTTTGGCGCCTCCCGCTTGGCCAAGCTGCATGCTCTCAGCTTTCCTGAGGCGCTGGTTAAGCGGGAGCGCTTGCAGAGCCAGTGCAAGGGATGGTGTTGAAACTGCTTGGGGATAGGAGCAGGAGGAGGACGGCACACACCAGACACATCCATTCAGAAATCTTGCTATAAGACATCTTAGGGCACGCTCTTCGTCGATCTTTGAGGGTCCTAAGGTGCCCCAAAGCTTCTGTGGGTCACTGGGGCCATCAGGTGATAAGACATTTGCTCGGGGCACCTGGTGGCATGCCGATGTTGTATGCCATGTGTATACTGTAGGGTCGAAGAGCCGTCAAGCGGCCCGCTTCATTTGAGTCCCTTAGAGGCCCTCCCTATCCTCTCTTCTCCTTCCCCTCCTCCGTACTCCTGCTGACAGCCTGATGGCGGCGGCGCCTGTGCGGGCATTCCAGGTTGAGCACCCTCTGTGGGCTAGTCTCGGGGCCACGGACCGACAAAAGACTTTTTTGTTTGATTCGCGGGTCGAGAGCGAGCCTCTTCTGGTCGAAGCTAAGCGGGCTGCGCACAGCTTTAATTAACAGAGGAAGGGAAAAAGAAGGCGGGGCCTCACGTCAAGGCCAAGAGAGGGCAAAGCCCCGGGATCAGGCGGTCCTGAAAGCGAAGTGCATGCAACCGACAAAAGACAGACCACGGCGCAGAGTTCGCACGAATGCTGAGGCCGAGGCCCTCCAGGGTCACAGTTCGAGTCTCCCCACCCTCAGGTGGCCACAGGCGGCCTGACCCGGGCCAGTCGCTCAAGGCTCATCGATCTACACCTGTCGGACGGCGAACGTCGCTCATCATTGGATGACCTTCGCGGTGCCGGAACACATCGACGTCCCCCCACCCGAACGCTCTCAGGTGCAGTCCCTCGAGGGCCAGGTCGCGGACCGCCCCGCCGGGCCGCGCCCCCGAACGCCGGCGGGCGGCGCTTCGCTGGGAGGCGGCGGGGGGCCGCGGGCACCGGGTGTCGCTGAGCGGCCCTCGCTCTCTCAGCAGGGTCCTGCCGATCTTCCCTCCCTCCGTCCTCCCTCCTCCGCTCTCCCCCTTCAGGAACCTCTTCGCTCGAGCCGTTGGTCGCCAGGCCGCTCGGCTCGCCGTTGCACGAGCGGTAGCGGTTGCGGATCCCGCGCCGCGGCGGCCGGCGCCGCGGTGGCCGCCGCCCGTGGGGCGACCCTGGCGGCGCACGCGGTGGCGCCTTGACACCCGCCCTCCTTGTCTACGAAAGCGACCCGTGCCAGCTGCTGGGGCATATATACATATATATATATATATGCTTGTGTGTATGTGTACAGTGGATTCATGACACATATATAAACACATGTTTCGACATATTTATAAACATATGTGTTTATACATATGTATGAAGATCGATAGGCACATACACACATGCACATATTTATATGTATATGTATGTATATATGTGTATATATACATATGTAGATATGTGTATATATATATGTATATAGGTACATGCATGTACGCACATATACCATGGCACGGGAAGAGAGGCGAGTCGGTCGAGCGGAGCCCAACGGGCGGGTCGGTTGGACGGACTCCAGCGGGCGGCTCCCGCGCGAGCCGCCCCGCGGGGCTCTCCGGCCGCCGGGGCCGTAGAGGCCCCGGGAAAAGCTTGAGCCCCGATGAGCACAGGGGGGGGGGGAAGGGGGCAGTCCCCGCCTCCTGGAACCTTACGTTGAGTTGCGCCCGAGCTCTCACACCCAGTCTTTGCCTCGTCGCTCACTCACTGTCTGCTCCCCTTCATCCCTCCTCCTTCTCCTCCCCACTCTCCCCACTCCCCCGCCTACCAGCCATTCGCTGCTTTCCGCTCACATTTCTCTCAGGGGGGAGTGGGAGGCACGATGGGCGTCGACCTGGATGCCGAGCTGGCACTGAGGCGCCGAAGCAGGCCTCGTTTTATTATATTGGACGCTTGACGATAGCATGCGGCCAGTCTTCCCTCCCAAACATTTCCGCGCTGTACTAGTGCAGTTCATCTGTTTTGACGATCTAGTGTATGTGTTGTGCGGTCTACTGTTTGCCGTTGGAGCCGAAACAGTGTAAGGCAGTCCGCTGGCTTTTTGGATGCGACACGCTTGTGGGACAGCCTGTAACAAGTCTCTTCCCGCGCAGATTGGGGGCATCTTCTCCCCTCCACACTGAAAGTAAGTTTGGTATTCGGATATATCTCCCTTGAGCGTTCGCCGTTCAGTCGATCCACAGGAGATGCTTCGTGCAGATGTCCTTGCTTGGTCGGGCACCCTGGCTTCATCTGGTCCTTTCTGTGAATCCTGAGCAGCATCCAACTCACCCGAACCACACTTACTCGGGGCTCCTTCAGCCTGTGATGGAAACCGCGCCTGCAATTAGACAGAACGTTAGCGTTCCTCTCTTCGGCTTCGCTCACGCCCCAGTACCTTCCATGCTGGAATGTGCAATCACATTGAAGTTGGAAAACAAGCGAGCACATCTCGCCGCTGTCTTCGGTCAAAGGAATCGATCTCGCTCGTCGTCGATGGGTTCCATTAGTACTGGTCACGATCTCCGCCTATCCGGCTCCCATTTCTTCAGCCCGCTCCCCTTCAGGAAGATCCCACCGCTCGCGCTCGGGTCGAGGAACAATTCCTTGCCCTTGGGACGTGGGATCGGCAAAGAGCAAGGTGGAGGAGGATGAGGAGGATGAGAAAGAGAGATACGAGGAGGAGCATGAGGAGGAAGAGGGGGAGGGGCGCGGAGGCGTGCCATGCAGAGGGGTGGAGAAGATCTGGGGTAAGGAGGGCATGAGCCTGGAATGGCCAACAGTGTTCTTGTGCATTGGTGCTGCCAACGAAGCCAGACATCAGAATGCAAAGGTCTCAGGCAGGGCGCCTTCTGGGCCACCTGAGTGCTCGGCTGGGCTATGGTCTCAACGCGCGTGTGCCCAAAACATTTGGGGTGGGGCGTTCGGGCCCTCTCAGGGCTCCGTTGGACACAGTCTGGCTCTTCCTGGGGCCTTGTCGGAACATTGTCGGCCCTTGGCCTTTGGCTCTCTTGGGTCTGCTTGGGGGGTTCTCTTGCGCCTCTTGGGCTTCTATGGAGCCCTCGTGGGCCACCTTGCATGCTGGAAGATTGTCATGCCGCCTTAAGCTTGGGCTTTCTTTGTGGCACCCTATCCGTCTCGTTTCAAGCAGTACGTATGCTATTCAATGCCCCTGGCTGTGTCAACTGGCGAAACATGACCCCTGCAGCGCCGGTTCTTGGAATGCCGTAGGGTGAGGTATTGATGTGCCGTGCTCAGACAAGCTCACGCGAGCAGAGGAACTTGGCGCGTACTGTTTTCCACGGCCGCCACGACTTTGTGCCACACGTGGTTCCGCGGACGAGCAGGATGTCATGTTGTTGCTGTTTGGGCCAGTGGCTCCAGTGCCCGCTGCTACGACGAGTTCAGAAGACATGCGCATCCCAGCGGCTTCCCATGCTTGCCCGGAGCGCTTTGCACAAGGAGATTTCCTTTCCGTCGCCGCCCCAGGGCCGTGACCATCCCCTCGCACGTTTGTGTCATTGTTGGACCCTCTTGTAGCTGCTGCCTCGAATAATTGCGGGTCTCGGTGCGTGCTCTGGGCCCGCCCCAAGCGATTCCAGTTCCAGCCCTGAGATCCGCAAGCAAACATGCAATCGAAGCACGTGATCAGGTTGCAACTGCAGCGCAGCCAGTACTGACCCTGATGAACTTGGCGCGACCACAGTCGGAGGTCTTCTGTCTTCGAGAGGAGCGACTGTTTCGGCAATGCAAACCAAGTCATCTCAATTCTTACTGACCAAGACAAGGGACGTCGTTGCAATGCTACGCAAACGAATACGATGCAAAGCAGTGCACATCGCTGCAAAGACAGGTGACGTGAAGAAACACATCATGCAGCGCAGGGCATTTATCGACAGTGTAACACTTTCAAGCCACGTAGAATGCACCAGTGCAAAACAGATCCGTGCGACACAGGGCGGTTCAAAGTAATGCAGCGCAAGACTTGCTGGGCAAATCTAGGCAGCGCCAAGCACATGAATACAGTGCAATGGAAAACAGTTCAGTTGTTTGCACCGCGATTCAGTGAAATCAATGAGAAACGATGAGAAGGAATGCCGCGCAAAATCAATGCAAAGCAATGCAAACAGTGCAAAGCAATACAAAGCACTGCAGCGCAAAGCAAAGCAAAGCGTTGCACGCGCACTTTCAAAGAACGGGCGCCATGGGCGACCTTGATTGGCGACCCTACTGGCAATCGGCAACCCCGATCCGAGGGTCCGACCCTGGGGGCCTGGGCGATCCCGCATCCTCGTAGCTAGAGGCCAGGTGCCCGCGCCACCCCGAGGGCTCGGGGCCGCCTCCCGCATGGTCACCAGGGCTTGCACGCAATATGCAGGAGCCCCTCAGGCAAAGCCTAGTTTGGAAGAGGCACCTTTCATTTTGCCATCGTGGTATGTGCATGAACGCCCAGTGCCACAAACATCGCATAGTGGCACGAAGACACGAAGTGGCGCTTTTATCGCTCAACTTGTTTTTCCTGGCGCAGCTTGCCATGAGGGTGCGACGCATCGACAGCTGCTCGGATCACGCTCGACGGCACCCGATGCCACCTTTCAGGCGAGCTCAGAGCGCTGCGCCTGGCATGTCCTGTCTGCGGATCCATCGCAGCCGTCCCGGTGGGTTTCTCGGGTCCCGGGCAGGTTCCGGTCGCTGAGCCCCCGGGCCACCAGCGGCTCCGGCGCCGCGGCTCCGCGGGCCCGCGGCGGAATTCCGCCGGGCCGCGCAGGCGCGCAGACGGGGGGGGGAAGGTGGCAGGCAGATGCGGTTCAAGAGCATGAAGGGAACGGGTCCTTTCAGAAAGGGTTCTTGGAAGTTGTTCGCCGTTTTCGGGCCCCATGGCCTTCCCTTGGCCTCGGGGTCGTCAAACAAGTAGGATGAGAAGCTGGTCTTAGGAAAAGGTCTAGGTTCTAGGACTTCGTTTCCTTGGCGAAGTCAAGATAAATAGTTCTCCCCCGCCCGCCCGTCCGTCCGTCCGTCCAGCGGTGGCTCGCGGTGTCCCGCGGTGTCCCGTGGTGGCCCGTGGTGGCCCGTGGTGTCCCTTGGTGTCCCGTTTAGTGAGATCGATAGTGAGATCGATAGTTAGATCGAATACCAAGATCGATACCGAGATCGATGTTGTGCCCCGAAGTGTCCGTGGTGTCCCAAAAAGTGAGATCTATAGTGAGATCGATGGTGAGGTCGACAGGTGTCCCGTGGTGGCCCGTGGTGTCCCGTGGTGTCCCGTCGAGTGAGATCGATACTGAGATCGATACTGAGATCGATGTGGTGCCCCGAGGTCTCCCGTGGTGTCTCGTGGTGTCCCAAAAAGTGAGATCGGTGGTGCGATCGATAGTGAGATCGACAGGTGTCCCGTGGTGTCCCGTGGTGTCCCGTTGAGTGAGATCGATAGTGAGATCGATAGAGATCGATAGTGAGATCGATGTGGTGTCCCGAGGTGTCCCGTGGTGCCCCGTGGTGTCCCGTGGTGTCCTATGGTGCCCCGTTGAGTGAGATCGATAGTGAGATCGATCGTGAGACCGATAGTGAGATCAACAGGTGTCCCGTGGTGTCCCGTGGTGTCCCGTGGTGTCCCGTGGTGGCCCGTGGTGTCCCGTGGTGTCCCGTTGAGTGAGATCGATCGTGAGATCGATAGTGAGATCGACAAGTGTCCCGTGGTGGCCAGTGGTGTCCCGTTGAGTGAGATCGATAGTGAGATCGATTGAGTCAGATGTTGGTTCCCCCCCTTCTCCCCCCCACAACCCCACAACCTCTTTATCACCCGAAGGGTGGTCGTATAGGTACATGTTCGAAGTTCCGTGCGGATTTTCTGGGTCGGCGTTGGGCCCCCCCCTGACGGTGCCTTCGGTGCCAATCTTGGCGCGCCGCGCACTTTGGGGGATGGGGGTTCGGACTCGACCCAAGAGATCAGCGCGGACCGCCAGAAGTTCATGCGAATACCGAATCCAGTGGAGCGGCGGAAAAACCTGTCTCGAAGCCTCGTTTTCAGTATCAGCTGTGACGCCAAGGTGTCTAGCGTCTCAAAGGAGCCGAAGCCCATGCCCGAACCAAAATGGGTACGGAAAGGGGCTGAGTGTCTGGCATCTCTTGGGAAACTCTATAATCGCTCTCGAGCATCTCGCACGCCCCAGAGTTCTAGATGGCAAGGCGCTTCTTTACTCCGCCAGCTCCCCTTCCTAGAAAAAACGAAACTCGGTCCGAGCAGAATTTACATCTAGCAGAACACGCAGCGCTTGGATATGAAAAGAGATGTATCGAGCAAGCTGGAACCTACAGCGAGCGTGAAGTGCCAGATGCAGACGCTCGGCACCTTATAGCGGGGGTCGACCCAGTAGGTGCCTCCGTAGTCGTAGTATCCGACCTTGGTCGGCCAAACGCGCATCTCCTGGTCACCCTGGATCTCCGATCCTGGTCGTGTCTTGAGCGTCCGATCCTCCGCGACGCTCACGAGCTCCCCCATCCTGCAGAATGCCACGAAGCAGGTCCGCGCAAGTATTCCTCATAGTGAGCGGGTCGGTGATTTGATGTCGTTGGCCGTCCACCTGTCGGACGGCCGCCTGGCTGTCCTTCATGCGCTCCCGCGGCATCGCCATGTCGAGCGCTGCCCGTCGGTCCTTGCCAGGACCTGCTGGGATGTTGTACAGGTGGTCGTGCAGGCACTTGCCGTCGGTCCTCATCGTGAGCGGACAGGCGCGTCCCGCCTCTAGGGGCGCCCCGGGCGTCCGGGCCCGGGAACGCCAGCTGTGCGCACAAGGCCCTCGGGCAGATGCTGGTCGCCAGGCCCTCGTCCGCGCCCCACGTCTCCGCCGCCAGGGAGTGCGGTACCTTCCGAGCCAGTCGATGAGACCTCCACGCGAGCGGTGACCCCACTGTCCGTCGCAGATCCGCACATTCCCCGCCATGAATAGCCAGCCTGCTTGGCTGGCCTGGTCCTTCGCAGTCGCTCATGCCGCGTCGGCTACCGAGTAGAAGCTTTTGTAGCTTAGCTCGATTGGCCTGACCCACAGGCTCGTGTGGAAGAAATCCTTCCCGATCCTTACCAGCCGATTCCCTTCCAGCACCTTCGGCTTCGGGAACGTGCTCTGCAGCAGGGACACCGGTCTACTGAGATCTGGCCTGGTCTCTCGGTCGACATAGTTGAGGGATCTGGCCACGGCCCTCAGGGCGGAGATCTCCTTCTCGTCGCAGGGCTCGTTAAAGCATGGGCCGGCGTCCCGCTGGAATGTTGATCAGCTTGATCTCCTCCACCATGGTCTTCCGGTTGATCTTGATAGACTTGTCGGGTAGTTGCTCCAGCTGCATGCCATGCCCAAGAAGTCGCCCTTGCCCTTCTGGTACTTACCGAAGGGAAACCTCTGCTTGATCCTAGCCATGGCCCTCTGGAAGTACTCGTCGCCTCCTCCACATGTCTCGTCTACTGCCAGCGCCTGTGACCCTCGGTATTTGCCGTTCTCGTGCAGGTTGAGCAGGCATGGGTCGTAGGAGCTGATCTTGAAGCCTGCCGCCAGCGCCTCCGTAGTGAAGCTCTTGTACCATAGAAGTGGTGCATCTCCCAAGCCGTAGACACAGACCAGCACCTCTAGAAGCGAGCCCGGATCCACTCCAAGCACTCCGTCGACGGGTTGTTCGCAGTAGAGGGGTCCTTGCTTCCTCTGGTACCTGTGCCCGTGCATGAATCCCGAACTCATGTCTCCCAATTCGATGTCAAAGCCCATGGAAACGTTCAGCTGCATGCTAATCATCCAGGCCTCCTTGGAGATCATCGGTGAGTAGGTCTCGAGCTCCGCGAGGTCCGGGTCCTTATCGCCGCGCCCGATCTAGCGGCACTTGGCCGTCGTGTTGCCGTCCTTCATCTTCTAGATGTAGCAGTGTCGGCTCGGCATGGCTCTTCCAGCATAGGCCCTTTTGATGCCATTAGCCTCGCTGGGCGACACGATCCGAATCGCGTTGGCGTCGAGGATGTTCTTCCACTCCACGTCTCTGGCCTTGTAGAACTGCTCCTTCTCCTCGTCACTCATGTTCTTCAGTTGGACCTCCTTCTGCTTCGCGTCCTGCTTGACGGACAGGTCGGCTGACTCCACCGTCTGGTAGATGGACTCCACCATGTCGTCGGTCGCGGGCATCTCTGGGGTCTCGTCCACAGGTCTCTTGGACGGGTCCTGTCGCTCCGGGACTGGTCCAGGCGAGTGCACCTCCTGCGCTGACCTCTTGAACGTGACTCTCTTTTGGGGTGCCTTCTCCTCGACGGGCGGTCTGCCTATCATGGGCACGTCCGGAGGCCCCTCAGCTCCGTCACCTTTTCCTTCGCCTCATGGTAGCACCACATCGGGAACAGGAGGTCCTTTACTGGTGTCGCTCTTCTCCTTCTCGTTCGCCTCTGGCTCTTCTGAGGTAGGCGGCCTCGGCTTGTCCTCTGCGTCGGGCGGCTCCAGCTTGTCCGATATGTCCTCCACCTTGCGTTTGCCCTGGCTACCCGCGGGCTTCCTGCTGCCGCCCGTGTCGGCCACGTAATGGTTTGCCTGCACCTCCGCCTGAGTGGCGGCTCGCAGCTGCTTCCAGCTGCACAGGATGATTCCCCCTGGTACGATACGAAGGCCTTGCCCGAGGATGTTCGTACTGATCACTCTTGCGGGTCCACGCCAGTGCTCCCAGGCCTCTCATTTGGTGCCTTGCTGCCTCCAGAAGTAGACTTTGTCCCCAGGCTCCAGTCGCCTCGGAACGGTGTGCTCCGTCTGCTCTTGGCGCGGTCCAGTCGGTCCAGGATGGACTCTCGAGCGTAGTTTTCCCGAGCGGCGAGTCGGAGTCCGATGGCCCTGGCCAGGGCACGATCTACAGCAGCATGTCGGGATACAGTCTTCAGGCTCACGTCTGTGTCATCCTCGTGGGAGCCTTCCGGTAGACGAACTCCATTCCCCAACACTTGTGAGTCTGGGCCTCGCTCGTTCACGGCGCAGTTGGCTGCGTCAAACAGCTCTTCTTGGTCTTCGGCGCTCAGGATCGCCTTCGCCAGCATGATGCTGTAGTAGGTCCTCTTCCATAGCTGGCCCGCGGTCTCGGTCTTCCGGTTCTGGTATTCACTCTCGGCCCCGACGGGGTCGAGCTCGGTGCTTTCCGCGCTGGCCTTGTCCGCGAACACCCCTCCGATGATGCCCCTCTCCCGGTCGCTGATCAGGCGCTTCGGTCGTCCATACGGCCGCACCCAGTATTTGCGATACGCCTCCCTCATCGTGGTGCTCTCCCGGTCCGGGAGCCTGACCACCATCTGCTTGCCGGTGCCCCAGTCGACGATGTTGAGGCATGGGGTGATCTCGTTCTTAAGCTTGTCCTGGTTGTCCCAGGTCGTGTCCACGAACAGCAGGTCCATGTCGATCACCTCGTTGAACTCGAAGCTCTCTGGCGTGGGTAGTCGTGAAGGTAGCGTGGATTTCGGGTGCTTGGTAGCGCCGCAGACGTCGCATTCCTCGATGACTCATCGCGTCCAGCAGCTCCAGCTTCGCCTTCGCCATCTTCAGGACGAACGTCGTCCGCCTCAGGTCGGCGTTGCCGAGGTTGGCGCGGATCCGTTTGGCAAGCGTCTCCCAGGTCTTTCTTTCCTCCAGGGCCCGTAGATGATGAATCGTAGAGTGCCATCGCCACGCTAGTATCCTCGATCGGGCGCCCGACGTTCTTGGTGATTGCCCTGCGGACTGTCTTCACCAGGTTGGGAGGATAGACTTGCGACCATTTTGAGATCTTCTGGTGCTTCCCGTCGGGGTCTCTCTGGCTGCCGGACACGGTTGTGTGCTCGTGACTCATGGTCCTTAGAGCACCTCTTCTCGAGGTCCTTGGTGTGGTCCAACGTGGTGAGTCTGGCCGTCGGCTTCTTCAGGAGTCCCTGGCCGCTTGGGTCCTCCTGGCCGTGCGCGCACTCCTCCGGAGTGATCCTCCTGAGCCGCGGGTCCCTCCTGAGCCTCCGCAAGCTCCGCAAGACCCCAGGACGTTGGCCGTCCAGGGCTGTTTCAGGTCGAAGCGGCGCCCCGCGTCCCGCTGCATCCGGGCCATGCGGATCGCGAGCCTCGGGAACAGCCGTGCTTCCCTGTACCGCGCCCCCAGCCCTCCGGCGCGGGCCTCCGACAGTCAAAAATCACATACCCGGCGTCCAGGGACCCCCCCCTTCCGGGGAAACGAACTTCGCCCCCGTGTGCTGGCGGGCCTCTTGTGAAGCTCCACGGGGGCTCTTTCGGCTCCGAGAGGGGCGAGGACGGCCGCAGACCGCCTCGAGCTGGAGCCAAGGGTCCCCGAAAACCGCCGAGACCTGTCCAAGACGGCCCTGCCGCGTTCCCGTGCGGCCCTCGGTGGTTTCAGAACGGTTTAAGATCTCAGAGGCCCCCAAGACCCCAAAAGAGCCCCATCAGCACTCCAAGGAGAGCCCGACGAGGCAAACACCGTAGATTGTCGGACAGTTGTTCTCACTTGTTTTCGCGTTTCCGTTTTTCTAGTTTCTGACAGCCCAAACGGCCCCAGGGGCCACCCAGATCGCCCCGAGACGTCCCAAGATGATCCCAAGACGGCCCAACAGACCCCCAAAAAAGACCCAAGAGGCCTCGAAGGGACCCGCAAGATGTCGCTAAATGTGTCAAGAGGAGGCCAAGGAGGGTCTTGTAGAATCATCCTGGCGGGTCTGCCTCCCAACCTCCCCCAAAGATCCTCATCGAGGCCCCAAGGAGCCCCCCAAGAGTCATCCGAGAGGCCTTCCAAGGAGCAAGGAGGTTCTCTCGTAACTTGACTTCGGGTCTTGCTTTTCGGGGCTTGCATGGTTGCCTTCAATGGGGCCTCTTAGATCCGCCGTCCCCCCTCCTCGCCCCTACCTCCCAACGTGATTCCCCTGGTGCGTACGGGCGGGCTAGCGGTGTCGCCGCCATGGCAGTTTCTGGCTCAAGCGGACGCGAGGGCTCCATCCCTCCTCTCTCTCGCCCCTCCTCCTTTTTATCTCTCCTTCCCCGCATACCCATTATTGCTCTCCCTCTTGCACCAGTGCTTGCGAGAGCGGTGGGGGGGCACGGATGCTGTTTCCGAAGAGGAGGAGGAGAATGAGGAGGAGGAGGAGGGCGAGGAAGAGGAGGAGGAGGAGGACGAGGAAAAACGAATCGACTAGGACTGAGAGATGGAGAGTTGACATAGGATGCGAGGCAGCTCAGTTAAATTCGCACTTAAACGCGCTCGAAGCGCCGGCGTGGTTCTAGTTTATGTTTATGCCTTCGCTTCGATCCTCGACTGACAGGGCGCCCCGGTAGTGGAAGGTCTGCTGCGAGCGTTGCGTCGTTGGCAGCAGGATTGGACACCAGGGCGACGATTGTGATTGATTGTAGTGGCCTCCGGCCAGTGCCGCCGATCCGGGGCGCTCCGGGTGCCTGTGGAAATGTACGACGACGAGGAAGACGAAAACGACGACGAAAACGAATACGTCGACGACGACGACGACGAGAGCGACGACGACGACGACGACGACGGCGATGACGACGACGACGACGACGATGACGACGACGACGACGACGACGCGACGACAACGACGACGACGACGACGGCGACGGCGATGACGACGACGACGACGCGAGCGACGACGACGATGACGACGACGACGACGACGACGACGACGACGACGACGACGACGACGACGACGACGACGACGACGACGACGACGACGACGACGACGACGACGACGACGACGACGACGACGACGACGACGACGACGACGACGACGACGACGACGACGACGACGACGACGACAACGACGACGACGACGACGACGGGGGGGGAGCTGGGTTGCAGGGGGGGGGGTCTGCTCTGCAGGGGGGGTCCGCTCGGCAGAGGGAGGGGCTGCAGGGGGGGTCCGCTCTGCAGGGGGGGGGGGGCTGCAGGAGGGGGGGTCTGCTCTGCAGGAGGGGGGGGTGCAGGGAAGGCGGGGGGGTCCGCTCTGCAGGGGGGCGGGGCTGCACGGGGGGGGGGGTCCGCTCTGCAGAGGGGAGGGGGGGGGCTGGGCTGCAGGGGGAGGGGGGGTCCGCTCTGCAGGGGGAGGGGGTGCAGGAGGGGGGGTCTGCTCTGCAGGGGGGGTGTGTGCAGGGGAGGGGGGGGGGGTCCGCTCTGCAGGGGGGGAAGGGGCTGGGGGGAGGTCCGCTCTGCAGGGGGGGGTCTGCTCTGCAGGGGAGGGGGTGCAGGGGAGGGGGGGGGAGTCCGCTTTGCAGGGGGGGGGGGGCTGCAGAGGGGGTGTCCGCTCTGCAGGGGCGGGGGGGGGGCTGGGCTGCAGGAGTGGGTGGGGGGCGCTCTGCAGGGGAAGGGTCCACTCTGGAGGGGGGGGGTGCAAAGCACTGAATTAGGTCGGAAATGAGGTCCCCCCCTGCCCCCGAAGCATTGAATTAGGTCGGGAATAGGTCGGAAATGAGGTCCCCCCCCCCCGCAGAGCGAAGCTTGAGCGAGCTCAAGCCCACGCTCTCAGAAACTCACACGCCGGATCGGCGGATTTCCTGGGCAGGGGCGTGCTATAGGAACTCATAACACCCGTGGAGCCGTGGTGAGAGCAAGAAGATTTTTCAAGACAGGTAATTCCCAACACTCCTGCGTTGGTTTATCGTTTTGTGATATCGCGCTGCTACCTTCTCAGTTCTCCCCCTTCCCGCCTCCATCCTCCCTGCCTCCTCCTTGCTCTTTTATCATCCCACCTCCGACCTCCGACCTCCTACCTTCCTCCTCCTTCTTGGGTGCTGCCATTGTCGCTGCTTTCGTGAGCCGCTGGGATGTCCAGCGGAGTGGTGTCCTACGCAAATCCAAAAGAGACCTCGCCCTTCCCGGGAGCCGTCGACTGCGGAACCGTCGCCACATCCGTGGGCCATTGTGTCCTACGCAGATCCGAGCAGGACCTCGTCCGTCCAAGGTGCTGGCAATTGAGCAATTGAGCGACTGTCGCCACTTTCGTGGGCTGCTGGAGGTCCAGCGGAGCAGCGTCGTACGCTGATCCAAGCTTGCCCTCCCTGGGTGGTGTTAATTATGTAATTGTCGCTATTTTCCCGGGCTCCTGGGAGGTTCAGCGGAGTGGTGTCCTACGCATATCCACGCGGGACCTCGCTCTTTGTGGGTGCTGGCAAAGTGGTGTCTTGCGCAGATCCAGAAGGGACTTCACCCCCCACGAGTGGTGCCAAGTGCTAAATGCGAAACAGTCGTCAGTTTCGCGGACGCCTGGAAGTTCCAGCCTCGGACCGCTTGTGCGCGCGTGCAGACTGCCTCTGCCGCGTTGCGACGTGAAAAAGGAAGTCCAGCAGAACTGCCAACTGCGCAATTGTCGCCACTTTCGTTGTCTCATGGGATGTCCCGCGGTGAGGTGCTGCCTCACTCAAATCTGTCCCGTGAGGCGAGCATGTCATGCCATCATCCGTACAACATGGTCCCATTGCTACGGTCACTTGTTGCAGATGGGTTGGGTAAGCCAGCGGGTAATTGTTTTTACCATTACTAAGTGGTGCCCCCCTCAATCCCCTCGTCCTGACTCCATGGCGGGAGTGAGGAGGGAGCCGGCCAGGGTTCGGGACAGCGTCTTTGCCAGAGGACCTCATACGACAAAGCCGATCGTAAACGGATCGCTTCCTTCCTTTCCGCTCGCTCCTTAATATCAGAAAGACCTCGTTCTGTGGTCGCTTGAGGGGGGGGTGGAACCGGACCACACCCCCTGGATGGAGGGGGGAGTTCGAACCGGCCCACCCACCCCATCCCCTACTTCTCCTTCGCCTCAGCGGACGGCTTCGACGAGTACCGCGATGTTGGGTACAATTTCAACGGCCACTCGGTTCTTCACGCCACAGTGTGCGCCAGATCGGGTCGGGATGATGGCAAGGCCATCAATGTTTGCTGTGCCTGTGGTGTCTTTTTCAATGCTGAGCGGCGCCGTGTCTCCGCAAGCTCGCGGGCTCTGGCCTGAAGTACCAGCTGGCATTGATCTAGGCTGGCAAGTACCCTTCTTACAAGGCGGACCTGAAGGACCTATGCCTCGACACCCCAGTCGGCGTTCCGCTGGCGGTTCGGCTGCGCCTGGCCTCGTTTTTTGGCTCTGGCGAGCCCGCCCCCAGTGCCTCGGCTCAGGACGGCGGACGGCGGGGGAGGGGGGCTGCGTGGCGTGGGTTCCTCGGGGGGGGGGGGGATGACGTCACGAGCCGAGGTGCATTCGCGCCGAAGGGGCAAGACTCCTGCGCAAGGAGGCTGACCATGGGCCTGAAGAGGCCCACGATTCGGATTTCGAGGAGTTCTCTGATGCCTTCAGTGGCGGGCGCTAGGCGGACGACGACGGTGACGACGACGTCGACGCTCCGCCACCGTGCTTTGGTTTTGGGTGAAAGTCCTAATGGATGCCTCTTGGAGTCTCGTCGGAGGGCTCTCGGGGGCTTCTGAAGGGCATTTGTGAAGCCTCCGGGGCGCCTCTTGGCGTCTCTTGGGGCGTCTCTGAGGTGGTGGTGGTGGTGGTGGTGGGCTGTGACGGTGGTAGTGGTGGTTGTGGCGGTGTTGGTGGTGGTGCCGGTTGTGGTGTGGTGGTTGGTGGTGGTGGTGGTGGTGGTGGTGTTGAATGTGGTGGTTGTGGTGGCAGGTTGTGGTGATGGTGGTGGTGGCGGTGGTGGTGGTGCGGTGGTTTCTGGGTTTCTGGTAGTGGTGGTGGTGGTAGTTGTGGTGTTGGTGGTGGGTTAAGATCGTGGTGGTGGTGGCGATGGTGATGTGGTGGTTTGTCGTGGTGGTTTGTGGTGGTGGTAGTGGTTGTGGTGGTGGTGGTGGCGGGTTGTGGTGGTGGAGGTGGCGGCGGTGTTGGTTGTGGTGTTTTTGGTTGTGGTTTGTTGTGGTGGTAGTGGTTGTGGTGGTGGGTGGTGCTGGTGCTGGTGGTGGTGGTGGTGGTGGTGGTCGTGGTTGCGGTGGTGAGGTGGTTTGTGGTGGTGGTGGTGGTGGTGGTGTGTTGTGGTGGTGGTAGTGGTTGTGGTGGTTGTGGTGTGGTGGTTTGTTGTGGTGGTTGTGATTGTGGCGGGTGGTGATGGTGGTGGTGGTGGTTTGTGGTGGTGGTGGTGGGTTGTAGTGGTGGTGGTGGTGGTGGCGGTTGTGGTGTGGTGGTTTGTCGTGGTGGTGGTGGTGGCGGTGGTGTGGTGGCGTGGTTTTGGAGGTGGTCATGGTGGTGGTGGCGGTGGCGGTGGCGGTGGTGGTGGTGGTGGTCGTGGTGGTGGGTTGTTTTGCTGGTAGTGGTGGTGGTTGTGGCGGTTGTGGTGGGGTGGTGGTGTGATGGTTTGTTGTGGTGGTGGTGGTTGTGGTGGTGGGTGGTGGTGGTGGTGGTTTGTGGTGGTGGTGGTGGTGGTTGTGTTGGCAGGTTGTGGTGGTGGTGGTGGCGGTGGTGGTGGTGCGGTGTTTTTTAGGTTCCCGGTAGTGGTGGTGGTGATAGTTGTGGTGGTGGTGGTGGTGGTTGGTTAAGGTGGTGGTGGTGGTGGTGGTGACGATGGTGATGCGGTGGTTTGTCGTGGTGGTTTGTGGTGGTGGTAGTGGTTGTGGTGGTGGTGGCGGGTTGTGATGGTGGTGGTGGTGGCGGCGGTGTTGGTTGTGGTGTTTATGGTGGTGGTTTGTTGTGGTGGTAGTGGTTGTGGTGGTTGGCGGTGCTGGTGGTGGTGGTGGTGGTCGTGGTGGTGGTGGTGTGGTGGTTTGTGGTGGTGGTGGTGGTGGTGGTAGTGGTGGTGGTAGTGACGGTGGTAGTTGTTGTGGTGGTTGTGGTGTGGTGGTTTGTTGTGGTGGTTGTGATTGTGGTGGGTGGTGGTGCTGGTGGTGGTGGTGGTTTGGTGGTGGTGTGGTTGTGGTTTGGGGTGGTGGTGGTTTGTAGTGGTGTTGGTGGTGGCGGCGGTGGTGGTGGCGGTTGTGGTGTGTTGGTTTGTCGTGGTGGTGGTGGTGGTGGCGTTGGTTTGTGGAGGCGGTGATGGTGATGGTGGTGGTGGTGGTGGCGGTGGTGGTGGTGGTGGTTTGGGGTGGTGGTGGTGGTGGGTTGTACTGCTTGTAATGGTGATGGTTGTGGCGGTTGTGGTGGTGGTGGTAGTGTGATGGTTTGTTGTGGTTGTGGTGGTTGTGGTGGTGGGTGGTGGTGGTGGTGGTGGTGGTGGTGGTGGTGGTGGTTTGTTGTGTTGTTGTTGGTGGTGGTGGCTGTCGGTTGGTGGTAGGTTGTTGTGGTGGTGGTTTGGTGGTGGTGGTGGTGGTTTGAGGTGTTGGTAGTGATGGTATTTGTTGGCGGTGGTGGTGGTGGTGGTTGCGTGGTTGTTGTTGTTGTTGTTGTTGGTGGTGGTGATGGTGGTGGGCTGTGGTGTTGACGATTGTGGTGGTGCTGCTGGTAGCGGTGCTGGTGGTGGTGGTGGGTGGTGGGTGGTGGTATTGGTAGTGGTGGTGGTTGTTGTGGTTGTGGTGGTGTGGTGATTTGTGGTGGTGGTAGTTGTGGTGATGGTTGTGGTGGCGGCGGTGGTGGTGATGGTGCTGATATTGATGTAGTGGTTTGTGATGGTGGTGATGGTTGTGGTGGTGGTGGGTTGTAGTGGGTTGTGGTAGGTTGTGGTGGTGCTGGTGGTTGTGGCGTTTTTAGTGGTGGTGGTGTAGTGGTTTGTGATGGTGGTGGTGGTTGTGGTGGTGGTGGGTTGTGGTGGGTTGTGGTGGTTGTTGTGGTGGTGGTGGCGGTGGTGGTGGTGGTGTTGTGGTTTGTGGTGGTGGTGGTGTGGCCTTCGGCTCTTTCCGCCATCGTGTTTTGGCTTTGGGGCAGAGTTCTACTGGATGCCTCTTGAGGTCTCGTCAGGAGGGTCTCGGGGGCCAGAGCATGTGTGAAACCTCGTGGACTTTCCTGAGGGCCTCTCGGTGGCTTCTGGGGGCGAGGGCTCGATACGGCGATTAGTGTGTTCCTTCTGCGGCCTCTGGGCCCTCTCTGGTCATCGTCGCTGCGTCCCCGCCGTCGGCGCTGCTGGCCGCCGCCAGCGCCAGCGCCGGCGCCGGCGCGACGGGAGGGGGGGTTGGACCCCCCCCATCCCCCTTCCCTCGGCCCCCTCTGGTCATCGTCGCTGCGTCCCCGCCGTCGGCGCTGCTGGCGGCCGCCAGCGCCTGCGCCGGCGCCAGCGCCGGGGGGGGAGGGGGGTTTGGACCCCCCTCCCCCTTGGGAGGGCGGGGGGGTTGTCGGGAGGGGGGGGGGGCCAGGGAGGGGAAGCTCCCTGGTTCTGATCGACGGCGCCGAGTGTTGGGGGGGAACCACGCCCCGCGTCGAAACACGCCGCCGAACGTTCCCAAGGCAAGCGCCCGTGAAACGTGCTCTCTTTCATGTCGTTTCCACACTCGTCCTTCCATCCTCCCTCTTGTGTCATTATTCCTTGCCTCTTTCCTCAAAGCCTCGAGTCGCTCTATGTGGTTCACTTTTCACGCCCCCTCCTGCTTCTGCCTCCTCCTTGCTGAGCCACCTGTGCTCCCGACCTGATGGTGCTGCGCTCCTGCTTGTCATTGTCTCCCCCGCTCTGGCCTCTGACAGTCCTGAACCCCGTGGGCCAAACCGCTCTGGTCCACGCCATTGGAGCCCTCATAGTCGCAAGTCGGGTCGGGCTAGCGCTCGGTCGCACCTGCACCGCGCGCGCGAGAGCAGAGTGTTCTCGACGCCTTCCCTCGTTGGAGGTCTTGGGATCGGGCGCCGCCGCCCGCCCCTGCCCAGGCCGAGCCGGCGACAGGGAGCCGTGGCTGTAGGCCGCGGACGGGGAACAGGGAGTCCTCAGCAGCAGGAGAAGGGGTACGGCCCAAATACGAGGTGAAATGCGCTGCAAAATCCAGCCTCGAAGCCGCGAGGCATTTCGGGAGTTGAGTGGGGAAGGGAAGGCAAGAAGGAGGAGGATGGGGGCAACCGCGCGGTGCGGCGCACTCGGCCTGGAGGCAGCCGGATTATGTTCGCAGTCGTGAGCTGCGATTCCTGTGACACACGGAGGCGACTGAGTGCATAGTGCGGTTGCCGACGTAGACGACGCACGGAGGTCGGTCTGAGCAACGGGTTCGTTACCTATAGCCACGGCAACCGGGGCAAGGGTGCAAGGAAACAACATATTTCAGTTTCCAACAGCGGATGGACCTTTGTCGTACAGTTCTCTGTGTGCTGCATGTCAGAAACCTTTCGCCGAAATCCAGTCTCGTTTGTTAGTTATCATCCGTCTCTGACAAAAGGTAGACGACACTTGAAAGCACGAGTTTGATGAAACAGTCTGGTCAGATGTCTGGAAAGAGTCAGGAGTAAACCCCACATCTTGTGCAATACAAAACGCTCGGCGGAAGACATGTTGGGCACGTGCTGTCGACAATCAGGCGCCTTGAAGCAGGATGGCTCTTGAAGGAAACTGGTATGAAGCACACCTGGCTGTTACACGTATCAGCAGCATGATGAGTGCCATGTGTCTCTGTTTCAAGAACTTGCCAATCCGTGATGGTCTGTCTTTCTGCATGGCGGCCGTATCGACACACACCCACACACACCTCACGATGCTCATGTTCTGCGCGGCTGTCGCACACGAGCCGAGAAGCGATGGAGTCACGAAGAGCCTGGCAGCATTGCTTGTCGTCCCCCACACACTCGAGGTATTGCGGTGTCGCTTTCGTTGTGATGCGTGCACTTCCTTCCACCCCGCCTTTCCACCAGCCTTCTTTTCTTTCCGCCACGCTGATATCGCGTGTGCATACTTTGGGTCGCTCGTACTCGAATTCAGTTCGAAGCTCATTCAAGCCATACTCCCTCATATCCATATGCAGACTCGCGCGAAGTCTGACCCGCTCACAGTCAGACTCACTCACACTCAAACTCACTCAAGTTCGGGCGCACTTTAATTCAGGCTCACTTGCAGTCGCAGTCTCGAATTATCGGAATCACTCATCCTCAGACTCACTCGGGCTTGGACTTGCTCATGTTCGCACTCATTCGTGCCGAGCCTCACCAGTACCCAGAATAACTTACATTCAAATTCACTCGTCCTCAGACGCGCTCACATTCACAGTGACGCTCCGATCACTGCAATGTAGCAGGCATGACGCCTGGGCCTCCCAAAGGGAGGCCGCCAGGGGGTGTATCACGGGCCTGTTCGCGCCCAGATTGGTGAGGGACCTGTGCGACTTGTACGACCTGCGGGACCTGCGGGACTTGTGGGATGAATGGCACCTGTGGGGCTTGTGAGGCACGTGAGACCTGTGGGAACTGTGAGCCATGCGAGACCTGCGAGACCTGCGAGACCTGTGGGACCTACGGGACCTGTGGGACCCGTGAGACCTGTGGGACCTGTGGGATCTGGGGGACCTGTGAGACTTGTGGGACCTGTGGGAGCTGTGCGGCCTGTTCGACCCGCGGGGGTCGTTGCCGTCCGGACAAACATGTAGCCGGCATTGAAGCGAGAGCACGCTTCCGGAATACATTGTGAGGACATCTTGAGCGAACCGGCTGCCGGATTGGGCGGTCTCAAGCTCCCCGTCTCCCTGTGGGAATCCTGTATGGTTCTTTCTTTTACTACCACTAGAACCCTCGAGCGAACGCTAGTAGGGAATGTAGCCGGCAGTGCGTCGAGAGAGCATTTCCTTTAGAAATTGCGAGGAGGTCTCAGGAGAAGCGGCTGCTGGATCGTGTGGTCTCGGATTCCCCGTCTACCTGTGGTAGCTGGGATGGAGGGGAGACCACGATCCTTGAATCAATTGCGAAGAAGCCTTGGGCGAAACGGCCGAGAACACGAATTCCTGAGTAAACTGTGAGGAAGTCTTGGGCGAAACAGTTGCCGGACTGGGCGGTCTAGAGCTCCCTGTTCCCCTTCCGTGGGATTCTTATGTCGTTTGTTACCGCCATGACGCCCTCCAGCGAAACGTCATCGGGAGCGTGCGGAAGTCTCATGCGAACCCGAGCCAGAGCAGGGGTGAGAGCGTTACCATGTGAATCTTATTTGTTTTCCCAGGGATCGTGGGCGTCCGGACCAAAAACCTAGCCGACACTGAGATACGAACACGATTCCTGAGTACAATGCGTCAGGAGGGAAATAACACAGACATAATTAATCGTCGATTCCCCTGGGAAATATGGGAAAATATGGGAAGTGGGGGGGGGAAGACGAAAACCCAGAAAATATATGAAAAAACGGGGGATCTTTTTATTTGTGTGTATATGTGTGTGAGGTATTCTCAGGCGTGAGAGGTGCCCAGTGTCTTTGTGTCCCAGTGTATTTGTGTGTGTGTTTGTGTCCCAGTGCCCCTTCAGTGTGAGGTATTCTCAGGCGAACCAGTCGCCGGACCAAGCGTCTTAGGTCCTAGGGCTCCCCGTCCCCTTTTATGGGACTTTTTGTTGTCATTACTTCGCCATTGCAAGAAGCTTTTGGCGAAGCACTGCTGGGGACAAAAACCATGCGCTCATGGGGAGCTCCGTGTCGAAAGCTGCGCTGTGCACCCTTCTCGAATCTCTTTCCAGGGTTCCTTGCCGCGCGCCTTTGGTGGGGAGGTCGAGAAGGGGGCGGAGGGGAATGAGAGGGGGAAAGGGAACAGCGGAAATTTGGAAGGGGGGGGGGAGCGTCGGGGGCGGGGGGGGACAAGCTAGGTGCGCTCGCGCCATTCCTGACATCCAACCCCTCCCACCCATTCCTTCCCATTGCGCTGATTTGACTTTATCCGACGATGGGTCTCATAGCGGACGTGGAGGCGCAATCACAAAAGTTGAGCTGCGTGCATGGGGGGGAAGAGGAGGTGGCAGAGCTGCAAGATAAAGAGCAGGAGGGGCAGGATGCGGATGAGGAAGTAGGACGTCGAGGATGAACATTGGCAGCAGGAACCGGAGTAGGAGGAGCGACAGGAGCAGGATGCCCAGTGGAAGGCGGAGGATTCGGAATGAGCGGGACGACAACAACGATGACATATTCGGATCCAGATTTGTGGCCCGCGCTGGGGCGACAGCGCAGCTTTGAACGACGGGAGCAAAGCGTCGATCCTAAAGCAGCGCCAGCGTTGCGATCATGTGTCTCTATTCGCGGACGGGTGTTATAGCGGACCTGGAACCCTCAAAAGGACCCCATCGTATTCTTCAGGCGCAGGCAAATGATTGGGAGCTGTGCGAACTGGAGGAGAGGTGGATGAGGTGGATGAGGAGCAAGAGAATGAGCAGGACGATGAGCATGAGGAAGAGGAAGGTGGAGGAGAGGGAGGAACAGCAGCAGCAGCAGCAGCAGGAGCAGGGCTAAGAGTAGCACGAGGAGCAGGAACACCAGTGGAAAGCGGAGGAGGGGAGATCTCCGGGGCGACAACACCGAGCAAGGGTTCGGATCTATAATTGTGGCCCGCGCCGAGACGACAGCGCCAGTTTGGACGACGGGAGCAAAGCGTCGATGCTAAAACGAAGCCAACACTGCAGCAGGAGCACCAGTCTGAAACACTGGAGACATTCCATTCGACAAAACCATACGACAGATCCTGCTTCGAACTACCATACTTTGAAAGCAGTATGCGGGGGAGGACGGGCATCGCTCGGACAGGATACAGAGAGAGAGAGAGAGATAGAGAGAGAGAGAGAGAGAGAGAGAGCGAGAGATAGAGAGATAGAGAGAGAGAGAGAGGAGAGTAGTTGTCATGTCAAGCTAGGCGCGCTCGCGCCGTATCTGACATCCTACCCCTCCCACCAATCCCTTCACATTGCGCTGATTTGACTTTATCCGCTGATGGGTCTCATACCGGACCTGGAGGCGCAATCAGAAAAGTTGAGCTGCGTGCATGGGGGGAAGAGGGGGTGGCAGAGCTGCAAGATAAAGAGCGGGAGGGGCAGGATGCGAATGAGGAAGGAGGACGGGAATATCAGCAGCAGGAACCGGAGCAGGAGGAGCGACAGGAGCAGGAGGCCCAGTGGAAGCGCGGAGGATTCGGAATGAGCGAGACGACAACACCGAAGACATATTCGGATCCAGATTTGTGGCCCGCGCTGGGGCGACAGCGCAGCTTTGAACGACGGGAGCAAAGCGTCGATCTGAAAGCAATGCCAGCGTTGCGCTGATGTTTCTCTGTTCGCGGAGGGGGGGCATAGCGGACCTGGAGCCCTCAAAAAGACTCCGTCGTGTTGTGCGCGGTTAGAAACAGGGAGGCTGTGTACATTGAGGGAGGAGGAGGTGGAGGAGGAGCAAGAGGATGACCAGGAGGAGGAGTACGAGACAGAGGAGGGAGGAGGACGATGAGGAACAGCAGCATGAGCAGGAGCAGGGGGGAGGATGAGAGATATCAGCGCACAAGGCCATCAGGCGGTCCTCATCAGGGAGCTGCTGCGAGTGGTTTCGAACGCGGTCGCGTGCTGCTCTACCGTGTGCTGAGCTTCATATTTGTGTCTGCGCATGAGGATCCCACATGTTTTTCCCAACCATCCTGTGGTGTTGGGTCTTCGTTCTGAAGAGACGGCGCCCCGCGTTCTCCTCCTCCCGCCTCCTTCCTCCCCCTCCTCCCTCCTCCCCCCCTTGCCTTTGCCCTCCGCATGTATCTGTTTCGGCACACCCCTCACACGTTCCGTGGCCCCATAGGGGGCTCCACCGAAGGCCCCAGTGGCAAAGTTCGCATGGCGCCCCCCCCCATTTCGGCACACTCCTCACACGTTTCGTAGCCGCGAAAGGAGCTCCACCGACGGCCCCAGTGGCAAAGTTCGCATGGCAGCCCTGCCTCATTTCGGCGCACCCCTCGCACGTTTCGTGGCTCCATAGGGAGCTCCACCGAAGGTCTTAATGGCAAAGTTCGCATGGCGGCCCCGCCCCCATGCCGGCACACTCCTTACACGGTTCGTGGCCCCCTAAGAAGCTCCACCGAAAACCTCAGTGGCTGCGGTCGCATGCGGTTCGACCCTTATTTTGGCACATCCCTCACACGTTTCCTGGCCCCAAGGGGAGCTTTACCGAAGGCCCCAGTGGCTGCGTTCGCATGCGGATCCGCCCCCTATGCGGGCACACTCCTCACACGTCTCGTGGCCCCATAGGGAGCTCCACCAAAGGCCCAAGTGGCAACGTTCGTGTGCGCACCCCCCCCATTTCAGCACACCCCTCACAAGTTTCGTGGTCCCATACGGAGCTCCACCGAAGGCCCCAGTGGCTGCGAACGCATGCGGTACCACCCCAATCTTGACTCACCCCTCACACGCTTCGTGGCCTCATAGCGAGCTCCACCGAAGGCCCCAGGGGCAAAGTTCGCATGCGGTTCCGCCCCCTAGTTCGGCACACTCCTCACACGTTTCGAGGCCCCATAGGAAGCTCCACCGACGGCCTCAGTAATTGTGGCCGCATGCGGTCACACCCCCATCTTGACTCACCTCTCACATGCTTCGTGGCCCCAGAGGGGGCTCCACCGAAGGCCTCAGTGGCTGCGTTTGCATGCGGCTAGGGAGCTCCACCAAAAGAGATAATCAGAACTGCTGTACTCACAACTGCATATGGTTGGGTCTCTTGCCAGGATAACTGATGCTTGGCTTGTATGGGTGTTGCTGTGTCTGCACTAGTTTCAATGTCTACTGCATGTGTGCAATCGTGCATTGTCGACGTATGCCATGTATGCACGGCTGTCGTGCCGTGCCGTGCTGATGTGTGCGTGTGTGTTACTTATGCTTGCTCTAGTGCGGGCTCGTGATGTTTGGGCTTGGTGCATGTTACTGGTGCATGTCGTCGATCTTTGTTTTTGGTCTACATTCTTGGCGTATAGTATTGGCGTCTACCCGTGATGTGGTTCCCAGCTAAATGTGTTTGGTGCGGTTCTCATGTTGGTGCGTGTTGTTGCTGGTGATGTTGCTGCTGTTGCTGATGTTGTTGTTGGTGCTGTGGTATCGGTGTATGGTATGTGTGCGTGCCACTGCTGTCGGTGATTGGTGCATGCTCTTGGTTTGTGACATCGATATGTATTGGATGTGTATGTTTAGATTTATAGTGTGTGTCCATATAGTGGCTTTGATGATTGTGTTATGCAGTGGCGCATGTTATTGTTGTTATTGATCTGTGATGCTGGTGTCTTGTATGGATGCACGTTGTTGATCGGAGTCGTTTTCTCGGCGTTGATCCCGCGTCTACGTTCCTCATTTTTGTTCTCAACGTGTAGAGAGTTGTCTGCTCTTGGTGCGTGTATCTGGTGTCTGCTTATGCTTTGGTATGCGATGCTGATGTGTGTGTGTGTGTGCGTGTGTGTTTGGTGCATGCTATTAGTGTACGGTCTTTTTTGCCGTACATTCTTGATCATGCCATTGGTGACTGCTGTGCTGTCTGTTGTTGGTGCCAGTCCGTGACGCATGTTCTTGCTGTGTGTAATGCGTGTCCTTCTCCGTATTTGAGTTTGGCATATGATTTGTGCGCATAGGGTTGGCGTGCGTTGTGCTTTATGTGAATGGTGTACGCTTTTCTTGTATGGTTTTGACTGATGGTGTGACGTCTGTCTTTCTTGTCTGTCTTTGACACCTGTTCTTGATTCGCGTCCTTGATGTATATTCTTGATGTCTGCCCTGAGGTATGCTATTGGTGCCGCTTCTGGATGAGTGTTATTGATGTGCGTGGACGGCATGACGCATGGGGCCTGGCGGCCGCGGTATGCAGGGCTGGCGAGGCATGAGACTCGGAACACTTGAGGGTCCTGGGGCCTGTGCGGCCGCGGTATGCAGCGCTGATGGGCGGGCTTCTTGTTCGATGTACCAACCCTAGCCTGCGGGGTGGGGGAAACAAAACAGCGGTGCCCATGGCGGGGCCGCCAGCTCGCCGCAGGCCTCGGCGTACCCTCCGCCGGGAAGCCGCCGGCATCGGCCGCCGCGGAGACGCCGCCGGCTGGAGGCCCACCCCCTTCTCAGGGGAGAGGCCCGGCTGGGGCGTCGGCGGCGCCACTCTTCCCCTTCATCCCCTTCTCGGGTGTTGCCGAAGGTTTTCCTAGCCCAAGGTGCCCCCGGGATGTCTCGGGAGGCCCCGACGCTCTCCGGAGCACCCCTCGCGAGGCCCATGGGGGCTCAGGGGCTCCAAGAAGGAACGAAAAGATAGGGACGCCTCGTGCCAGGGACACCGTTTGCAACTTCTGGCTGCCCCTCCTCTGTCATCCTGCTCCTCATCGATCGGCGGACCGATTGGCGCCCCCTTGCAGGGGTGCCGCTGTCTCATGGGGTTGTTGCTTGATCTTCTTCAATCAGCGGAGCATGGCCCTTTGACCAATGGGCAGCTCTCCAGATTTCCACGACTTCTGGGGGCGGTTGTGGGAGTGGTGGCCAGGTGCTTTCGGCCAGGCACGAGATACTGAACAATGCCCACAGCAGATTTATCCATAGCCCGTTTTTGAGCCCGCAGAGCGGTAGTCACGGCGGCACCCCAGAGGGACATTCTCACGCCAATTTCGCAATGAGTGGGTGCTCGGGGTATGGCCTCGACGAGGGTCGGTACCAATCGTTGCAATGTTTTTTGGGGGGCTGTATTTGCGCCCCTTGGGGGAATTGGGCGGTCGAATTGGGCGGTCTTGGGGGCCAGCGAAGGGCCTTTTGGGGTCCATGGGGCACAAAGTGCGTGAGGGGTGTGCCGAATTGAGACTCCAAGGAGCCGCCTCGGGGGCCAGCTGAGCGCCCAGCACTCACGAAGTGCAAGGAGTGTGTGCCGAATTGAGGTTCCCATCAGAGTAGAAGAGCGATTCATCCGCAGTTTTACATCTCCTAGGAGCCTTGAGGCCCAATTCACTTGTACGTTTAGCTGCCCCAATCGCCTGGGGGCGTACATCCGTCGTTGTTTTATCGAGAACGTCGGCGGCGCATCACCGGCCGCTCCCTGGGAGTTTGACGCAGCGTCTCGGGAGCCTCTTGGAGGCAGTTTTGAAGCCTCTTCGGCTCCTCTTCGGGGCCGTTAGGGGGCCTCTTGGGGCTTCTTTTGGGCCTCTTTTGGGCTTATGGGCCCATCGAATGTTTCTTGGGGGGCTCTCTGGGAGCTCCTTGAGGCCTCCTGGGGCCCTCTTTGGGCCTCCTGGCGGTCCTTGGAGCGGAAGGCACGAGCTTTCCGTTCGTGGCCCCCCTCCGGGCCCCCTCTTGGGTTCTTCTTGGGGCCCTCTTGGGCCTTCTTGGGCGCCTCTTGGACCGTCTTGGGGCTCTTTTGGGCGTCTTGGGGCCCTCTTGGAGGCTTCTTGGGCTGTCTTGGGGCGGTCTTGGAGGCCTCTTGGGCCGTCTTGGAGCGTCGGAAAAACTAAAAAGTTAAGTTTTGAAACATGTACGTGTTTTGAAAGGAATGGGGCAATTTCTGCGTCTTGGGACCTTCTTGGGACGCATCTTGGAGGCCTCTTGGGCGTCTCAGGGGCGTCTTGGGACGTCTGGAGGCCATCTGGAGCGTCTTGGAACGATCTGGAGCCGTCTGAATGCTCTCTAGGGCCGTCGTGGGGCTCTCTTGGACCGTCTTGGGGCGCTCGTGGGTCGCCCCCAGGCGTTTGTAGGGTCGTCTTGGGGCCCTCAAGTCGTTGAGCTAGGGGGGGTCTGTGAGGGACCGCCGACAGAGGTTGGGCCCCTGGGAGGGATTCCAGAGGTTTTGACCAGACACTGGCGAATCCTGCCAGGCACGCGGACAGAGTGGTCTCGCACGGCCCACACCGCAGGGCGGGAGCGGCCGGATTTAAAGGCTGCCGCCTCTGCCGCCGCCCCCAAAGAAGGTTTGGGAGTTTTACTTTGGTTTGTGGTGCTGGTTGGCAGTGTCATGGTTCCACGGGGAGGAGGAGTTGGAGGAGCAGGAGCAGGAGCGGGGGGAGGAGGAGGAGGAGGAGGAGGAGGGGGAGGAGCAGGAGGAGGAGGAGGAGGAGGATCACCCCTCACGCGTTTCGTGGCCCCACAGGCAGCTCCACCGATCCGTTACGCATAATGCGGTGCTCACAGTTGCATATGGTTGGGTCTTTCACCAGGTTAATTTATCGCTGAGGAGAATCGGCCAGCAGACTCCGCGAAGCCCCTTTAAGCATGCCTCGCGTATGCCATCCACTCTCCTCCATCAGCCTCCATCTCATCATTCCTCCTTTCAGCGAGTTCCCACGCACATAGGCCGAATATGATATAAACGAATACCATACAGTATGATCCATATCATCATTCTCCATCGATGGCTAACACGGTGAGGGCCCGCAGGGGGCCAGCTTAGCTCATTCCGCTTGGTTCGCTTCGGGACCTCCTGGTTCGCTTCGTCTTGGGGTCCTCTTGGGCCGTCTTCGATGCCTCTTAGGCCGTCTTGGAAGCCTCTGGGGCCGTTTTGGGGCGGTCTTGGGGGCCTTTGGGGACGTCTTGGAGCGTCGGAAGCTCGAAATGTGGAGAACCCCAAACACATTGAAAAACATAAGGGACCTCAATGTGTTTGGGCTCTCGGGGCCCTCTTGGGAAGGCTCTTGGAGGCCTCTTGGCATGTCTTAGGTTGCTTTTTCCGCCCACTGGAGGCCATCTTGGGCGTCGTGGACCGATCTTTCAGCGATTCGGGGCACACTTGGACCGTCTTAGGGGCCTCATATTGTCCAGAAGGTTGCCCCAGGGAGATTCCGCATCCTTCGGAGGAACTTGCCAGGACGTTGCCGGGAAACTTTTCGTCTGGGGACCCCCAGGGGCAGCCCCGCAAGCGCGAACTAGAAATGCTCTTAACATGTTGCTGGAGATCTCAGCACGCCTCTGGCCCGTTGGGCCGGCGATTGTTTCTAGTCCACTCCTTCGCCGTGAGCACAGGATGCAGCCTGGACCACCTCTCTGACTTCCCCTCCCCTCCCCTCTTCCTCATTACTCTTTTTTTTGTTTTTCTCTCTCTCTCTCTCTCTCCTTTGCTCCTGCTCCCTGTCCCTCCCCTCGTGCTCTCCCTCTCGCTCCGCTCTTCTCTGCGCCCGCCTCAAGGCGGTCCAGCAAGGTCTCCACATGGCCCGAGAGGGTGTCGATCGCACCCCAAAAACGGTTTAAGAGAGGCCCAAGAGGCCCCCATGAGGGGCAAGTCTGCTTCCAAGAGGCTTCCGCAGACCCCCAAGATGCCCTCCAGGAGACTCCGTCGAGGCTAGAAGCACAACGGCTTCTCTTCGCAAACATTGGTTCCCCGGAGCTCTCGAGACATATACATGACCGTCCTGTTTCCAGTGCAGGTTCAAGACTCGCCAAGAAAAATTTCGCCGAGGCCGCCCAAGACGGCCCTCGGGGGATCTCCAGGCTCCTTCAGACAGCCTCGAGACTCCATCCCTGCTCTCCCGTGACCTCTCAAGACCGCCAAGGTGGCTCGAGGAGCTCTCCGGGTGCTCCTACCCAGCTCCAGAGAGGGTCCGAGATCCCCCACCATCACGGCTATTATCCGCCGCTTTTTCCACATCATCATCATCATCATCATCGTCCTCGTCCTAATCCGTTTCTTCCTTTTCATGATTCCCTTAACGTCCCCCCTGCGTCCAGGTCATTCTCCCCTAGTTACCCCCCTTTCGTCCTCCTTGTCGTAATCATCCTGCATACTGCCTGGCTCCTCCCTCAGCATGCCCTTCCTCCTTCCTCCTTCCCACATGTTTCCTCACTCCTGCCGTCATCCCTCCTGCTTCCCTACTTTCCCTCCTACTTCCTTGCTTTCTCTATATACTAGATCCCTCCCTCCTCTTTCATTCCTCGTCCCTTCTACGTCCTTCCTCCTCCCCCTCCAATGTTTCCTTCCTCTTGTCAGTGCTCGCCTGTTCACGCGCTTCGGAGTATTGTCTGCGACGCGCAAGCCGACCAATGATGATAGTGGCGAGAGCATCGTGCTGGTCCGCGCGTAGCGCAGACTTGCCGATGAAAATATGCGCGATGCTTGACACGTCATGGAGAAGACGATGGCCCAAATATCGAAGACGCCCACGGCGACTCGCCGCCGTCCCCTCCACCCAGGAAGGGCCTCCTTTCCTGGAGCGTCGGATATCATGGACTGATTTGATGGACACAGGAGCCGTCTTGAACACCCGCTTGGAGGGGGCGGCGTCAATCAGACGGCTTCCAGCCCATCCCGCTATCGCACATTGGGTGTTTTGCGAGGCCTCCAGGAAGGCCTCTTGGAATGCATTGGGGTCGTCTTGGGTGGGGAAGGTCCAGGCAACAAGCAAGTTGTTCACCAGTTGTTGGACGTTGGGAACACAGTCGACTCCATGGTGGCTTGGACATTCTTGCGGCCTCACGTTTCCCCACCAGCCCACCCAGACAAGTTGCCCTGATCATGGAAGTTTAGAGCATCTAGTGAAACGTACACGTGAGTCAGCCGTTAAGCCCAAGCTCGGAGTCAGCCTGAAAATGCCAAGGAGCGAAGTTTCTGAGCCCGCCGTCGAAGGAAGAGGATGCGGAGGGGAAAGTGGAAAAGGAGGAATGGGCGGAGTGCGGAGGATGAAGCCAGGCGGTTGCTTTGGCTCTCACCTCTGCGCACCGTATTGTTTTTGACGGTGTGTCCTGCAAGTCGGCCTCGTCGTGTAAAATAATATGCGCGACGACATATTGAAAGGCACTACCGAATAGCCCCCACCATCTGTGGAGGAGGCCTGAAGCAATGTCTTTGCGGACGCGTGCGTGCATGCCGCGCGTGTTTTCATTTGCTAGAGCAAGTGTCAGCCATGTGGATAATTTCCCCCATCATCTATGCACCCCAGATCCCGATGGCAACAGTTCCCCTAACCCTGTCATCACAACCTCTTGTTGGGTGGCTTTTTTTTGTGGTTCGTCAGTAAACGCCCTCCTTCGTTGCTCGTTCCCAGACGGGGCCTGCCGTTGCGGGGGATCGGGGAAAGCACGCGCACACTCCGCAAAACAGCGGCACACCCAGAGCTACTGAGAACCTTGGGTCAGTGAGATCGAGTCGCCGTATGTCCCCAGCTGGCACTTGAACATGAATGTCTCGGAGGAGACGCTCGACATTACGATCTTGTGCGCTGGCCCGAGCCTCCGGAAGTACTTGGCTCCACGCCGCCGCCATTGCTTCGTGTATGCCGCGCATGGAGGCGGGCCCCGTCGTTGTCGGCAAATCGGGGGAATCCAAGCAACAAAAACAACAAAAAGACAAACATAAAACACATAAACAAAACATATCGCTGCAATTCACAGTCGTCGCCGCACCGTGCGCCTCCATTGATCGTTGCTGCACGTCGTGGCGGGGGTCGTCGGGCAGACTGTTGACCGCGCGCCGGCATATGGACCCATGCATGGTAGTAGCTGTAGTCTTCCACGCGTGGCTGCATCTATTCTGAAGCGTTGTGCTGGCAATGTCCGCCGAAGCTGGTCGTGCGCCGATTCTTGCCAGGACGTTGGGTGCGTGGAGTTTCCATCCATGCGCACATTCCCCTAGAGTTAAAGGGGTCCCCCCTTGTGCCAGGGCCTCAGGAGGCCAGCGGTTGATTGCTAATCTCATGCCGTGCAGGTCGTTCTGCCCAACCTACATGTGCACGCTGGCCCCCAGGGCGCCTGGTCTGCAGCGGTAGCTTGGATTTCGTGAGGTGGAATGCCAATTGCTGCCCCAGGGCGGGAAATCGCTGCAACAAGTTCTGGGATGGTTCTGCCCAGCCCGCCCAGAATACCGCGAGAGCAGTCCTTTCCGAAGCAGGTAAGCCTATGCGCCCAAGCCGCAGGGGGAGGGACGCCCGAGCCACCACATTGTCGTACGTAACCCTGTGTAGATCGAAACACCAGGCGTCAGAAATCGCGATGCCGAACGTATTACCGTCGTGCGAAGCTGTGGCAACTCGCGCGTGGCGCGGCAGCAGTGTCCTGAGCAGGTGGCTTACCCATGGTACAGCGCAAAAGTATAGCAAGAGCCACGGCGCTTGAAGGGACGGGAGCTGCGGGATATAGCGTAGTAGCTTCTCCCTCTCATCAGCTGGCCGTGCACCCTATGCTTCCACGAAAGCTTCGGTTCCAGACGGTGTCCCAAGAATCTTGATGCCTCGTTCGTTGTATGGCTTGTTGAATTTCCACACGTCAGGTGAAGGGTTGGCGAGTTCCTATGGGCATGGTGCAGCAGCAGGGTCTCAAATTGTTTCCCAATATTCACATCGATGTGGCACGAGGTGGACAGTGTTCGGCACGCCAAGTCGATCACGTAGCAACGCTCATCTAGGTCGCAAACGACGTAACTGTCATCGAGGTATGCAATGGCTTCTGCTCGTGGCGGTAGTCCGTCGTGTCTTCCCAACCGATGTTGTAATATCCCCATCGTGCTCCCCACCATCCAGCACTGAACCCTTTCCTTGATGTTCGGAGGACTCGGGCGAGAACGTTCTGATCTAGGAGCCCTGGGCTTGGGTTACTTATACCAGTCACCTCTTCAGGAATAGGAGCATCTGGATCTTCCGGCCAGATTCCCAGGTCCTGTAGTTGGTCCCAAGTGGTGCCGCTGCCTGGTGCGAGCCCTGGATACGCAAGAAGTCCGGCCGCTAGTTTTCATTTCGATCCATCATTGTCCTTTTGTGACCCCATATTTCGCGAGGCCTTTCGGTTGTTCACGTCGTTGTTTCTGGGCTTCACGTTCACGGTTCTCGCGGACAAATTGGTGTTTGGTGTTGTTGTTGATGTCGTCGTCGCCAGTGTTGGTTGTTGTTGTTGTTGTTGTTGTTGTTGTTGTTGCTGTTGTTGTTGTTGTTGTTGTTGTTGTTGCTGTTGCTATTGCTGTTGTTGTAGCAAAAGACACAACCCACTCCCCGCGATCGAACGAAGCGATTCGGTGCCGCAATTCTCTCGCGCCTGCATCCCCTCCATGTTGTGTCGAATGCGATTACACCCGTGGCGGGAGCAATAGTAATGTCCAAGCCCGAACACAATGATTCGTCTTCCCCCGCACGCACCCGATACAGTGCCACAACAGTCCATGCACTGAAAACGCCTGGCGAGTCGGCCAGCGGCAGGCTAAGCAGCCTCAGGAGGAGGAGGAGTAGGAGGAAGAGTAGGAGGAGGAGGAGGAGGAGGAGGAGGAGGAGGAGAAGGAGGAGGCGGAGGAGGAGGGGGGACTGGCGAGGGCAGAACAAATTGAACGGACGACTCACCCCGTGCTGGTGGAGAGCCCCGTCCTGCTCCTCGTCGTGGTGGGGATGGAGACGGGAGGGAAGCTCCACGCAGCTGCGTCCGACCTCCTCGACAAAGCAGCCTGGGCCCAAGCGCGACCTGACACGAGGCCGCTGCGAGCCGCCGCGACCCGTGCTCGGCGAGTCCGCTGGCTCGGCATGCATTCTGTCGCAGGATAGGCGGCGCTTGCAGGCACTCTGGTGAATCTCGGCCTGGAGCAGGCCGACGCCCGCGATGGCGTCGACCCGCTTGCGGTGGATGTCTGGCTCGATGGGCCGTAGGGCGGCCTCTCCAGGAGCGGTGTCTGCGTCGACGTGCGGGGTGCAGTCGGCATGCAGCGGCGATACCATAGGAGCGTCGATGGCCAGCGGAACCCCTCGTGCCACATGGAGGCCCGTAGCCACTACTACGATCTGGCAACCGTCAGCTGGATCAGTCTTTGGCACCGCTGCATCCCGTAGGCACACTCGTCCTCGGACGCGCGCGCTCGTCTCCCTCAGGATTCTCGCCCAGATGTGCTCGATTGGGGTAGATCCCCCGCTTCAGCCTTCTAGAGCGCGGGCACGATGCTGCGCGATCCCTAAGAGCATCCGAATAGCGTCTGCAAGTGCAGCTGCGCTCCCCCCCCCACAGCGGGAGCGGCCATCGCAGTCGTCGTCGTACTGCCATTTGCAAACGCACATGGTCCATTGTATAGACTGGGCCTGAAGGGATTTGCTCGCAACTAAGCGCTTGATCTGATGGCCCTCCGGCTTGCGACAGCCCCATCGCGCGGCGCGCGACATCGCCAGCGGGCCGTACAGCATGCTCAAGGAAGTGGTGTTTTGAATCGGGTCGAACACCGTGATAATGGTGTCGATGTCTGGGAGTGGTGGTCGTGCCCCTGCTGCCGCTTCGTCACATGTGGGAAGATCTACCGCTCCCGCAGTCTCTAACTGTATTTTGCAATTCTTGGCGCTTCGCGTATCCCCGCCAGCAAAAACAGCGTAGATTGCATCGGCTGATGAAGAGCGTCCGCCCTGAGACTTGCCCAGGGCGTATCGGTCCCTCGTCGCCGCTCCAACCATGGCTCTACTACAAGGACGCCTTGGCACGTCAGCAGGCCGCCAGCGCACGGTACAGCCCAGCAGCTCGGCAGCTGCCAGCCACCGGTTTGCCCTGGCGTCTGACGCATCCGGCTTGTGCATGGGCAGCGTGGCAGGTGTTGAGTGGGTGTGGTTGTCCACCATACACATGGTGTTTGGCTTCGTCAAGTGAGCGGCCCCGCATCGAGTGGTTCAGCCTTCCGCGGTCCAAGTTCGTTTTCTCGGCGCAGCCACAGCCCCAGCCCTCGCCAGGACATTGCATCGTTGTGCCCCCGAACTGCGTGAGTCGGATACGATGTAAGTGCACCGGCTACCTGCTGGTGGTTGCCAGCCTCGTGCACGCACACCAGTGGTCTCTTATTGGATGGTGCCCCGACACCCCTCATTGACACCGGTGCTCAGCGGCTTTTGGCTGCGCCCCCCTCTTGCCTGAGACCCGCCATGGTCCGTCGCCGACCCGGCCATGGTTCTACCACAAGGACGTCTTGGCCCGCCGTCAGCACGCCGCCTACGAGCGGTACGGCCCAGCAACTCGGTAGCCACCAGCCATCGTCTCGCCACCAGCGTCGGGGTATTCCATTGCCGCACGGGCAGCGTGGCAGGTGTGGAGTGGGTGCGGCCGTCAGCCGTGCACTCTGTGACACCTGGTGATTGGCTTCGCCAAGTGAGTGGCCCTGCAGTGAGTTGTTCAGCCTTCTGCAGTTCGTGGCCGTTATCCTTTCAGAGCAGCCCCAGCTACCAGCCCTCATCAGTACTTCGCATCGTTGTGCCCCCGAACTGCGTGAGTCGGATACGATGTGCACGCGCTGGCTACCCGCTGGAGATGGCTCAGCCTCGCGAGCGCACACCAGTGGTCTTCCTCTACTGGATGGCGCTCTGACGCGGATCAGCCACATTTCAGCTTCAGTGAGCCTTGATGAGTCAGGCCTCTTTCGCCGCACCATCGTTTGCCCGGGGTGCTGCAGTGAGTCTCAGTTAGTCGCTCGCGCTCGCACTCTCCCCTCCTCTCTTTTCCGAGGTCTTGGACGGCCTGTCCCTGGGTGCACGCACGTGGGCTTCGCTTGGTCTTTGGCCATTCGGATCCGCGTTCTGCCTGCGGCTTTACAGTGCCCCGCTGTCCGTCTTGGCCTCGCTTCCGAATGTGGTTCGGCTGGAGCTTGGCGCCGCAATGGCGACTTCTCCCCCCCGTTCCGCTGCCGGTCGCCGCGCCTTTGCTTCCCCACCTGCCGGGATGTCTGGGCCGGTCACCTGCCGACGCTGTCTTGCGTCTCAATGAGGGGCATTTTGTCCCTGGCATGTGCATGCGCCACTGCGGCCAATTGACATCGTACCGCGCCCCGGACGTTGCGCCCGCTCCCTGTCCATCGCCTTGGAGCCGCGAACCAAAAAAGTATCCCCGCCAGCCCATCTAGAAGCAACGTGCGAGAGGGCGGCGAATGAAGCGGTGTCGGCGTTTCGCCGCCGACGCCGCAACTAGGGTGGCCCACAGTCTCTTAATTCGAGTGGTTCCGAGGGGCGCTGCTCGGTGGCAGTAGTCACGTGCAACGTGCATAAGCAGCGATCATGCGAAGTGTTTCGGATCGTTCGGAGCCTCCGACGTCTGGGGATGGGAACGTCGATCATCTGCTTGCAGGAGTTCCCTCGCTGGACGACTGCGCGGGTCTTGCAGAGAGAACAATTCGTGGTGCACGCCGGCCGCTCCAAGGAGGACGAACGGGCCAATCGGGGTGGATTCGATTGTGGTTTCCTGGTGCCTAGAAGCCTGAATCCGATGATCAAGGACGAACGTTGCGGCCGCTGCTGGGGAGGTATGGTGTCCTCTACGGGCCCTAGTGGTTACATCTTGGTGTTGGCCATGCATTTTACATATTCTAATCGTGACTCTGGCGTGGACTTCTTCGAGGAGGTTTGCGCGGAGACCACGTCGTATTGGCTTCATTGCAAGTCGCGTTTTTCCTGCTCTATTTCAAGTATTGCTCGCTTCGACGCCGACGTCCCGCTCCCAGCTGACATGCCCAACGTCACGAGCGCAGCAGTGGGGCAACCGCTGAAATCCCACGCGCCTGGCATGCAAGAGCGCATTCTCGAATGGATGGGGGCGCTCGGGCCCCGGGCTACAAGCGCGTTCGGGGAGGGCACGGGCAGTGGCGCAGTATGGGCGCGCGGGGTGCAGCGACGGAGGATCCAGAGATCGCACATTGATTTCATTGGCGCCACTTGGTGCTTGAACGGCACGGGGCGGCCCGCGAATTCTTTGGGCATTGCCGCCGAAGAGCCTCTGCGCGCTAAGATGGATCATCGAGCAGTGCGTACCGAACTTAGTTTTAAAACAACCGTGCAACGGAGCGCGAGGATTGAAGCTCGGACTACCAGGATTTTACAAAAGATGAACATACAGGGCGAAAAGGTTCGCTTTGGTGTCCAAAAGGTGGTGGCTGGAGTTACTTTTCAGGCTTTGGATTAGTTGGCGTTTGAAATGATGCTGAAAGAAACTGCAGAATAATTCTACGACATGGACCGTTCCTGCAGCGTGAGATCTTCTCGCGCGGACTGCAGGGGCCATCTGGAACGCATCAGGGCCGCTATTCGTTTTGAAGCGGATCCGCAACGCACCAGTGCCCAGTGGGCATGTTTTCGGAAGTCGCTCAACGCGGTGAGGAAGTTGAACGCCATGGGGAACCTTGGAAGCTTGATGAAATCTGGAGGCCGCGATTCTTTTACCACCCCGCACTTCAGAGTGCGTGGCCAAACTTCTTGCGATAGGGAGGACTGGGCCCATGAAGCCGTCGTTCTCGGCGCGTGCAGATTTGGGGGCGAAGGGAATTCACCGGCCACCCGCCGCGTTCGATTTGAAAAACTCTGATCCGAGGCGAAGAGCGATATCTTGGACGGCCTGGGAATGAAGTTGGAACCGTGGGATGCACTACAAGCGACAGCAAAATTGAAACCAGGGGCAGCGGCAGGTTGCGACGGAACTCCTCCAGATACGTACCGTCAATTATCCGTGGCTGGCATTTTCCACGTGCACCGCCTGTTCAAAGACAGGGTTGCTTACGTGGGGGACAAGGGCGATCCGGTCTTCTGGCGGGCGTTGCTCTTCTTTGGAATCCCCGTGGACACGTTCGCAGGGCCCCTTACAGATTTACAGTGGATTTGCAAATCGCCGGCGCTGCAGAAGTGGTACTTGCACGCGCTTCGGCCCGCGCTGCGCAGCAGCGTTCGCAAGTCAGCCGTGCGCTCCCATAGATTCCAGGAAGGGGCCGCGACTATAGAGGTAACCAGCTTGGCCCGGAAGCTTCGCTACATGGCGCGCGAATGGGGTTTGTCTCTAGTCACTTTCAGGGCAATGCTTCAAGGCGGCCTTCGACGCTACGCCGCGCGAGCGGATTGCATTTTCTATGCTGGCACGGGGGGGTCCACGCACAGCAGCGCTCCGCGTGCAAGAGCTCACTGGGCTCGATGCCGTCATCGACCCCCCAAGCGCGGGGTGCGCTCAGAAGTTCTATGTTGGCCAGGGCGGAAAGCAAGGTGGAGTAGAGACACCTGGCGAGTGGCGCGCGATGGTGGACCACGTCGCGGGGCCTTCGATCGCAGTTTGGGCAGAACTTGGCCTTGGATTTCGATTGCCCGACGACGGCGTTTGGGAGGGTATTGGCATGGATGTAGCATTGTTCAACCATGCAGTGTGGCGCGACAACTTCGTTCTCTCCGCAGATAGTGGCATGATGATGCAGAAGATGATGGGTGATTCCAACAATGTCTTTTCAGTTGTTCGGAAAGCGAATGGCGCGCGGTTTTTTTGGATGGAAGACCGAGCCACTTGAATGCGCGATGTCAGATGCGGCTCGGCGCGCCGACGCCGGATTAAGCATTCTCGCGGCTGGGGGAGACCGAATCCAGTACATATGTAAAGAAGGCATCAAACTCTTGAGCGACTTCTTGGACGGCGCGGGCTCTACGCCAGCCAGCGTGGAGCACGGGGCGCAACTTTGCGAAGGCAGAGGTGCATTATTACGCGCGTCAGCGTGTGCTCGGTAATCCGCTGGCACCAATCCCAAACGCATGTTGGCCTGGAATACATCTGCAGCTTCCGTGGCAGAGTGCAGCGCGGGCGGCTGGCATTTGACTCCGACTTTGCTTCGACAGGTCCGAGCGTGGGAATTGACGTTGCTCCGAACATCTCTGCGACTCAGACGGCGACCCGGCGAAGGGCCATGTGGGTGCAACCGCCGGACAGCCATGCTGATTTCCACATGGGTACCTCCTGTGGGCTTATTAAACTCGTCTGTTGCCGGTTCTCGCAGAATCATCGCGGCTCGAAGTTCGAGGCTGCCTCGACGTAAAGACGTGCCCGCTGCAGTTGGCGCTGTCTTTCAGGGCGCAAGTTTGGCGGGGCGTTGCAGCGGTTATTTCTCCGGCGCGCAGAAGACGGAAGCTTGGGTTGGTTCGCGGGCGCAGCGGTCCCCAGCGGCCCAGTTGGGGGCGTTCCTTCGTAGATGTCCGGGACATTCGCTGGAGAACCTGGCGCGACGGCTGCGCCATGAAACAGTGGATGGGCGGTTTTCCGGACTTTGCATGGATCCCAGCCGTCTTTGGTCGATGCCTTCTCCTGGTCTGAGCGCCCCGAGTGGCGAGATTGCCCGCGCGCCCCGCGCGGTGAAACTCAGCGCGCCTCTGTGCGCCGCTCCTGTGTTCCCAGCTAACCCCCGCGAGGCCGAATGGGAATTTTGCCGCGCGCCCTTGCGGGTGCAGACTGACAACAAACAGGTCGCTGAACTGTTTGCCGGCAGGGCTGCCTTGAAATGGCAGTCGTTGCGCCCGGTGCGCATTCGCATCGCGCGTTGTTTGGGGGGCTTGTTCTCCAGAGCTGCGAAGCCGCTCGCCGGCGTGTCCGAATGCATTTTGCAGGGCCCTCGCCGTTTCAATGGTCTTGCCGATCGCGCGGCGAACCTTGTATTGGACAAGGGGGGCCCGCGGGGGGATGCGCGCTGTGACTTCTTCGCGCGGGCGGTGGCCGAAACAGCTGATGTCCGCCTCTGCGTGGGCGGGGCCGGGCGAGACTCTGGCCGCGGGTCGGCCGGCGTCGCTATCTTAGCATGCCTTCTAGATGGGTCCCACCGTGTCGTGCATAGAGCAGGAATGACGTTTGGTGTAGTGTATTCGGCATTTGTGGCTGAAGCGCTGGCTTTAGAATGGGGTTTGCAACGGCACTGTGCTTTACTTAAGGCAATGTGAGATTATGGGGCGCGTAGGTGTGAACGCCCTGCACTGTGCCGAAAGGAAGAAAGACTTGCTCGAATCAGCGCAGTTTAGAATATTGCAGTGGAGCGATTTTCCTGGGAGCGCGTCTGGGGCCGCAGAGGGTGACGACAACCTGGTGCGCAGTCCGGGTGGGGGGTGGAGGAGGAGGGGGGGGGAAAAAGGGAAAAGGCGGAGGGGGGGGGGGCGGCGAGGATTTGGACGAGGAGGAACGCGGCACGTATTTTGAGCTTTCGAGGGGGGGGGCCTGCACTTCGCGCCCCTCTCTTGTTGAACAGTGAGGCTCAGGGTTCCATTCCGGCATTTGTGGCGTCCACAACCGGAATAGCGGGGCGCTCTAAAAGCGCGTGGAAGCCCGTGCGAGACGCTTGCAAGGAAGTTTGAAAGGTTGTTCGGGGGGCTTGCAAGCTCGAGAAAGGAGCTTGCAGGGGGAAGGGAACCTCGCAAATACCTCCATACCTTGGACAATGGGGGTCTTGGGGGCCTCTCGGGGCGATCTTGGGCCCCATGGTTCAAATACGGGGGGACTCAATTCAGGCCCCCCACTTTTTGGAGGCTCAGGAAGGCGATTTGGGGTTCTCTTGGGGCATTCTTGGGGTGCTCTTGGGACTCTTGGTGCCCTGGTGGGTCCCTACTGGGTTTCTCTTGGGTCGGATTGAGGCCACTTTGAAGTTTTAAACACCCGTCGGATGCGACAAGGCAAGAAGGCAAACACTATTGATTTTCTTTACGTTTTGAATGATTTGGGCCTCTTGGGGGGTCTTTGGAGGGCTCGGAGGGCCCTTGGAACCGTTTGGGGCTGTGTTTGGGCCTCTTTGAAGGTTGTTGGAGGCTATTTTGAACCATCTTGATATTTTGAACCATAGTGGGGGCCATTTGGGGCACTCAGATGGGGCCCTCTTGGGGCCATAGTCGGCCGTCGTGGACGCTCCAACCGCTCCGTTCCCCTCTCTCTCCCAGGCCCAGGGGAGGGGGTATGGGGGATGGGGTTGACCCTTCCCCCGAGGAAGAGGGGGGAGAAAAGCCAAAATTCTAGACGCTTCGCGTATCCCCACCAGCCCGTCCAGACACGACGCCCAGGCGAGTAGAGGGTCGTCCTGAGGGGCTTTTCGGCGTCTTGGGTGCCTCGGGGGGGCCTCTGTGGGCCGTTCGGGATCCTCTTTGGGGCTTCCTGGGGGCCTCTTGGGGCCTCTTGGGGCCATCTTGGGGCCTTTGGGGGCCTCCTGGGAGCTTCTTGGGGCCATCTTTGCTCCTTGGGTGCCTCTGGGGGGTCTCTTGGGGCCCCTTGGGGGTCTCTTGGGGGCCTCCTGGGGGCCTCTTGGGGCCATTTTGGGGCCATCCTGCGGCCTCTTGGGGCATCCTGGGGGCCTCTTGCGGCCATCGTGGAGGAAATCGGCCAAGGAAGTAGGGTTCCTTAATTAGAGCCCCCCCCCAGGAGCTCCAAAAATCGCTTCCTGGACCCCTCTTGGATCGCTCTTGGAGCGCTCGTGGCCGCTCTTGGAGCCATCCTGAGGCTCTCTTGGGCCCTTCTTGGAGCTATCTTGAGCCATCTTGGAGCCATCTTGACGCCTCGGATGTGCATCGCAAGCGAAAAAGTGTGAACACCAAAAACATTAAATTTCCATAGGGTTTTGAAGCATTTTGGCCTCTTAGATGCATCCTAATGATGCTCTTGTGGGCACTTGGAACCGTCTTGGAGAGTTCTTGGAACGTCTTGGAACATCATGGGGACCATTTTGAGGCATCTTGCGCTAACTTGAGCCATCTTGGAGGGTATCTTGGGCTCCCTGAGGCCCTCTTGGAGCCGTCTTGGGCCATCTTGGGCGCTCCAACGCGCCGCGGAACCCTCTGTCCAGGTCAGTGGGGAGGGGGTAGGGGGAGGGGTAAACCTCTCCCCGAATGGGGAAGAGGGAGGGGTGGAAGAGAAAACGCTCTAAACCACCGACGCCCACAGGGCTGGTGGGACTCGTTAGACCACCTGCGCCCAGAAGGCTGGTGGGAAGATCGACCGCTCCCGCAGTCCCCAGCTGTATTTTGCATTTCGAGTTGTATTTTGTATTTCGGGCAGTCATCGTTTAGGTCGTCCAAGATGGTCCGGGGCGCAGTGGGCGCTTTCTTTTGTAAAACGGGAAGCATATTGACCCACGATGCATTTTCATTCGGCCGATCGCGCGGGCCGAACTCCCCCCCAATCGCCTTGGCAACGTCGCAACAGAGTGCCCCAAGTCATCTCCACGTTGGTGTTGCATTCTTGATATATTGCAATGGCGTGCGTATGCGATATCATGCGCAATGGCGCACGTATGCGATAACCCAAGTGGGAGTATTGTGATTGTGTGTTTCGCCGTATGAGCTGATCTTCTAATCATTCGATCGCGTTGAGCAACTTTTGTTCTTCCTCCTTCCTTTCGCATGCGCGTGTCGCTGCAAATGTGTCTGTCTCGAGATGCGCGCCCAGCGCAGCGATCCCATTTCGATATGGTGGCCTGTCTGCCGTCCATACGTTTGGGCCCATAACCGCTCGGCCAAGTGGGGCGGGGCCACCTCCCCAGCTCCACGCCCGCTTTTCTCCCGGATGGGATCGTGCGCCAACTTCTTGTTCGACTGCCGTGGGTGTGTGGAACGACTGTTCACGGAATGCGTAGTTGCACCGTGTTTTGAAACCAAAATTTGTGTAAGGATCCATATGTACCCATCTCTGATACATTGTGGAAGAGATCGGATACGCGGGCATGGACGTCGATGTTTGTAGGCACGTGGACATCCCAAAGGTGTCTCTTGCCATGTTTGAGGGAAATTTGGGCGCCTGCGGGTCCAACATCAAGGGGTGGAAGGCAATGGATGCGGCCGCGAAGTGCGCATTGCTGTGCTGCTTGAAATGGTTCTGAATCGAAAATAATGAAATTATTTATGCAGGTGCATATCTGCCACACCTACAAATATGATCCGCCACAGCTCAATTCCAGATCTTCTTGGTACGCCCCAATCGGCCATTGTAATCTATTTTGTTGTTGTGCTTCTGACAATATGTGACAATCGATCGACATACCGTTTTGCAATATGCTTGGCCGAGCAGCCAGTGCACCAACCCAAATTTATGTTACGAAGACCTGAACGTTTTCTGAGGTTCCCGACTTGATTGATGGCGCTCCAGATCTACGCCGACAGTGGAGGCTGCACTTCATCGTTCCCAGCTGCCGCCCATACATGGGAAACGATCAGTAAATTTGTCTGAATTGCCGCCCGTTGGTGATGTCGTAACAGATGGAAACAGTGGAACATATTCGGTATCATAACGACGTCTTCAGTATCCATCACAACGGTTTTGCTGTATCCATCGACGCCGGTTTTAATGTTCATGAGCATGGGTTTCGGCATCCGTCGAGACCGGTTTCGGTATGGCCAGCTGCCTGTTTTTATATCCATTGCGCCTACTTTCGGTGCCCATCGACCGCGGTTTCTGTATCCATCCATATTGGTTTCGATATGTATCGACGCCGGTCAAGCAAAGCAAATTCTGTGGCCAGCGAGGCTCCGGTTGTCGTTGATTTTTCCCATGCGACACCGTCCATTAATAATCGAATGTCGGTGTTTGCAGAAAATAATGGTTCATTTACGCATGTTGTGATTACAACCAAACGAGTACTAACAATGAGTCCGCAATACCAAACACCATCATTCTGAGAGCCTTTTTGTATTCACCAAGGAAATAAATTGCAATATTCTCATTTCGTCGGCGCGCTGAACAATCCACGTGGTTCGCATTGCTTCCCAGAGTGATTATATTTGGCATGATGAAACGTGCGGCGTTGTTTTTTTGTTCCATGTGCGTCATCGTATTTTGTTTGCTGTAGTTTTCTTCCCCCTTCTCTCTCTGTCTCTCTCTCTCTCTCTCTCTTTGTTTGCCTGTTTTTTTTTTCACGCAAGTTAGAACGCGTCTTTTCGGTGCTGCTAATCCATTTTTTTTTTTTTTTTTTTTTTTTTTTTTTTTTTTTTTTTTTTTTTTTCCCCTTCTTTTCGGTGCTGCTAATCGCATTTTTTTTTTTTTTTTTTTTTTTTTTTTTTTTTTTTTTTTTTTTTTTTTTTCCCCCCCTTCCCACGTTTTCATATATAAACTAGATTTAAATCTATGTTCGCCTTTCTCCATGGTGCCGGCCGCGAGATATAATTGAAGCCTTCGGCGGGCGACGTAACTTTCAATAATAATGTTTGAGTTTCAAGTCATCACTAACGCAAACATAATCAGTGGCGCCGCACCACCAACAAAGCAAAGTAACCTACTTCGCCACCAATATCACGCGCCGCAAACCACAGAATGCACATGTCAAACGCATGCCTGAGGGAGCCGACGCGCCAAATGCACGCCCGACGAGTTCAGACGAACATGTGACGATGAGATGACGATATGTTTCCCATAATGCGCCCAAGCGAATAAATAAGTACGATGATCCTTTCATTCCCATTTACAAATATTGTAACTCTTCTTCTTTTTGAAGCATTGTGTACACGCAATTTGCCCACTGCAATTTTGGGCGTCCCCTTTTTCGAGAGGACTGCCACTGCCTAGGGCTGGCTTCCCCGGGACAAGAACTTTGAGAAGGTTATCTTCTTGGAGCTTAGTCCCCTTTTTCGAGAGGACTGCCACTGCCTAGGGCTGGCTTCCCCGGGACAAGAACTTTGAGAAGGTTATCTTCTTGGAGCTTAGAAATATCTTCCTTCTTCCAGTAAACTACAAAGTGCCAGGCATGGATGATTCAAAAACGTCTTCAATACGGAGGCGCTGAAAGCATACTACGGCCGACTCAATTTGGGTTCAGACCTAAACGAAGCAGCACGATTGACGCTATTTCAATCGCGCGCCGTATGTTCAATGCCGCGCGCAATACCCAGCATCCTGGTCTTATAGCTGTATTTCTGGATTGGACAGGCTTTCGACAAAGTCAAACACGAAACACTACTACAGAAAAATCCGGCAGGGGATTCCAACATTAGGCAACAACGAGCGGGCATTGCTCAAGGATTTCTTTTAACTCGAGCGGTATCCCATCATGTCCTGCTGCTTTCCCCATCGCCAATCATTTCAATGCAAGTGTCATTTCTTCCATCGTGAAGTTGTCCGTGTCGATCGGGTAAGGCGCACTCATTGGAAAAGATCGCCCAGGCTGTACATCTGCATACTTCACGTCCCATTAACATATTCGAAATAATCTGGCGAAAGTGGCTGCTTTTCACTGGTTTTTCCTGCGCCTTTGATTGCAATAGATGTTTTTTTTTGCAGGCGCTTTTCGTAATGATTTGATTACTTGCCATGGCCTTCCCACCAACTGATGATTCTTGCCGTATGGATTGTTTAATTAATTTGTTCAAAGATTGTTCACCATCTTGGTCTCTCTTGTTCCTCTTGTTGAACAAATCTGTACGTATTGCTGACGCTTCACGGTAGGTGCGTTAGCCACAATTGCTTGTTTTCATTGTTTTTGCAATGGTATTTGCATGCTCATTCAGAGGTAATGTGTAGGCATCGTTTTGGAGGCCCTCTACGAAAACATCCACGTACGCGTGTCGAATATCAGGCAAGCTTCGCACAGTCGAATATCAGGCAAGCTTCGCACAGTCGTCAGAGAACAAGATTGTGTGCGTCTTTGCGCCAACCTGATACGCGATGAAATCGTAATGAGGAAATGTCGTGTCGGTAGTGCTGCGTTCCTGTCGGTCCAAATGTCGCTTATCAGAGGAAAAGCCCCAGCATCAATTAAACATTAATCCAATTGTGCAAAACCTATGATCGTGATATCGCTTTTCCGCCCGGCTCCCGGTGCTGGCGCGTAGTAGGTGACGAGGTGTTATTATAGATGATCGAAACATAGGTTCGCGAGAATGGCTTCATGTCTCCACGAGAAGTTCTCGATTAGCATTGGCCGTGGTCGGCATCATGCATCCCCCATGATATCATCTCCAAACAATTTTTCACCAAATCGTGTATTGAAGTCCCCAAGCGGTGCAGTGCAGTTAGGGTCGTGCGGGGCGTAGACCGTCATGATATTGACGATCCCACCTTTGAATTTCACTCTCAATGTGGCGAGCCTGTCCCCGACACCTTGAAACTTATGATCGCCTCGATCGCTTCCGGAACTGTCATGCAGCCGACGCCCGAATAAAGATATCCTTCATTACCGTGTTCCGTGCCCGATAGTATTATGAGAAAAACAATCTCGTAGAAAATGCATCGAGTCTGCGACGTGCGTTTCTTGCATGCGCAAAATTGAAATGTTTCTGCTTTTCATGTGGCGCTGAATCTCTGAGACCTTGTTTTAGTCTTGCCCAAGCCCCTGAACATTCCAAGTAGCAATGAATTGATTCCCGAACAATTTGCAAAAACATTGAAGACATCCAAAAGCATTGTCGTGCTGTTGTTTCCAGCGGCTATCGTCAACACTAATCGCATTGTCGAAGTTACGGTTGGTGCCAGCCTGCGTCGTAGTCGCCATTGGGATGGGGAACGAGGAAGGGAAGGGAAGAGGAGGGCCGGGCGAGGGCGGAGACGAAGGCAGGGCGGACGGGGGCGGGCGGTAAGGTTTTGGGAGCCCCATGGTATCGTTGCCCACTGCGGACGAAAATGCGGTAGAATTTCTAGATGAAAATGTAGAAGCAAAGTGCGGAAAATGATTCAAAAAACTTCGAATGCCACCATGTGTGGACATGGCGCTTTCGGCTGCAACATGTGTAGAAGCGTAGCGATTTGTAAAATCTGGTGGTGCACGTGCATCTTTGTCCGAATCGTTGTCCACATGCAGCTCCGTAGATCCAATTCGCAATTTTGAGAGAAAAAAAAAATCTCTCGGCTGATTGTGCAAAAACGGCGTCATAGCATTGGGCTTCCTTGCGTCCCATGCCCGCCGCATTTCCTACTTCCCAGATTGGCTTTTAAACGTGCCCTTGGCGCCGCCTTCATACCCACGGAAGATCTTTGCAATATAGTGTCACATTTCTTCAACAATCCCAAGAATTTGGCATTCTTGTGCAATTCTTCCCAATGTTTCCAATCTTCTTCCCAAATGCGCTCGTTGGTGACGCCATCCACCTTTATTATAAAAACAAGTTGCCCACCCACACGTACTTGATATGGTGATGTATCGGATATTTGGATATTGTATTCGTTCTGCATGTCTTGCTTCAATATGTGTTTCAAACCAAAACATAAATTTCAAGCTGCCCTTTCTGCGGGTTCCCAATCCGGCGTGCACCATATTGTATTGGCTCCTCGTTGTAATTTTGCGCTACGTAGTTGATTCCATATTTGTGACGCGTATGTTCACATCGTCGAGGTTGGTGCTGATAATGTCTTTCAGTGCTTTGAACTCTTGTCCAAGATCTCGTATCACACGCATTATTGGTGCAAAGTGCTTCTTGAATATCTTCTGCATGGCCTTCATCGTGACGGGCTCTTCTTCTCCCTCCTTATCCGAAGTGTCGCCATCGTCAATCGGTTCCATGAGTGTTTCCATTTTTGCTGCCTTACGATCTGGAGCTTCGGGATTGCTTCCTTGAGGTTTGAGCTTGCCTGTTCCACTGTCTGTCTTTGTTTGTGTTGCACCAGACATGCCTGAAGAATAGCTGCAAATGCACGAGAGATCGAAACATATTGAATGCACAAATTGTGTGTTGAGCTTGTAAACCTTGCAAGCCAACTTCAGCCAACTTGAGCCAAAAGCTCCCACCATCACAATTCCAATTAATATCACTCCCATTACCACGGCCGCCACCATACTTTACCAATACCTATCGTTTCATGAAGGGTTTTCATGGCCACCGCTTGCCGCCGCGTGCACGGGCACACGTGTGAAAGAAAATGTTTGGCCCCTGCCGCCATCGCCCACCGCAGAAAAAACAAAATTGAATGGGATCCCAAAGAAAGACAGAAATGAAAAACGAAAAAAGGTGAAAACGGGAAAGAAATTCGATTTCAAATTTTGGAGCTCCATCCATTTTAATGTATATTTTCCAAATGTACGTATTTATTTTCGTCAATTTCGTTTGCTACGGATTCTCGTTTTTTACCCGTGCATTTTTGTCTCACCCGGGTGGTTTTTTGTTTCTATATTCCGTATTTGCTAAGTTCTTCTCAAATTCGTAAGGTGGAATATATATATTATATATATATATATATTATATATATATATATTATATATATCAAAAATCGGGAAGAAACATCAGAATTGATAATAATGTGAAAATGAGCGCTCGACTTGGGCTGGGACACATTCTGTCTGACAGATTCGATAAAAAGGGAAGTCTAAATCCTCATCTGTTTCGCTCTCAAAAAATTGCGCATATTTGCGAGATCTCTTTGTAACGCATGGATAATGAAGAAGAAAATAAGAAACACCAGAAAATAAGAGTGAGGAAATCTGGCAAAGAAGAACGGGACAATATGAACAGGGGAAAATACGGGGGAAAGAACAGGAACATTACGAAACATAGAAAGCAAAGGGCCGGCCGGACTGGGAGAGGAATTTGATACAACATTTAAAAAATAGACGGTATCAATTAACACCGAGATGTCAACACGCAAATTTCGCATAACACTCTTTGCCCCCCGTGTCGTGTTATTTCCCGTAATCTACCCCAAATGCCAATTTTCCCAACACCAAGCCGTTCCAACACTTGTGATCGCTCCAAGCAATTGGCAATGCACGGCCACCTACTGAAAAATACATATTATTTTGCGATGGTAATATAAGTGATTTGAGCGTTGATGGTGGGACGAAAACAACGAGAACATTATCATCACCGCTGCACTCCAGCCGAAAAAAAAACAGAACAATCATGGGGCGGAAGTGCCCGCCTACATTTTTCCAGAATAACGAACCTACAACACAATCCAATGCCGAGCTCGGTAAAACCGTCCAAATCGCCTTGAGCGATGGGTTGGACGCGTGGCTAAGCAACATTCAGGGCACACTTCGTGGCACGTCGTCGTCGTTCACCATAAGTACAACGATCTTCCAAGTGTCCTCATTTGATATTGCCACGCGAAGCTTTCCGATTCGTGAACGTATTACAGACCGCATGCCGCCAAAAAACGGTCGAGGAAGGGGTGATTGTGGACGTGCTCCGACACTAGCAATGCTCTTTCGCTCTTTCTCCTCTTATCTGGACGGTTCAGGGGGACGAGGCAACAAATCCAATTTTGGATTGGTTTGGGCAAATTGTTAGTCGATATGGCCCGCATTTTATTCCACCATTCGGAATATTCACGCCCATCCTCATCCAAAACATGTTTATATCACTCCGTGGGGCTTTACAACACTTCAATATTCATATTATGCAGGGGTGCGCGCTTGGTTGCAAAACCAAGGATTCGACGCTAAGGGAAAGAACTTAGGGGATACCTTACAATAGATATGTAAACACGTATTGCGAATTGTATTACGGCGCATGATCGGGCAACAACAATTTCAATAATTGAACACCAATTTCAATCTATTTTGGCATTTTTTCTGCGCCCCAGCGTTGAACCAAGAGGAATAACGAAACGAATTCGAAAGCCAAATGCGGGTGAAAAACGCGGCGCCGTTAGCAGGCTAAGCAACCGCAACGAAGGAGGAGGAGGAGGAGGAAGGAGGAGGAGGAGGAGGAGGAGGAGGAGGAGGAGGAGGGGAGCAGGAGGAGGAGGAGGAGGAGCAGGAGGATGAGGAAGAGGAGGAGGAGGGAACGAATCAGACATTTTCTAGGTCAGCTAATGGGCACGCCGGTTCACGAAGTGTCTGAGGCAAATCCCATTCAGGGCTCAGCACAATTCGTGCCACAGTTTTTGCTCAAGACGAGCAACTCTGGTCCAAGAGCAACTCTGGTTATTCCAGATTTTCAAATTTGCTGCGCCTGGTCCGCCCCAGGCGTCAGCCTGCCTCGTGGTTCGCCCCACGTGAGCAATTCGAGCTCCTCCACCCAGCAAGACGCCCGGTGCAGCTGCCGCTGCGTTGCCAAGCGAACCGACAAACTTCACCCAAAACACCATCGTACCGGACAAATGGAGTGGCCAATGCCACTTACAGATTCGTTGCGAAGAAATTGTTGCCGCCATCGCAAAATCCCATGGAAAAACATCTCCGCCAAAGAAAACGGCCCGCATTGGGGAGAACGACAACATGCACACCGAGTTCGGTGAGGTGCCAACATTCCCAAATGTCGGAGCAAGTCCAGGTCAAACCGTCGACCTTGCTTCCCTGGAAGGGTCTTCTCTTGGCGTCGGAGCGGGATCCAGCGCGACTCTCCTTGCTCTCCAAGAGACGTCAAATGTCGCAGCGGGTCCAACATCAGCCGTGGACCCTGCTTCCCTGGCAGGACCTGCCCTTGGACTTGGAGCAGGATCGAACGAGACTCTCCTGTTCCCCAAGGCGCGCCGGGTGTCGGAGCAGCGTCGAGTACGACTCCGTTTGATCCCCCGGCCATGCCTGCGGCGAACGCATTTGACAGCGACAAGCTCAGTTTCATCATCAGTCAGATGGCAACGAAAACTGACGTAGCACAAATGGCTTCGAAAATATATGTCGACGAGATGCACATTCAAATGATGCAGGCCACGAAAGTGCACGTTGCAAAAGCAGTCGATCCATTGGGGGACAAATTGCATGAGGTGAAATCGCGGCTGTCTGTTGTCGAGGAACATTCAGGTGGAGGTTTATCCCAACGACATTTACTAACGATCAATGCAATGGACCCGTCTAATTTGCAGATTGCAATTGTCGGTTTTCAATAAGATGATCTCGAACTTCGCACATCAGAATTGCATAGGATCGGTTCTGAAGTAAATCTTATCGGTCAGCACAGGCCACTTTGATAGTGGACAGCGAGGAGCGAAGAAGCCTAGCCCAGTCTCCTTCCTCCAATTTGCCACCGAACACGATGCAAAGACATTTTTAGAGAAAGCCGGTGGCAAGGGGAAAAAAATCTATTTATCCTCAGGCGGTGTCGTTGTTGCGAAGCGTGCGACATCTAAACTGAACAGCACCCGAGATTGGGATTGGGCCTTGCGTGAGGCCGAGCACAAGCTGCGTGGACGTGTCCCAAAGTCCGTCGTGCGTCTCGACTGAAAGTCGCGCATCGTGAAGTGGACGGTTCTGCTGTTTTCTCGTCGGGTGCTCTTTTGGGGGCCTCTCAAGGGTCTGAAGTGGGTTGGAAGCTTCTGGGGGGTCCCGGAGTTCTCTCGGAGATCTCTGGAAGCCTCCTGCTTCTGCTCTTGGGCTCATCTTGGGCCTTTTCTGGGATGGTCTGGAGCTGTCCTGGGCGCCTCTTCAACAATCTTGGGCTGTTTTTTGTACGTTTTGGGGGCTCGCCGGGAGGTCGGGAACCGCAATACCGGGAACGTTCCGCAGATGTTCCGGGAAGGTGTGGGACCCCCGGGAGGAGGGAAGCGTATTTGTTGAACTTGAAAAAAAGGGATCTCTGGAATTCCCTTTAAAACAATTCTCGGTCTTGGAGCGTTGGAAGCGGGAAAGCGTGAGAAGGCGAAAAACGTAGACGCAAATCAATGGACATCAACACGATCTTACCCTCTTCGGGCTCTCTCGGGACGGCTCTCGAAGCTTTCTTGGGCTGTTTTTTGGGCCTCGTTGGGGCTTTTTCGGGGCCCCCTCACGGATCTTGAATGTGTTGTAGACCTCTGGGGGGTCCTGGAGTCCTCTCAGAGAACTTTGGAGGCCTCCTGCTCCCGCTCTTGGGCTCATCTTGGGCCTGTTCTGGGGTGGTCTGGAGCTGTCCTGGGCGCCTCTTCGGCAGTCTTGGGCCTTCTTGGCCCATCTTGGAGTCGTCTTTGGAGTCTCTTAGGCGATCTTGGGGCGATCTTGGGGGTCTCTTCGGCCGTGTCGGAGCGTTGGAAGCATGAAATAGTGAGAAGGCCAAACATCATAGGAAGAAAACAATACAATTAGCGATTTTAGGTTCTCTGGGCGCTCTCAGGAGGCCTCTCGGAGCTCGCTTGAAGTCTCTTGGAGGCCTCCTGGGAGCGTGGAGAGCCGCCCGAAAGCTATCCTGGGGTGCTTGGGAGCGTCTTGGGCAGTTCCTTGAGGTTCTGGGGGCTTTCTGGGGCCGCTTTGGGCTGTCTTTGCGCGTTTTGGGTGCTCCCCGGATGCCGTGAAGCGCGGTACCGGGAACGTAACCCAGATGTGATCGACGCCCCGGGAGGTGGCCGGGCCCATCTGTTCATATTATACTAGACCCACGCGCGCTTAGGTTCTAGCGTGTCACAGACACAGGAATCGCTGTGCGAAAAAATGTTTGGAGTTTGTCTTAGGCAAATGAGGACTCCAGTGGCAACACCTGCTTGAAGCACCGCCAGGGACGGCTCCGTCGACCACCTCTCTGGTCGACCCTCTCGGGCGCGCCCTGGGGCTCTTGTGGGCCGTTTTGGGGGGCCCATTGGGGGGCTGCTTCGGGGCCTCTTCTGGTGTTTTTTCTGGTCTCTTGGGGGCCTCTTGGGGTTTCTCGGGCTCTTCTTGGAGCCTCTTGGGGTCTCCTGGGGGTCTCTTGGGCCAAATTTGAGCAGGGACCGGCCGTCCCGGCATTCCTATAGTCCTACCACGAAAGTTTCGTAGAACCCAGAAATGTTCTGAGAACAAAAACAATGTTCTTAGAACATTAACCCGATGTGTTACACCGAGACAATCTCAGCCAGAAATGTTCTAAGAACATGTCGTTCATACCACAAGAGGTTCTTAGAACATTGCTTGGTGGGGCTATAGGCGAGCCGGGACGCTCCGCCACTGCTTGACAAATGGCTCGCATTTTCGGTTCCTCGTCCCCGTCTTGGGCGCCGACTTGGGGCGTTCTTGAGCGCCTCGGGGGCCATCTTGGCCCCCTCGTGGGCCGTCTTGGAACCCTCTTGGGGGCATCCTCGACCGGCTTGGGTGCCTCTTGGGCCGTCTTTGGACGCAGTGGAACCCCAAAAGGCGAACACGCCAAACATATCGAAATCGACGATGTTTGCTTATTGGGGCTCTATTGCGGTGCCCCTTGGGGCGTGTTCGGCGCCTCTCTTTGTGTTTTTGCGGGTCTCTTGGGGGCCTCGTGGGGTTTCTTGTGCTCTTCTTGGAGCCTCTTGGGGTCTCCTGGGGGCCTCTTGGGCCAAATGTCTCGCATTTTCGGTTCCTCGTCCCCGTCTTGGGCGCCGACTTGGGGCGTTCTTGGGCGGTTTAGGCGTCTCGTGGGCCGTCTTGGCCCCCTCGTGGGCCGTCTTGGAGCCCTCTTGGGGGCATCCTCGACCGTCTTGGGTGCCTCTTGGGCCGTCTTGGACGCAGTGGAAACCCCAAAGGCGAACACGTATCAGTTTTTTCCGATCGGAAATCTATGATGTTTGCTTATTTGGGGCTCTATTGCGGTGCCTCTTGGGAGCCTCCTGGGGGTCTCTGGGGGGCCTCTTGGGGCCTCCTGGGGACCTCTTGGGATCTCATGGGAGCCTCTGAGAATGAATGCTCGGAATTTGAATGTGGTTGTGCACCTCTGGGATCCCTCTGGGGCTCGTCCCGGGGCTCTCTTGGGCTGTCTTGGGGGCCTCTCGGGCCGTCTTGGGACCCTCTTGAGGTCGTCTTGGAGCCCTCTTGGGAGCCTGTGGGGCAGTCTTGGGGGCCTCTCAGGCCGTCTTGGACGCAGTGGAAGCCCAGAAGGCGAACACGCCAAAAATATCAGTTTCCCCGTAGGAAATCGACGATGTTTGCTCATTGGGGCTCTCTCGGGGTGCCTCTTGGGGCGTCTTCGGGGCCTTCGGAGGCCTTCTTGGCGACATGGGAGTCGTCTTGAAAGGCATCTGGGACCATCGCTGCGGCCTCCCTGCAGCCTCTTGGGGCCCTGTTGGCCCCGGGTCGCCGAAACCATGTAAAAACACAAGGAACATGACGCCCGGGCCTCACATTTGTGATCGAAGCACCGGCCCCCGGCCCCTGGACCCGGTCCCCCGTTATAAGTGTGTGTGTATATATATATATCTATATATATATATATATATATATATATATATGGTCGCCCCCCCAACGATCATACATCTCTCTCTTCGGCTATGTTTTGATATTGTCCATCTCTCTCCTTCTTCCTCCCCCTCTTCTCCTCCTCCTCCTCCTCCCCCTCCTCGTCCTGCTCCTCCTGTGAGTGGCCTTGCCAGAAGGATTTTCTTTTGAAATACCACAAGGGGCTGCTCTCTGAAATGACCCAAATGGATATATATACATATATATATATATATATATTCCTGATATGTTGAATGGTTTTCGTAAGGAAACCATTTAACGAATCATACATATTCCTGATATGTTGGGTGGTTGTCGTAAGGAAACCATATGCAAACACAGATATCATTGATGCTTGTGGGTTTTCTGCAAACGGGCGCCGCCCTCTCTTGCTTCTTCCCCAAGTCCACGCCCCCCCGGGACAATGAGCCAGGCAGAAACATGTATGAAAACACGCGTATTTTTATATTTTGGGAGGTTTTCGCACGGAAACCTTGCGAAAACACGCGCAACGCGCACACGCACACACGCACACACACACACGCACGCACACACACACACACACGCACACACGCACACACACACACACGCACACGCACGCACGCACACACACGCACACGAACACGCACACGCACACGCACGCACACGCACACACACACGGACACACGCACACGCACGCACGCACACGCACACGCACACGCACGCACACACACACCACACACACACACGCACATACGCACACACACACGCAC